>RXIC02000487.1:0-281223 GCA_003952965.2 Morella rubra | reverse complement strand
TAAACAAATGATCGTTTTTTTTTTTTCTAAAAAAAAAACATCAAGGGTCCAATACCGGGATTCCTGAATGACACGGAGTTTTGTAAAAAACCTTAACTAGCACCGGCACCAGTACCGATGAAGCTGGGTACTGGCAACCTGATATCGTTGCCGGTGTCGATGCCACTGAAATTTTCTGGTGGCACTAAACAGCCCTAATAGTTACAGAGTTGAAAGAAAAGAGCAGTTCACAACAACAGGTGGGTAGGAATTACAAATATGGATAAGCTCTTGGAGAAGTCATGCACAAAATGTAAATTACTTTCGAGGTTACTAGAGACATTAATATGAGCTATTGACATGTGAATACCCAAACGACCAATCCCCCTTGACAATGGGAGAACAGAAAATGAAAAGAGAAGATAATTGTCAAACTAAAGCTACACCATCTAACAGTTGATATCTGATTTCACATACAATTATAACAAAGCAATGAAGTGAAGTTGGTTCACCTCCAAATTCTAGCTACTACACGCAAGGTCATGAAGGGAAACAACCCCATCTAGACTCCAGCAAGACCAAATGCAGGAGCAACCATAAGTAGGAATATTGAGGATATCAATCCAACAAGCACCTATACATTGACAAGGGAGCCAAAAAGGAGAATAAATGTGATGAGTTAACATCATCACAAAAGGAAGAGGGATGCACCATAGAGTAGGCAGCATATCCAAAGTCTCAAACCCCATAGTAAAGCCCATCAAGAACAAATGCCAAAGCATTCATTGGTTGTGACCCAACTGCTAGTTTATGCGGAATTCAACTAAAACAAACAACATGTTTTCAATAAAACATTAATTAGGATTATAATTGCGATTGCGGATTCATTAACTATCTGATACAGGATTCAAGAATCCACAAATTCAATGCGCTTTACGATTCAATCTAAAGGTCCAGCAATTCAGAACAGCAACTCAGATGTGTTGCCTCCTAAGGGATTTATGTTACTCTCTCCTTTTAGGATTTCTTTAATAGGTTCTAATGGCCAACCCCTTAAATATTGACAAGGGAGCCAAAAAGGAGAATAAATGTGATGAGTTAACATCATCACAAAAGGAAGAGGGATGCACCATAGAGTAGGCAGCATATCCAAAGTCTCAAACCCCATAGTAAAGCCCATCAAGAACAAATGCCAAAGCATTCATTGGTTGTGACCCAACTGCTAGTTTATGCGGAATTCAACTAAAACAAACAACATGTTTTCAACAAAACATCTATCAGGATTATAATTGCAATTGCGGATTCGATTACTTACCTGATATAGTAATTCGGGAATCCACAAACTTCAAACGATTCAATCTAAAGTCCAGAATAAAATAGCAACACAAATGTCTTGCCTCCTAAGGGATTTATGTCACTCTATCATTTTAGGGATTTCTCTAATAGGTTCTGATGGCCAACTTGAATATAACAGTTATATTTATAGGCCTTGAAACCCTAAGAGAGAGCATGAGACATAGGATCCTTAGGGATCTCAAATTCAGAAGCTAATCTACTTCAATTATCTCAAAAAAATTCTTGAAATATATATATATACTTTTATGTATTCATAAAATAGTTTTATAAAACACACTGGCCGGATGTCTTTTGGTCCAACTCTTATATGAACACTAACTGAATATACTGTCTCTCCAAGAGACTGGTGGATTCTTGTTGAGCATTTCATAACTCATCCATCACGCACACAACCCAACATGTCCGTATATAGTCCTGAATGGACATCACCGGTTGACAACGTCAAAGTATGTGTACATAATACATGAATAAATACAAACCTCTCAGTCTAAGGACAATACCGAATTGTGATAGAAAACCTTTAACCTGAAAGTGACCATTCCAAAAGGCGTTCTTAATCAGATACTGTTCAAAGTATGTACTTGTTACATGACACTCACTTGTCTGCTTAAGGTCATACCTCAATGATGGAATCAATCATTCTCTGCACAACAAGTGTAGACTTTATGACACAAAAGTCTAGAACAATTTCAGGCTTACAAGGAACTGAAAAATCATTATTCCTGCCTTTGATTCATTAATCTCTAGCATGATTTTTCTACAATGTTGCCTGAACAAATTTACATACATAACATCTCATGTTACGTATAAACCCATAACAACAATAATATATGTGAAAAACAAATAAACTTTTATTATCAAATAATAAAGGAAAAAACAAAACGTCAAACCCAATCATACATATATCTCAAACCCATATCCTTAATATGTTTCTCAAACACTTTCTGAGATAAAGGCTTTGTAAATGGATCAGCTAAATTATCAGCTGATGCAACCTTCACCATTGTGATATCACCTCTGGATATGATATCACGTATTAGGTGAAAACGACGTTCTACGTGCTTTGTCCTTTGATGAGACCTTGGTTCCACTGCCTGTGCAATTGCACCATTGTTATCGCAGTATAAGGGAATAGGCGCCTCAATCGAAGGGACAACTTCAAGTTCTTGAATGAACTTGCGAATCCACACAGCTTTCTTTGCAGCTTCCCTCGCAGCAACATATTCTGTCTCAGTTGTAAAATCAGCAATAATACTTTGCTTGAAACTTCTCCAACTGAATGCTCCTTTGCCAAGAAGGAACATAAATCGGATGTTGATCTTCTATCATCAATGTCTGATTGAAAATCTGAATCTGTATATCCCTGGACAGTCAGATCCTCACTACCATACACTAAAAAATAGTATTTTGTATTTCTCAAATACCTGAGGATATGTTTCATTGCTGACCAATATTCTGGACCTATATTGGATTGGTATCTACTCACAACGCTAACTGCGTGACTGATATCAGGTCTAGTACAAAGCATAGCATACATGAGACTCCCTACAGCCGAAGCATAATGGTAGTTACTCATTTTCTCTCTTTCTTCAGGTGTTTTTGGACACATCTGCTTAGAGAGATGAATTCCATGTCTAAAGGGTAGAAACCCTTTCTTAGAATTTACCATGCTAAATCTAGCCAATATCTTGTCAATATAATTGACTTGTGAAGACCCAATAATCTCTTCTTTCGTCTCTAAACACTTTGATCCCGAGTATGTAGGATGCTTCCCCAAGGTCTTTCATTGAAAATTGGTTAGACAACCACATTTTCACAGATGACAAAGCCCCTACATCATTCCCAATGAGTAGTATGTCATCCACATAAAGAACCAAAAAGGTGATAGCACTCCCACTAACCTTCTTGTAGACACAAGGTTCATTCATGTTTTGTGAGAAACCAAACATTTTGATTGACTCATTAAAACGGATGTTCCAACAACGTGATGCTTGTTTTAGGCCATAAATAGATTTCCCCAATTTCCATACTTTTGATTCATTTTTTCGAGATATGAAACCTTCTGACTGGTCCATATAAATTTCTTTATGGATGTGCCCATTCAAAAATGCGGTTTTCACATCCATCTATCATATCTCATAATCATAGTATGCTGCAATTGCCAATAGAATCCTTATGGACTTTAGCATAGCTACTGGTGAAAAGGTTTCCTCATAATCAATACCAGCCTTTTGAGTATACCCTTTCGCCACCAACCTAGCTTTAAAGGTCTCTACCTTTCCTGTTGGTCCAAGTTTCCTTTTGTAGACCCATTTGCAACCTATAGGCTTAATGCCTTCTGGTTTGTCTACCAAGGTCCATACCTTGTTGGAATACATGGAGTCCATCTCTGATTCCATGGCCACATGCCAATGCTTAGCATCTTTGTCTTTCACAACCTCTGTATAATCATAATCAATCTCCAGTCCCTCAGATTCCATTTGATAAATCTCATTCAACAAATTGAATTTTACTAGAGGTCTTATAATCCTTTTACTACGACGAGGCTCCTGTGTCTCAACAGGTTCAGTTTGATCAGTGGGAATAATCACTTGATCCTCATTGTTCTCATTCTGCTCAGTCACTGTACTATCTCTTTGCTCATCAAGAGCAACTCTACTCTTAGTTTCATTCAAACTATAATCCTCTTCAAGAAAAGTAGCATTCCTGCTAACAAACACTTTATTTTCATTGGGATTATAGAAGTAGAAACCAGTAGTCATTTTGGGACAGCCTACAAATAGGTACCTATCAGTCCTTAATCCCAGCTTATCCACATTAAACCTTTTAACATGAGCTAGATAACCCCATATCTTAAAATGATTTAGGCTTGGCTTCTTGCTAGTCCATGACTCATATGGGGTATTACCAATCCATTACATTAGTAGCGCTAACTCTGGGCTTCATTGCCAAAATTGGACCCAAGTGTAAATTTATTTCTCTTTCTGATCTTTTAGTCCTCTTTCTTTCTTAGGACTTGCATATTATAATAGTCTTCCACATGCGGCGTCTATGGGTCCATCTCATATTAACTGCTTATGAACCTATGTCATTATATGATGTTCAAGAGGCACAGTGGAGCTTTCTAGAGCCATTGCCTAGTTGTGCTTTCCGTTTAGAGCAAGGCTTAGGAATAACTTATTAAATTAACAACTAACTTTGAAAATGTAATTGGGTCACAGCCACAGGGTAGCTAGTTATCCTTCTTCACCATTTACATAAGGCGGTAAATAAAGAGTAAAGGCCACATTCGAGAATAGACCAGATTATAGAATATTCCTCTTCTATGAGCTAGCTTGGGATGCCTTGCATGCCTTTCTAGCGCGTATGCTAACTGTACGTCAAATACTATTAGAATTATGTGCCCTCGATAACTAAATAATTAATCCAGTCCTAATATCTTATATGGAATATAGTTTGGTGGAAGGAATTAATTGTATGTAAAGGGGCATATTTGCAATAATCTCAAATTTCAGGGGTCAATTACAATATGTTGATGGACTTGATTGTAATTAGTAGAAACCCTAATTTTATTAGAAGAAGAGTTCTTCAGTTTAATCCTACGGCTGGAATTTGAGATCCCTAAGGATCCTATGTCTCATGCTCTCTCTAGGGTTTCCCAAGGCCTATAAATATAACTGTTATATTCAAGGGTTGGCCATCAGAACCTATTAGAGAAATCCCAAAAAGAGAGAGTGACATAAATCCCTTAGGAGGCAACGCATCTGAGTTGCTATTCTGAATTGCTGGAGCTTTGGATTGGATCGTAAAGCGACTTGAAGTTGTGGATTCCTGAATTCTTGTATAGGTAGGTAATTGAATCTGCAATTGCAATTATAATCCTGATCGATGTTTTGTTAAAAACATGTTGTTTGTTTTAGTTTAATTCCGCATAAACTATCAAATACACCTCATCGTTTCTATTTGTTATTATTATTCTAGATGTAGGTTTTCTTTTTCTAAGCTTAACAGCTCATTGAATTATATTACTATTATTGTTATTGAACTTTTGTCGGTGGGGTTGTGGTCATGATTATTATTGTTGTTCTTTTTGTTACTCTATTGTAAATATCATAACTTAAGGCCTTTCTGTTGGCTTTTAGTCACAATCAATGTTTTGATGATAACAATAGAAGTAGTTGAGATGTGAAGCAAAGCAGATCTAAAATAAGCACGAAGCCATCAAGTAACATCTCCTTCAATGGAAGTGCTCTTAAAGTGAAGACTCAAGATGCTAAGGTAATCTTTGTAACTCTAAGTCTTCATCTTTAACAAGGATTTGAACCACACACTTGCATATTTCTTCAAAACTTGCATGAAATGTTTTACCTCTTGTTTTGAAGATTTAAAAATGTTTTTAAATGGCTTTAAAATATCTCAATCAAACTCCCAAACCTTTTATATACTTATGGAAGTTAGTCTTTAAAATTGGGTATTTTAAGTTGGTCAAAATCATGTTTTTAAAACAATCGGATCATATGATTAAGTTAAGGAGGTCGACCGGCTCATGTAGCGGTCGACCGGTCTTCAACCGCTTGGTATAGCGGTCGACCGGTTGGTTTGAAAAAGTTTAAAAAAAGAGTCGTTCTGACTTCTGACATTATGACCGTTGTATAACGTTAACCTGCAGCGGTCGATCGGTTCATGTAGTGGTCGACCGGTTCATCGAGAGTTTTTTAATAGCTCAACTCCCAACGGCTATTTTTCTTATAAGGCCTATATAAAGCCATTCCTATGCCTTTTAAAAGTTGCTGAACAACTTAAATCATTTTGCCTAAAGCTAAAACCTTTCAATTCTTGGTTCAAACATCATTCACACATCAACACTTTCATATCCTTGTTGTTGTGAAGCTTAAGAGATAGAAATTTCTCATTATAATATCTACTCCATCAAGGGAGTTTTAGTGAGCATTGTTCATTTACATATTAAGAGAGTGATTCTCTTGTTTCCTTTTAGTGAGGTTTGTTCATCAAAAGAAGGGGTTTAGAGAGGTGTTTCTCAAACTCGTTTTGGGGCTTGAAGAGGTGAAACTCAAGTGAAGGGAGCTCTCCCTTTGGTTGAAGGAGCTTGAGGGGTCAATGTAAAGGTTTGGGTGGATGTAAATCTTGTTTTTTGTGTTTGCTTATTCATTACATTGTGCTATTAGTTTATAAGTTTTATTTCTCTATTTAAAATATATATTTGTGTTCAATCTTTTATTGCAATCACTTTCTTTGTGAGACTTGTAGCTAGTAAAACACTTTCTAAAGGTAAGTTTCGAAAAAGTTTTGAAACCCAATTCACCCCTCTCTTGGGTTGCCTTAATTCTAGGATTTATAATTAAGGCCTTTCATCATGGCTATATATTCTACAAAATTTTCTTTCAATTGATGAGATGAGGTAATGTACGTAGCTCGCCTCTGAGTTACTCTATTTTGGTTCAATGTATAGAAGGTTGTCAATGAGTCACAAGTTTCTATCAAGATTACCTTGGTTGTGGCATCCTAGTTTGTGCTGGAAGTCTCCAACACCAAGTTATGTTTATGTAGTGGCATGTTCACTTCATGTTTCAGGTTTTGTATCAGTTTAGTGTTGAGCAACCATCCTAGCTCAAATCTCACTAGAAGTATTCAATATTTCTTATGTAGAGTTGCCACTATCACCCCAACTCTACATAATTCTTCCATGTATTCAAGACCTATCATTTTCAGAATTTTTATTGGGTTTGGGTAAGAACAAACAATTTTCTAAGACAGAATGAGACTTTCATATTGATGGCATGCATAATGCGGGCAAACTTGCAACTTGAGAGAGGTCTTTTACTACCAAAGAATAGCAACCCAACCTAGGGGCTTAGACTGCTTTGTCTTTACAATTTTTTTTTTTTTTATCTCTTAAACCAAATTTTTAGTTTCCATGTGATATCACCAAATTTTTAAAAGCTCAAATTTGTAAAGAGAACAACTAATCAGAAGACGATAACTTCAAGAGGCCCAACCAACAACTTCTCCAGCGAGAGGACGCTCAAGCCTCAAGAGTCAAGGTCCCAAGTCTTTCCATTTATCTGAGCCTTTGGATCACGAAGGTTCAATCTCGAGTACCGTCCATGATCAACACCCATCAGCATATTAAACCTCAGCACAATAACAGAGTCCGGGGGCCAAGGGTGGTGCATACTACATTTTGTCTTGACAATCTTTATACACGATGCCCAAAAGCAAAACTTATTTTTTCTATCTATTGTAATTATGGACAGACTTTTAATGGTGATATCTAGTCCTTTTCTGCATGTCAATTGAGATTTTGGACTTATGTTGTGCATGCATGCCCCTTTCTTGTGCCTTTTAGAATTTGACCTAACTCTGTCCATATTGATAATATATTCTTAGTGTTCTGGAAGCCTTAAGTAAACCCATTTCTATCCAGAAAAAACAAAAGTAAACCCATTTTACACTAGTAGAAATTTGGGCTTTAGGGAAGTACGTTGTCTGTCCCTAAAAACCCATAATTCGTCCCTAAATTTTTTTAAAGATGGACGTTTCCGTCCATGACGTCCGTCCCTATAGGCGGTGTATCTATAGGATTTTAGGGACGGACAAGTTAGGTTCATCCCTAAAGGTATAGGTTTGAACCTAATCCTTTTGAGGTTCAAACCGCTTGTCGAATCCCATTAAGTTCATCCCTGAAGAGGAGGTTGGAGCCTGTTCAAATAATTGGTTCGAACCTTTACAGTACAGGTTCAAACATAATCATATACCTAGTCAGAAACTGTACTAGAAAAAGTGCGAACCGGTTCAGATAACGTGTTTGAACCGGTTTTACCGATCAGAACCTGTTGGTTTTAATAAGTTTGAACCTAAATAAACATGTTAGAACCTAGTAGTCGATAGATGATTCTCTCGTAAATGAAGTGGTTAGAACAGAACCGCGTTCGAACCTCAATGTATAGGTTAGCACCGGTTCACGACGAAGAAGTGCGAACCTGTTCTTTTATGGTTCGAACCTAATAGTTTAGGTTAGAACCTTGATTGTCAGGTTCTAACCTCGTCAGCTTTGAACTGGTGCGAACCTGTTGTTTAGAGTTTGACCGCTTTTAGGTTCTAACCTATATTCTCTGGTTCAAACCTATTTCCAGGTGAACCGGTTCGAACCTATTATTTATGGTTCTAACCAGTTTTCAGGTTAGAACTAGAATATTATAGGTTCTAACCTGTGTGACCTGATTTACAACAAATTTGAAAATTCTACTAATTTTCACCAATTAAATGCAAATTCATCCCAAATAAATATCATATCATGTGAAAAAATTTATAAATTAAAGTCTCAAATGTACCAAAATATATGTATATATACAACGATCGAAAAGAAAATGTGCGAAGTGAAGCATGGACTGGAAATGTTGTTCTATATAATTGTAACCAACAAATAATAATATGGATAATGTAAGAAAACTACACACCGACGTCGTCAAAAGCACCCAACGCAAACCGTGACAAAAATCGGTCATATCGTGCCATCCGCTCCTGCATCTCCTCCATCTTTTGTTGCAAACTGTGGATCTCGTGCATCTGCTCTTGGCTCTCTTTCTCACGGTCCGCTTTAATCTGCTCCAACTCCAACTGGGTCTCCGTCAATCTCCGCGCCATATCCGCCGATGACGATGAGCAAGAGGATAACCGGCCGCACCCACCAACCTCTAACGTACCCTTGTTTCTCCCCGAGGACCTGGGTGAAAACCTCCACATCAGTAAGCGTCCTCCCTTCCATGGTTGCTTGGGCCTCCACTTCCATCATCTTTTCCTACAATGTGAAACACAAAGAAATGGAATAAGTGGAGAAAAAAATTCAGCAGCATAACGACATAAAATCTATCCAGCCCATTTTTTACAAACTATATATACATGATTTATATCAATACAACTTATTGAATCAAACCAACTCTGGCCAGCAAACTACAATGGAACCAAGAACCTGCAAACACTTCCAAAATTGTAACTTCAATGTACCAACGAAATGCAACCAACACTGCCAACCAACAACACCTCTAAAATGTAAACTTCAATTCACCAACCAAACTGAACCAGCACCTCATCTACCAAATCAAATAACAATATAGCAGCACATTTCAACCAACGTCTAATTTACTTACAAAATTCATCCTAGCAGCGTCACATATCCATTCTCCATTCTTGCGCTTGTGTGACGCAGCATATAAGTCAGCAGGACCTACTTCATCAATCTAGACTGCGCCTAGCTGTTTGAAAACAAGCAAGCATGCTTGTTAGTTGCCAATTGTGATTGACAATAAAACTAGAATCACAATCAATTACCAATTCATGGCGCTTGCGCACAAATGACTTAGTCCCAGTAGTGTGATATACTGTGAGTTTTGATCTATTTCTTCAGTTTATCTCACTCTTTCCCTACATACAATTGCAACAACAAAAGAGATTAGGTCATTAAAACCAATCAATAATTAATACAAAAATGTTATATTTAACAACCAAACACATTTACCTCATATCTTGGGTCAGCAAATATATTGCACAATTTTGTCCACATTTCGGGCTCCACTTGCTCATGTGGGTTTTTTAGTGCCTCTTCCTTCGTAGGAAACTTTTTATAGTGCATGTGCAAGGTATTCTTGAATTTCCGGTACCGGGTGACCATTAACCTATTTACTATACGCACGTCCTCCAGCCGATCATAGTTAAGCCCAAAATCATCCTGTAACGTTTACATAAGATGTTAATATTATAAATTACCCATGATTACTGCAATTCATTAATAGAAATGTACTTGAAGACGAGCCTTGATGTATTGCTTAGTCTCGGTGGAGACATCTCCCCAACTCCAAGTCGCCATATCCACCAGCCTGCGAACCAGTACCCCTACCCTATTAGAAAGCTTACTGGCATTGTTACCCATGTCAGCAAGCGTTCCATCAGGGATATCAACAACCAGCTTGCCTGCTCCCACTGCCTTACACCTGTCCAAATCCACCCCACGTGTCTTACCGCGCTTCCTCCTGCTAATGGGTGTAGCTACAATGACAACACCTCAACAATGGTCAATACAATAAAGTAACGTTAATATTATTCGGTATAACCGCGTTTCCTCGGGTCGATGTTGTAGGCCATTATGAGGTGCAACATCCTGAAGAAGTCGTTCAGGGTCTTGTGCACTATGTGCGGCACTCCCGGCACATTCTCCCTGCTCTCGGTGCAAAGTCGGAAAAGGTCGAAGGGCTGGAGCGGGGCTAGGTCCTCCAACTCAAGAATTGCCGATCCCTCGGGCCGAGAGAGCCCGAGGAACTTGACAATCCGTTGGGCAGAAAAAGTGACTGTGACGTCCCCAACCGTCACGTCGTAAGAGTCCTACAAGAAAACCAGTAATCATTAATTTACGTGTTACAAATAATAAATAAATAAAAATATTAAATAACAATTAATTATCACGTACCACCAGTGCGTGAGCTGCTCCATCAGCCTTACATAAAAGGCCCGGACTACTGGCAATGAGATCGTGCCAGACTGAACTGTGATGGGATCCCAGCTCCGAGAGTGGATAACGTCGTGTATGGTCCTACCCTCGAAGTTGAGCCCCTGGAGCTCCAACGGCCGAGCCTCCCTCTCCATTTGGACCGAGGAGCCCAAAATCAACTGACGGCGCTCCTCGACTGTCACAGGCTGGTCCGCGTCAGCCAAGCTGTGTCTAGCACGCTTTCCACGAGCCATTCTTGTCTAAAACCTGAAATTGAAGCAAAAAAACAAAATTTATGTCGGAACCGGTTCTAACTTGTAAATAAAAGGTTCAAACCTAAATGAAAAAATAAAACCAAAAAAGAAATAGATTCTAACCTGTACATATAAATGCGAACCTGTTTAATACGTTCTAACCACTTATCAAAAAGGTTCTAACCTGTATAGTTTTGGTTCTAACATTGAAGTAACTAGTTCTAACCTATTACAAATAAACACAACCGGTTCTAACCAAAAATAAGTTCGAACCTAAATGAGAAAACCATAACATAAAAGACACCAGTTCTAACCTATTAATAAAAGGTCGAACCTGTTAAATCCGTTCTAACCTGTTTCCAAACAGGTTCTAACCTATTCCGAATGCACACAACCCATTCTAACCTATATAATACAAGTTCTAACTGGAAACAATTTGGTTCTAACCTAAACAACTAAGGTTTTAACTTGAAATTATGTTGTTCTAACCTTTTTAGAATCGGTTCTAACAAGTTCTGAACAATTCGGCCAACCCGTTCTAAGCCCTACGTAAAGAGTTAGAACCACACGCAGGACGCGGAACAGGTTCCAACTTGTATAAACAAGTTAAAACGTGTTCCAGGACCAGTGTCAATGCCGACCTATCTCGGCCATGCCCGCGGTGCAGGAACCTCCGCACAAGACGGGGGTTCCTGCAAAAATAGCCACCGTGGGCCGCGCAACCTACAGTGGCCTCATTGGGTGGTGGTTCCTCCACCAGCATGGCGAAAAACCACTGGTAAATAACCGTAAAAAAACAATGCCAAAATACCCAAAAAAATCGGGTTTTGGGGCTTACCGGAGAAGCGGGGTGGAGACGAGAGAGGGACGGGGTGAACCGTCGCAAACGGCGGCTACGGAAGGGTGGCAGCTGCTCTCAGGTGGCATTTGGAGGGGAGATTTTGTGCGGGAAAGTGACGGATTTCGTCCCTGGAGAGAGAAACGATTTGACTAAAATCATCAGTGGAACCGGTTCGAACTGTTTATAACACGTTAGAACCGGTTGGGAACATGCGTCAAGCGTGCACCGCTTGGAATTTTTTCCAAACCGGTTCTGAGTTGTTCATTTTAAGTTCGAACTTATTCAATATTGGAAGAGCGGGAGTCTTAAACATTACGAACCGGTTCGAATGTCATAATTTCCAGTTCTAACCTTTACCTCTAATAAGTTTGAACTTGATAATTAGAGGTTACAACCATTTTGGCCAACAGCTAATTCACATGGGTTCCAATAAGGTTCTAACCTGGCAAACCAACCAGTTCGAACGGTGTTTATACGGGTTAGAACCGTTTCGGACCACGTGTCTATTCGTCATTATGTCACCTCTAAAATGAAACCGGTTCTAACGTATTAATTATAGTTCGAACATCTGTGTCACAAGAAGACAAGGTGTCGTGCACTTTCAATTAACCAGTGCGAACCTATTAGGATTAAGTGCGAACGTGTTACTTGTTCTAGGTGCGCACCGGTTACTTTTAGGTTCAAACGTACTTATTAGGTTGGAACCAAATTACTATATGTTCAAACCTATAACGTTTTTAGGGACAAACAATTTCCATCCCTAAAATCTTCCCGCCATGTAGTGGGAAAATGTTAGGGACGGGATAGTCCTGTTCGTCCCTAAAAGGTGGACATTTAGGGATGAAAATGTTGAATTCTGTCCCTAAAAGGACCCTTTTAGGGATGAACATTTGTGTCCATCCCTAAGATGTGCCATGTCGATGGATTTACGGACGGATGCCTTTGCCCGTCCCTAAAAGGCACCTTTAGGGACGGATTATGGTCCGTCCCTAAAAACCGTTCGTCCCGAAAACACAATTTTCTGCTAGTGTTACTTTTAGACCAATACGGAATGATAAAAGGTACGTACTCTTATCCGCCTTACCCACTTCTCTCGTAGACCGCCTTGGAAAAATAGGCTTTCCATATTCTGACCTCGCACGCTAAGTCGCTAACTATATAATCCGATGTAGTCATGACTTGTTTGCAAGCAAAGCTCACACTGGAAAGAGAGAGCACGTTTGAAATCCGTCCGAGGAGATGTCTGAAGGGTCAGGGAATGCATGGCTTCATGCATTTTTCTTGACAATCTCCTTGTTTTCTTGGACAACTTTTGTAGTAGTTAAAAATGGTGGCTAATTTATGATTGGTGTTTAACTGCAGGGAAAAAAGATCAAGGAAGCCACCACATGAGTGTGATACAGAACTAGAGGCGATTCAAGCAGAGTGGAGGAAATTTAATGAAAACCTTGATTCTCGAGGACAAGTTACACGCAAGGCTCCTCCCAAGGGATCAAAGAAGGGTAGCCAGAAAGGACAAGGAGGCCCTGACAACAAAGATTGCTGCTACGGAGGTGTGAGACAAAGGAAGGGAGGTAAGTGGGTCGCGGAAATACGCCAACCACGTAATGTGATTAAATCACACCACCGAGAGAAGGGAGACGGCTTTGGCTTCGTACTTTTTAACGCAGCTGTTGAAGCAGCTCTAGCTTACGATGCAGCTGCAAAGGCTTTGTATGGTCCTGTGGCCCGCCTTAACTTTCCTGAGCATACCTCACCAACTGATCATTACCAGGCATTAGTATCAAAGGATGAGGATACTGATGTTCAGAATTCTTATCGGCTTCACTCAATTGAGCAGCATCTGATGTCGGACTCAGAAGTACTGGCCGGTTACAACGTCCATGACTCCAACACATATTATGAACTTCAGGCATGCTTATCCAAGGATGAGGTTACTGATGTCCAGAATTCTTATCAGTTTCACTCAATTGAGCAGCATCTGATGTCGGACTCAGAAGTACTGGCCGGTTACAACGTCCATGACTCCAACACATATTATGAACTTCAGGCATGCTTATCCAAGGATGAGGTTACTGATGTTCAGAATTCTAATAATTAGCTTCACTCAATTGATGAGCAGCTTCTGATGTCGGACTCAGAACTGCCCGATTACAACGTCCTTGACTCTTTTAAAACCACATATTATGATGATTTCTAGGCATGCTTATATTACTGATGTTCAAAATTCTGTGAGGCTACGACGTATCAGTTGCAGAGAATGAGAGAATACGACTTGCTATTAACTAGTTTGATACAATGGCGGTTTTTCGTTAGTGTTTGTTAATTTTTTCGGTATGTTTCTGTACCTTGGTTGGTTGTGTCGTGCTTCTGTTTGTAAGTGGTTGGATATAATGTATGTGACTCTTGTTTGGTAATAAAATTATATATCTATGCTTTGAATGATACGACAAATCGGCATGATGCAAGTCGTTATTTTTTTTTATAAGTAAATCTTCACATTATCACGAACCATTTTCCATTGCTTTCTCAGATATTCCGGTTCTTGATCAATTTGCTTTCTCCAGAAGAAGTAAGCCGGAGGGGAAGAGTAAATATTTTTTTAATCTAATGACATATAATCTGTGTGAAATGAATTTTCACTATTGCGAGAAAAAAAAAAAAAAAAAAGAAGCACGTGCAAAATTCCTCAGGTCTTGAGCTTAATTCCGGCCAGCATTTGCAAAATTCCTCTTTTTATTTTTTTGAGATCGGGTAAAATAAGCGGATAAAATATAGTAACCGCCTTACTGTTTTTTTTTTCTTAGCAAACAAAACAAAACGAGTTACACCTTGTCACACTAAGGTGGCTCAAAATGACAGTCTGAAAATGAATTAACAAAGGGGAAACTATTAAAAGTAACAGGACCCCTCCTACATTCCACAGCAGCCCATTGAGCCAAACGGTGTGCCATCTCATTTTGCTTCCGGGATATCCATACATAGCTCCAATTAGGAAGATACGAAAAAAAATCGGTTTCTTTTCTTAAGGCTTCAAAACTATGAGGTTTAAGAAGAGACGAAAGCTGTCATTTTCGAAGCCATTTTAGATACACGCACCAAGACAGCTCAGGAATTAGGCCACAAAATGCAATAGCGATTTCATATCGCGAAAATTTTCTAGCTTTTCTTTCAAGAAATGAACCTCTGGTATAGAATTCGTACTTTTTGTATGGCGGTAGATAAAGCCCTATAGTAATGCTGTCGTACCAATTCTTTAACGTGCGTAACATAACAAATATGAAAAGCTTTACTTTGAAACGGCGTCCAACAGACTGGGGGTAAATCTTGTCTTGATCACGAATCATTTTTCTTGCTTTCTCAAATCCTGTTCTTCATTTAGTAGAAGGAAATATGAAATATTTTGTATTTTTGATGAAAAATAAGTGTCACAGAATATAACGTCCGAACACTTGTCCAAAGGTTCGAATGTGGTCACTTTTTCATGGAAAAAGAAAAATGCCAGTGAATATAATGTGCAAATGGTTAGTAAAAGTGAGGACAATCATTAAAAAATGGCGTGTGGACGATATATAATAAACGTTAAGACACTATTTGGAACAAACCGTGCGCCCGTTTATTTATTTTTTCTAAACGTTATTATATTTATTTAAATTATGCATGTAAGTCTGAATTACACGTGATGTGAGGAAATTATATTAATTATAAAATAGAATTAATAATTGTGTCTACAAATATTTAATTGTTATAATGTTAAATAAAATAAATTATGGAAATCGTCATAATAGTAAATAAAATGAATTATGGAAATCAAGTCTGAAATAAACAATTTACCCAAATCTTCGTTAGGGCATCAAATGTGATATGAGTTGCCTTATGTGCTTCATTATCTGCTCACGCATTTTTTGTTCCATTCGTTGCAGCCTCTGTTCTTGCTCCTCTTATTGCTTCCACTATTGCCCCTCCAAATGCTACTGATGCTCACGCATCGTCTGCTCCATTTTTGTCTGCCTGACAAGTAGCTCTTCATATTCTATCTGTCTAGCCCTCATCTCTTTTATATCTACTCTAGCATCCTCCAATCTCCGGACTAGATCAACGAACGACACTGAAGAAGATGGTCCAATTCACCCCCTTCTTGGATTGTGTCATGCCCTGTGCTAGTACTTACCCCCTAGGCTTGCATATAATAATCACATGCACACAAGCAGGGATTACCGCATGATAGAAACATTTAGGATTTCCCATTGCCCTTGAATTTACTTAGCAGAAGATTTGTTTTAAAACGGTTATTGGTTAAAAGAAGAGTCGTGAAAATTAGAAGATCGAAAATCGAAAATCGATTTAGGAGCTTGAACTAAAGAGGTGAAATCGTACCAAAATATTAAGTCGAGATAAATTACACTTTACTCAGGAAAAACTCTTAATAATGACTTAGATTGCAAATTATCAATAAAAAAAAGATTAATACGAAATTGAAGGAATTTGATAAAAAGGTGAAATTTAAACAACATGAAGAAATACATCATTTCCTTATAATGAACACGGTTTAGTACAAAAGAGGATCCTTTGAGAGGACTATAAAAGTACAGGTCTAAATTTACAAAAATGTGAGCTTTCTATAGCTCACCTAGCCTATTATATCGCATTTCAAGGATAAAAACAGTTTTTATCCTTGAAACACTGCTGACAAAAAAAAAAAAAAACTAACTAGATAGGTGTTCTAACACCTCGACCCTCTAAATATTCTTGATAATCCTAATTTTCCTTATTAATTATGATTAATAGTTCTTATATTAATAATTTCGGATTTAATTATTTTATTATTAGTAAATAGTGTAAAATTCCTAGAAATAGTTCTATACATCCAAAAATTATGATAAAAATATCCTCATTCTTGTCTTTTCAAGCTCTTTATTTTATTAAAAAAAATTTCTCATGTCAGTGTCCTAATAATTTTTATAAATTAGTTTTATATGCTGGAAAAGACTATTTTGTCCCTAATACATGTTTTAGCCCTAATTTTCTTATAAAACCTTATTTTCTCTTCATTCTTTTTGCTTGTTTTACATTACTCCCTTAATTACTCAGCCAATAGGACCTGTTCTAAGGTAGTAGTGCATCTAGGAATATTTTTGAGAATTATTTCATTTAATTGGCTAAAATAGGCCTAGAAATTAGGTTTTATTGCATATAGGCTTGAAAACAAAGCCCAATGGACCTCTCTCAAGCCCAATTCGGCCCAGAATTTTTCCTAAGCCCAGCCCACCTATTTTTGAAACCACAAACCGGCCAGCCCATAGTTTTATTTTGTGGTCAAAGTGCAATGATTAGTCAACTTGCAATCATTACTCATCATTATCCACCTCCCTTGCTGCCCAATCACCTTTTAATGCTTGAGTAGAATACCTAAGCTAAGCCTAGACACCTACTTAACCCTAGGAAGCCTAAACTAACCCTAGAACTAATCCTAGTTAGTGGTAGTATAAATAGGACCCTTGTGTGAAGGAATTCTTCACAGTTTCAGCCGACCATGAGTGGGGTGTCCAGAGAGAATTTGAAATCTGGATAAATGAGGAGAAAAGAGGGAGAAAGAGAAGAAAGGGAGAGGTTCTAGCTGAGTTGATCCAAAGAGGAGATTTTGGAGAGTTTTTGTGAATTTCTTGGAGTTCATTCGAAATTGGCATCTTTGATCTTGTTTTGATGTTATTAGATCCTATTTTTTTGTTTCATGGAGGTTTTGAGATTATTGAAGCTTGAAGAGATCAAGAGAGGTAAGGGTTAGTTTTGCATGTTTTTGGTGGTTTTAGTATCTTGATGATTTAGGCTATTAACATGCAATTTGTTGATCTGGAACTTGTTATTAGGTTGATTATATGCTAGATGAATGATCAATTTGATTTGATGTTGGAAGATTTTGGAGAATTAGAGTAATTATGGAGATTAGGTCATTTTACCCCCTTTGATGAAATTATGTTAATTTTTATGAATTTATTTTGCATGGCTCGGTTTTAGGACTCCTAAGAGGTATTAGAAACATGTAGGATTGATTTGGTGTAATTATTTACGTGGAAATTTGAAGATATGCTTAATTAGGTCAAAACTAGCTTAGTTTAGCTTATTTCTTGATGACAGTGTGTTTAAGCATGATTATTGTATAGCAAAAGACCTTATTTTGATCTGATATTATGAAAAATGAGCTTAGAAATCCTTAGGAGCCTCCATTTTAAATTTCATGATTTTTGGAGTTAAAATGAATTTGTTATGAATATTTGAAGTTGCATGCAAAATCTGTATTTTTGTTTAAACTGGATCTGTTTGTATAATTTCGAGCTGGGCTTGTTTGTATGACTTGTATGTTGTTTTTCATGGGCTTATTGGCTGGTGTTTTGGCCAAGCTTTGGGCTTGGATGGGAGGTCCAAAGTTTGACACATAAAGACCCTTTAAGCCCTATTTTTAAGCCCACATGTTGGACCTTTTTTATTTCTTTTTGGACCGGCCTAGTGGCCCATTTTAGCCACTGACACTTAAGAAAATGGGCTTGTCAGCAAGCCCAAGTGCAAGTCCATATTGGACTTGAATTATTGACCTTTGACCTTTGACCTAGTTTGTTTGACTAATTTCAGATAGATTCACACTTAAATTATTATTTTTTGAAAGATAAATTATGTATATAAATTATTAAGTCTTTCGCTTATTTGCCCTAGTTGTCTATAAACATCCCAAAGACTTAACCTCAATCTTGAGACCCATAAAGAAATCCTTAGCGAACCAGTTAGGCACGTGCTCCACTATAACTTGGAAGTCCTCAAAGATCCAAACACTGACCTTCAAGACTACCACATACAGTCTCGCATTGAGGTAGGTGTCAGTCTCATAATAAGTACATCTTCCTGCTCAATGAAGAAAAGCAAGCATATGTGGGAATAAAAAAGGGTGAGTCTTACTGACTCAGTAAAGCCGGAGAAGGGGCATGAATCATGATCATACAAGTCTAATTCATGCTTTGGAATAAATAGTACCAGGGCAATAATTTCAAGTTATACAAGTCATAGAAACAATATAGAGAATGCATGCAATGCAATTGAAATGCATTCGCTCATCATATGGTTCCCTGAGGTATTCCCGATGTCTGCTCTAATCACCCCCAAAGTCGAGTTATGCGTCTCTCCTCTCCTTGTGGGACTGTCCCGTGCCATCTACAATAGGACCTTTAAAAACGATGTCGTAGCATCCAAAAGGAGCCCACCCACTCCCTATAGTGGGGGGTTGCACTCTCCTCATGTGTCCGTACCGTCACTCTTTCTTCGGGAATCACCTCGCAGGCTTGGGGGTTCCTCGCATTTGTTTTTCCTCTCATGATGTTAATGCAATTAATGCAGGAATATCATTCATGTGCAAAGTACACATCCAATCATCCCATGACATAACTTGAAAATATAAACCAATAAAGTGCTTGTAATTTCAATGCATGAATAATTAAAAATGCAAGTTCTATAAATTTAAATTTAAAATACTTAATTAGTTTCTATGTCATATGGGTTCAAATTATTAGACTTTTTTCCTTAAATAAAGAATGGGTTAAATACACTTTGCCCCCTTATCTTTGGGGTCATTTACACTTTGCATCCCGATGTATTATTTTTGAGACATTAGACCCTTTAACTTACACATTTTTTCAATTTGGACCCCACACCCAAATTGTTCGTTCAATTTAGACGATTCCGTCAAAACGTGGGGTGCAATGTGTAAATACTCCCAAAGATAAGGAGGGCAATGTGTACATACACCCAAAGATAAGGGGAGTAATGTGTATATACCTCCAAAGATAAGGGGGCAATGTGTAAAAATTTTGACGGAATCTGTCTAACTTGACGGGCAATTTGGTTACGGGGTCCAAATTAAAAAAATGTGTAACTTTATGGGTCCAATGTCTCAAAAATAATACATCGGGGTGCAAAGTGTAAATGAACCCAAAGATAAGGGGGCAAAGTTTATTTAACCCATAAAGAATTAATAAACTTTATTCATTTTATAATACTTATTCGAGAATTAAACATGAAGTTTATAATTAAATATAAAATCTACCCTAAATCTTCAAATTAAGGCTTCTTGGGCCTTCTTAAACCCCACTAGACCTATTCCTAAAGTTTCAAAGTGTTTTGGGCTTATTTAGGTTAACCGGCCTAAAGTCCATTTAGGCCACTAAACGGGACTTTGTGATTTGAGCTCTTAATTCTACTCGGTTTTGACTCAAATTTAGGCCTCCCTATTGATTTTTCATGCTCTACACAGCCATAAGTTTATTTTCCATTTTTGGACCTTTTTACCCTAACATTTTGTGTGAAATGCCGAAACTGCCCTTAAAGACCTCCAGGGGCATTTTCGACCTTTCCCGACCTCCGATTGAGCTGAAATTTTTAATGGGACCTACTGTGACCATATACTACACGTTCACCATTTTTCATGCAAAAAATCAAAGGATTTCATGAGGACATTTTGGACAGCCAGGGTTTTCACTAAAAAGTCCTAATTTTCCATTACGTGTGATGTTCATGTGCTACAATCCTTAGGTCTAATGATTTAAGTCATCATAACTGAGACAATATAATCACAGAATGCATAAAATATAGATCAGCACGAAAATCACATGCAACATTAAAACTTTCTTCAAAATCATCAAAACAACACATGCATGGACATTTTGCTTCAAAACTTCATCTAAAGCCCTCTTGGCTTCATTTCCATGCCTTGTTCTGTCATTTCAACCATAAAATCCATCATTTGTCACCTTTCTCAATAAAAGCATGTAAAAATCATCATAAACATAAGTATTCACATGCAACTATCATTTACACTTTGTATCATGATAAAAACTAAGTTGAACATATTTTTCATTGAAACTAACATGTGTAACAAAGATTCACATTGACAGCAACCAAAACAAGCTCAATCCCACATTTTCCCAACTAAACCTGCCCAATTATTAAGTGCTTCAGATTTGAAGGTTCTTACCAGAATACCAGACCAGGCAATTTTCAGAACTTCCAAGTCTGTGCTGAACAGGCTAGAAAATGCCCCGAATCCAACAAATAGAATAACAGCCAACGCAATTCCTGTTACTAAACCAATCTGCTTAAATTCAAAAGGAAAATAACAGGGTAATACTGAGTTAGTTCTCACGTTTTCCCTTTGGAAAAAAAATTGTAATAGTTCAGAAAGGCTAGGATAAAGAAAGGTAGGAAATTAGTATAAACCTGAAGCACTCTGCAAATTACTTGACGTGCCTGTTCATAATTTCCTTGGGTGTAACCACTCGCAAGAAGAGCCTGCAAAGAATAATCAATGAAATGATGACAGAGATGATGTCGATTCAACAAAAGTATCTCACTCCTTTGCAGCTTACAGCATCACGTATGTTCTTGCCTTAAGTGTTTCTGAGCATGTGAGGGGTACATAGAGGGAGCAGCAGCGCAAAGTATGCACCATTTCATTTTACAAAAGTCTTCCATCTGAACCAATTTGCATGGAAAATCACCCCAGCAGAGAAGTTGCATCAACCATAGATTACCATTATTTTGTCTATGTATGTTAGATCTGTAAAAAATGTCTATTGAGCTACTGGCTGCGAGGCATGTGAGTAGAACAAGAGGAAGAGATCAAGCAGCTTCTGCATCTTGAGTTTTGGCTTATTCCTGAAATTTCCCACACTCACCAGCCCACACTTCGCTCTTGAGCACACATAGGATTTTCCACAAATTTGCCAACGAAGTAACAAAGTATGGATCATTACAGGTACATAACCTTGGAAAAGTTGTAACTTCAAATATAAACCCAGTTAAGATTGGTGTAAACTTCAGACGATTTCTAGCAAGGAACCTGACTTCCAAGGTTTTGTCCAACAGAACTTCCGAAGTAATACTTAGAAGTCAGATGTTTCATATTCGAATAACTGTAAAAGGTTTTACTAAAGCATTTTCTTCTTCTTTGTTTTTATTGTGAGTTGGTCAATAAACCAAGTAGGTCCATCTCAAAAGCATCTTCACTGGCTGAGATGAGGTTCTAAACGTCTGAAGAAATTAAGGATGTGCCAAAAGAATTATTCCACAGAGATCTATGGAAGATCCCAAGCTAATTGAGATATCTTTTGATGGATTCAACATACGAAAGCTGATTTACACATGGGATAGACTGATACGTAAATATGCAAGCTATACCTGACCAGCAAGTGCTAAAGCATCGGTCAGCAGAGACACTTGAATTGTAATTTACCGCAATAATGAACATGGCTATATATTCTAGCTGTAGTTATTTTTTTCTAAGCCTAGCAGCTGGTTCCTGTTTCAAAGCCTAGCAGCAATAATGAAAATGCATTTGCTTTGCTCTTTCATTCCTTGCACTACTTCTCAAATCTCTCCCTCATCTTTCCATTTGGTGTGCCCTTTAACAAGTCTTCATATAGGTACACATAACAATAAGCATGCGGATCTTGTATCTTTCAAAAGTGGATTTCATTTAAGTTGACCTCGACATTTCTATGTTAATGTGTTTTGACGGTTCTGATACAGTTTTCCTTTTTTGTGCGCACAGTTCTGACGTTTAGTTGTTACATCAATATTTTAGTTGTGCCTTCTTGGTTAACATTCTGCAAAAGAGTTTGTTTAGATATTTGTGTGGGATAATGTTTGACTCATTAAGTGTCGCAATTGGCCAGCAATGTCCTTCCTTGATCAGTTATTGACCTCGGGTTACTACGTTGCGATTCAATTTGTAGAAGTTTGTCAATGAGTTGCAGGTTTGTATCAAAAGTACCCTGGGTTTGTCTTCCTTGTTTGTGCTGGAGGCCCCTGACACCTCTTTATGATTATTTATTGCCATGTTCTCATTTTTACTTTCCTTGTTCGTTAAAGTCGCATTATTTATGTGAATCTACCATTCATCCCAAAAGCTTAAGCTTATAGGAAGAGGGAGATTTTATTATTTGAATATATTCTCTAACACTCCCTCACGTGTGGCCGGACTCTCTTTTAATTGGAGGCCCAACACATGTAATATTTAATTGAAATTGGGATAAAGTGCGGAGTCAAGTCTCGAACTTGGGACCTTGGCTCTGATACCATGTGAATCTACCATTCATCCCAAAAGCTTAAGTTTATAGGAAAAGGGAGATTTTATTATTTGAATATATTCTCTAACAATGGTAATCCGGATTCAGAATATAGCTTGAAATTAGTGTGCCTGCGTGGAAGACTTCCTGTTTCATGTTTTGTTTAAGTTGGAGCATTCTTGAAAAAAGCATCTAACTCAAAAATGTTGGTTAAAGTGCTGATTTACATACAGAAATGCTTTTGAACTGTTTCTACCAAATTGGCATATTCACTAATATCTTCACTCCTGCATTAGAATTTCTAAGGTCGGGGTTGTAAAAACCATTTTCTTTTTCAACAAAAAATGTGGAGGAGAATAGGCTGAACTAAGAAACATGAACTTTTTCTTCCATTGCTAATTTGCTATAAGAAACCCATAAGACCAGTTTTGCACACATTCGGTTGTACAAAAACTGGAATAGTAATTCATTCCATACATCGGATCAGGTACACCCGGCAAGCACCAATGTATGCAATCAGTGTAACTCTTAGGACTTTTGAGAATTGTTCAAGTCTCAATGTCTCCTAAAACATGCGATATATAGAAGCGCGGCGATCTTTCAATACTCTCAAAGTTGAGCCATGAGGATTGAAACCTTGGAACTCAACTGACTATGGACCATAAATATACAGCTTAATCATGCCTTTTCAGTCATCTTTTTGCGAAAGAGTTTGTAAAATATTTTATTTTTTTTGCGCTTTACGTGTCAATGAAATTTGGGATCGTGGATGATAACTGAGTAGTGGAAGCAAAAGAGAGACTGAATGACTTCAAAGTTGGGTCTCTACCCACCGTACTATACAGTATACACTCCCGAGTTCATCTCTGAGACAGAAGAAACCATGCTCCTTTGTAATGTAACAAACCCATCTTTACCTTACGCTCACCTTGTATTTTCTTGTCCCTGAGTTTTCTTTTGTTGCATTTTTGCTTCTCCTAATGCATCATAGCTTTATGGCGCCTCTGCATTGGAGTGGAAATATTTAAAAAATAGGAGGCTGCGAAATTGGGGTACATTGACGTTTCGTTCTATTTAATCATTCTACTTTTTTTTTCTTTTTTTTCATATTAATTGATGTTGGTTTTTCTGGTTTATGATGACTGACAGGAGGCGTTGTCCACGAAAAGGGTGTAAAGCAAAAGGATGAAGCGTGTAGCTCAGAATACTCATCCAGCTCAGTTGGCACACCTCAGCTCCCATTTACTCCATGTCAGCATGAACGAGCATCACAGCTGGAAGAATAGATATATCATATAGGATTATTCTGATTTGTGTCGTTGGTTGTATTGGAGGAGCATCTTGTAAGAAACTCCTCTGTACAAAATTCAGGAATTGTGTAGCGCGTTACGTGCTAGTCAGAATCTTTATTTGGGTTGCTTAGAATGGTGGAAGAAGAAAATTATAAACTTGATGGGATGAGTAGAGTATTCTGGCTAGCAAATGAACAAAAGGAAATTGCTAATAGTTGTTTATGTGCTTATTCCTACGTTGACTAGGAGATTGGCCACTTGGATTTTGATTTCTAACTTTGTCGCTTTGAAATTAAGAAATCTCTAGTATATATTCTTCAAATGCCATAAAAATCTTTAATCATATAATTTTAAAACAATGATTTGAATTTCAAAGTCTAAAATTTCAAGAATTTAAGAGGAGTTGTCCCACAACCATAGGAATGTCACCATAATCTCGTTGGCAAAATCCATGTTAAACTAAATCTAAATTGAGTTGTAATTCTTTAGAGTCAACATTACCAATTAGACAATAAAAATTAAAACGTAAGAGGCAATTCCAAAGGAAGTTTATGTCCCATGAACAGTTTATGCAGAAACGTGAAACACACCAGATCCCCCAGTTTGGCTTTATCACCTTTTGGGCATGTTTAGGCCACTGATTTGCTTGGTTCGGAATTTTTCCATATTTTCAAGACCTATCATTTTCAGAATTTTATGGGGTTTGTGAAAAGGCAGTTTGATTGAGTTTTTTTTTTTTTCTATAAAAAGAGCTGTTATGGCTTTGTGGTTAAAAAAACTGAAAAAAAAAAATATTGAAGCTTACAGAGTCTGCTGTGGAATATTTGTATGCACAATGGAATAGAACCCCAAATATTGTAGCTGACGGTTAATTGTTTATTGTTTTGACTTTCAGTATTTTGTTTATTAGTTTTGTAGGTTTTTTTTTTGTGACCAAGGTTTTCTTCTGAGGATCTCTTAGAAAATTATGAGGTACCGTACCACTACAAGAAATTCGTTCTCTGCCCACGATAGCAGTCGTGGTAGAAAGTCTTCAAAGTCGTCGAGGAAGGGATTTGGCCACGGTTTTTGGTCGTCGAGGAGTCGTCGTGTCTGCCGCGTGCAGAGAGACCTAACCCGACAACAATGGCTCCTCGTCGTTGATGTTGTGCCTATCTCGCCCGAGAGACGCGTCGGGAGAGACAACCCACTTCCGTCTAGGCTGACGACATCATATCTGGAGAAAGCTTAGTCCCGACGATTTCTGCCGCCGGAATTGCACTTCTAGAATTTCAAACACCCTAAATTGCACTTCTATAATTTCAAACACCCTGAAAGCTTCATCTCGTCAGGAGTAAACGATTCTTCCTCAGCTTATGTTAATGAAAGACGGTGCTTCTTAATTTACGATTTGCTTCATCTCTCTATCTACAAAATTCTCAAAATTTCTCATTTTCCTTAGTTGAAAGCAAAAGAACAACGAAAAATGAATTCTATTTGTATTTCCTTGTCTGTGAATGAATACAAGAGAGCATTTTTATATACAGATTTTTGTAACCTCTTATGGACATAAAGACAAACATGTGTTGTGCATTGCTACACCTCAGAGGTGCAGACTGAGACCTATAATACAAAGATTCCTCAGTACAAATGTTGATGTTAAATACAAAATAACAACCAACAGACTGTAGATATTTGCTATGTTGCCTTGTCAATTTGTTGGTGTTGCTGAGTTGGAGATCAAGGTTGGATTGCAGCTGAGGTGTTGAGACACTGGATAGAGAGTCTTTGATGTGTCTGGTATAGTTGCTTTAACATTCTTCATTGTGCCTATTGATGTTTGTACAAGGTGTTCATTAACATCCTAGACTTGGTCATAAAACAAAAGAATAGAGGGGGAGGAACAAAACAGAGGGAGCAGAGCACTTACTTGATGAACCATGGTTGAGGTTAACATACCAGTAGCTTACAGCTGTAGAATGTTTGAACTCCTTTCTCCTCTCCAATGCTGGTTTCTGCTTTCAAAAATCTCTACTAGCGAGCTGATTCTTTAAAACATGTGCTCTTTCCGGTTTAGTAAGCAATTTTTTCCCAAGTCCTAGCGCTAGCGCTTCCCGCCCAGTTGCCAAAAAATTATACGCGGCAATTCTATGTTCAAAAAAGCAATTTTTAACAAAACACTTCTCCCGCACACGCTGGCTAAATATTTCGTGGTAATCGATCAATGACGACGGCAATGAGTTACTGGTAGACAAAGATGGAGCTTCTGCTGACGAGAAGTCCTTTTTTTTTAATCATGCGTGGCTGATGTTTAGCTTTCTTGGGTTTGTGTTTGACTCGACGGCAAAGGGAAAGTGGTGGGGGACGTTTTAACTTTTGCTGATGATAAGTGGCTTTTTAAAAAATGCGCGTGGCTAATTCTGTTATTTCTTGTAGTGCGTCCTCTATTTTTTTTTTCTCTGCTAAAAAAGTGAGTTACTTCACTTAGACCTTTAGATTCTAGTCAAATTAAGTTCCTACCAAGTAATTTCATATCTTCAATTTAAACATTTAGCAATAGAAAGTGGTTTTGAAGAAACATGCACAAAATAGTAATCAAAAAATGGACAGATCATAGTTCCCTCCTAGAAGGGCATTGAGTATAAACTTTTGGAATTTATTAATTTCAAAGACTGTTGTGTAAAAAAGAAAAAAAGAATTTCCAACAACATTGCCCAGGCACACATTGATTTACACTACAAAAAACAAGTCTACAGCGGCGGTCTTTTTAGCGGCGGTCACCAAACCGCGCTATATACACATATCCCGGCGGTTTACTTAAAACGTGACCTAAAATACGCCTATACGGCGATCATAAACCGCCGCTATAAACCCAATATAAAGCGGTTTATATGGGGGCGCAACCATATAGCAGCGGTCAGTGACCGCGCGCTAAAACGACATGTTGTAGCGGCGGTTTTGTGAAAACCGCAGCTAAGGCAATCTATAGCGGGTCAGTGACCGCACTCTATAGAATTTATTATGAAACGCGCGTTTTCAGTATAATTTCCCCTTCCCCTTGCGAATTTCAGCCCCCTCCCCTCTTGCGGAATTTCAGCTCCCCCCCCCCCCCCCCATCGTGAATTTTCAGCTCCCCCCCCCCACCCCACCCTCTCCGATTACAGCTGCCCCCTCCCCCCTTCTCGAATTTTCAGTTCCCCTCCCCCCCCTCCATTTCACTCCCCCTTCGGAATTTCAGCTTCACCTCCTCATCCCATTCGAACTTCAAATCTCCTCTTTGAACTTCGCGAATTTCAGCCCCCCCAATTCGAACTTCACGAAAATCCCCTCCATTCTCCCCCTTCACAAAAAAAAAAACCTAACCCTAAGCTGCCACTCGTCGTCGCTGTCACCGCCGCCAGTCCCCCAAGCTACCACGCTCGTCGTTGCCTTGCGCCATACAGAGCAGAGCTACTCTCTCTCTCTCTCTCTCTCTCTCTCACTCTCACTCTCATAAGTCATATGTTATCTTGTTGTAGAGTTTGCAAATTGCAAGTGCTTTGGCTTGGCTTTGGCTTTGGCTTGCTTGTGCATCTGTGATTGCCGATTGGTAGATCGGGGGTTTGTTGTCTTTGGTTATAGTTGGATAGCAAATCAGAAATAATTCAACTGTGTTGGTTTTGCATTGCTGTTCAGGACAGTGACTCAGACTCAATGTATATTTTCGTATTTTATAAAATATGAATGAAATTAATTATATAGAGATTGGAGGTCCGGGCTTATGAATTGGATTATTGGGTTCTGTTGTGTTGGAGATTGAAGATTGGTTTTGTTGGAGTGTTGGCTTATGAATTGGTTGTTGACTTGTTGTGTTATACTATTATATGAATTGGTTGCTGAAAATATATAAATTGATTGCTGAAAAATAGTAATTGGAATGTATGAATTGGTTTTCCTAAAAAATAATGTTTTGGAATGTATGAATTGGTTGCTGAAAATATGAATTGGAATGTATGAATTTATTGCTGAAATATATGAATTGGTTTGTATTGGTTGCTGAAAAATATATGAATTGATTGCTTAAAAATAGTAATTTGAATGTATGAATTGGTTGCTGAAAAATATGAATTTGTTTTGTATGAATTGGTTGCTAGTATGAATTGAATGTTTGCTGAAAAATCACGTTTGGAATGTATGAATTGGTTGCTGAAAAAATATGAATAGAAATGCATGAATTGGTTTGCTGAAAATTATGAATTGGAATGTATGAATTTATTGCTGAAAATATATGAATTGGTTGTTATATTATATTATTATATGAATTAGAATGCCGAGTGCTGTTTATAGTTGCTAAAAAATGTATAGTTTGTTATTTGATTTGATTTGATTATAGATTATGCATATATATTTGGTTGCTAAATTGGGTTTATAATTTAACAGATATAATTTGCAGAGACTAGAAAGTGATTGTGTTTTTTTTTTTTTTTATGTTTTGTTATTTATGTTAAGTAGTGTTAATTTTTTTTATTTTTTATGTTTTGTTATTTCTGTTAAGTAGTGTTAATTTTGTTTTTATTTTTTCCAACGAATTTAGAGTGGATGGCACATCAGTTGGTCACCATCTGACTATATGCACAAGTGATTTGGTCAGAACGACATGGTCGCATTCGCGGTGTTGGATTAGGACCAACTCCTTCATCTCATCCTGCCAACACCAACGTAAGATCCAGTTAGCCTGCATCCTCTAGTAACGAGAGAGCGGTATATATGGAAAATAGAGTTCAGACGTTGGAGTCTGAAGTAGCATCGCTTAAATCTACAATACAAATGATGGCACAAGCTTGGGTAAAATTTTTATTTACTTATCCTCAAGTATTACTATTGATTCTATTTATGTATATTTCGTAGTTAATTAATGTTTGTTTAACTGTTGTAGAGCAACGTCAATACCAAGATGTTGCAATAACAATCACGTTTCACCAGCATTCATAGATCATCTCATGCAAGTCGAAAACGAGTGTTGGTAAGATACAACATAAATGAATACTGCCATTAATTTAATTTTAAGTATGTACTAAGCTCTTTTATCTTTGTTCATGTCGTTACTGTTTGTTAATTTTACAATTTTGTAATAGCAGACAATGTCGATGACGCAGAAAGTGCAGGAGTAGATGGTGCTGAAGGTGGACAAAATTAAATTTATAGTTATTTGTAATTAAATGTCATAACTTGTTAGTTTTTAGACTATTGAGAAAATGCCCTTCACTTCTTTTTTTTTTATGCAAAACTTGTAAGACATGCTTATAATGAAATATATTTTGTTTTATTACACGTTTCTTTGTTTGCATTAATCAATTAAAATCTATAACAAATTTGTATGCAGAAAAATATTAAAAAAAAAAAAAAAAAACAGCCCCACCTATAGCGGCGGTCACTGACCGCCGTTATATGTAAACCAACGGAAAGGGTTATAGCAGCGGTCATGTGACGCGGCTATAACACTATAGCCGCGGTCACATGACCATTGCTATAATCTGTAGCCGCGGTCAATCGACCGCCGCTATTGAACGTCTACGAAAAAAACCGCAACCGCAGTTGGGCCTATAGCGGTGGTCCGGCCGCCGCTGTGTGACCACCGCTATAGAGCCGACGTATTCACCAGCGGTCTCTGCAACCGTGGCTATAGGGCTGTACCGACGGTACCGCCGCTAACAAAACCGCTGCTATAGCCTATAGCAACGGTTTTGGGACCTATAGCGGCGGTTTTGGACCGCCGCTATAGGTGCTTTTTTTTGTAGTGTTAATTGAAAAGATAGGGAGCATAATCTTTTGGAATTTGCTAATTTCAAAGATTGAGTATTATTGTGTTCCTTGCAGTTTGGTTAATGATCCTTTGTGTCCCATTATTATCTTCTACTTGAACCAAATTGTATTTGATTTCATTAAGTCACCACTCTATCAAGGGGCCTTTAGATTTGTTTGAGGTCTTTATAGCTGACCTGTGTTTCAAATTTAGATTTGTTTCTCGTAGGTATCCCTCCATCTCATTTTAATTGAGAGAGAGAGAGGGAGAGAAGTCAAATAGGTTATAAAGTGGTACTCTTAGTCTGTTCTAAGAAACTACTATTTTGACTGAAGAAAAAAGGATCGGACTTTGTCATTAATATAATAGGATATGGTCATTTGTCGATATTGACATTTTGCTCTCATCTACTTGGATCTAGATAAAGACATAAACCTATGATCAAAGAGAAGTCAATTTTTTTATGGAAATGTTTGAGACATATATTTTGTGTTTTTCATTGGAGTAATCTTACCTAACATACTGGTAAAATTTAAAAAGGTTAGCGCGATAATCCATGGCCTCTCACTTAAGTCACCACTCTCATCTTGAGGGAAATTAAACATAGGACCTCGCACCTTATACACAGTTTCAAGCGCACCCTAACATCATACTATTTAGGATGAGTTTGTTCGGGATAATTTCGCCCTTGGGACGCTAGCTCATCGGTTAGATGGGTCGCCCTTCATGGACTCATGCGCACTATCCAAGGGGAGATTAACCTGCAGAGCCTATCTCTAGACCCGCAGGGTAAGTCCCCTAGTGATTTAGGAGTGTCCGGAATAATTTTTTTTTTTTTTTGTAAACTCATAGTTAGCCCCCTATATTGGGTAAAAATCAAGTTGCTACTCTTATTTTTCAATCCAACAATTTGAGACCCATATCTTTCAAAACTATCAATCTTCGCCCCCGTCTAAATCAGGCGTTAAGTTCGACGGAAAATCATGCAAAATGACCGAAATGCCCCTCCAAGGCTAAATTTTAAAAAAAATAAAAATAATATAAATTTAGAAATAAATTAAAAATAAATAGATTATTTAAATAGAGTTTTCAAAGTTTATTTAAAAATATTTTTTTTTTTAAAAAAATATTCATTTATTTTTAATGAATTTTTTTAATTTTTTAGTAATTTTATTTGGAGGGGCATTTTGGTTATTTTTCATACTTTTCCGTTTGATTTAATGTCTAATTTAGACGGGGGCGAAGATTGATAGATTTTGAAAGTTATGGATCTCAAATTGTTGGATTGAAAAATAAGGGTAGTAACTTGATTTTTGCCCAAACATAAAGGCTAACTATGAGTTTACCTTTTTTTTTCTACACGTGTCCGGAATTTTTTTTTTTTTTTCTAAGCTCCGGAATAATTTATTTACGCTAAGAACACAGTATCCGCAACCCACGAAAAATGTACTTCATCTGTACAGTCCCCACAATTCTATATCGAGGGGAGTGAAGTACTCGCCAATTTTTTATTTTTTTATATGCAAGAGTTGTAACAATACAAAGTTGAAAGTACTAAACATCACATAAATGCATGCTCGCGAAATATTAGAAGAACAGGCATCCTAGTTCAAATCTCACTAGAAGTATTAAATATTTCTTATGAAGAGTTACTACTATCACCCCAACTCTACATAATTCTTCCATATATTCAAGACCTATCATTTTCAGAATCTTTAGGGGGTTTGTGTAAGAACAAACAATTTTATGAGGCAGAAGAACAGAATGAGACTTTTATATTGTCATCTATAGCGTCTTGGAGAGAAGACTTTTATAGCCTTCCTACCAATTTACAATTTACTGAACAAAGGAAATTTTCCAATTGTGTGAATCTGTTCACGAGTCCTGTGAGACCGTGCCTAACCTTAAAGAGAACAACTAATCAAAATTTTTATGGCGGTTTGTGTAAGATCAGAATGAGAGTTTTATAATGTGAACTATAGCGTCTTGATTGATGTTGTGTGTGTAATGCGGGCTAACTTACAGCTGGAGAGAAGTCTTTTTATAGCCTTCCTACCAAAGAATAGCAACCCAATTTACCGAACAAAGGAAATTTCCCAATTTTATAAATCTTTTCACGAGTGCTGAGACTTCTCCTTCTTAAACCAAATTTTTAGTTTCCACGTGATATCACCAAATTTTTAAAACCTCAGATTTTTAAAGAGAACAACTAACATAGTGTTTTGGCAAATCAAAATTTTAACCCCTAAAATTTTATTATCATTATAATTATTTCTCTCTCTTCACTTTTTCCACAAAATTTTTTCACTTTTTCATTCACTTTTTTACTTTTTCATTATCTCTCTTCACCTTTTTACCAACTCTTAAAATTTTACCCTAAAATTTTATTAAAATTTTGTTCCCAAAACGCCATGGTTACATCAGAAGACGATAACTTAAAGAGGCCCAACCAACAACTTCTCCAGCGAGAGGACGCTCAAGCCTCAAGACTCAAGGCCCCAAGTTTCCATTTATGTCAAAACATAAGAAATCAATTGGGGTAAAATGAGAAAGAGGTCCACGCAACTTCTCCACAATTCAGAACGGCCACTGAAACGGTGTCGTATAAATTACTACAACCCAGTACACTAGATGCGAACTCAACACTCCCAGCTTTAGAAGTCGGGACGTTCATCACATACTCTGAGAAAGGAAGAGGGTGAGAAGGAGAACAAATTACTTAGAAAAAAAAAAGAGAGAGAGAGAAGAGAGAAAAATTGATTTTGCTGCTGCTGCTGATTCCTCTGCTTTCCTTCTTCGCGAAATGGGTACGGCTCCTAAATCTATCAACCTTCTTTTGCTCTTCTCGAATCGTTTGCTTACTGGATATCACTGTTGTCGTCTAACACTACCACTCTGATAAAGAAAATGTGAAAAGCCCCACTCAATTCTTGAAATTTGTGAGAGAGCAATGCCGATCTGGAAGCATAAGGAACCTAGATTCTGCCATTGGCTTTTTTGAAAGGATGGTTTGCATGCACCCTTTGCCTTCCATTGTGGATTTCACTCAATTGTTGGGTGCGATTGCAAGAATGAAGCATTATTCGACTAGTGATCACTCTCATTAAAGAAATGGAATCCCGAGGAATTGCTCCCAACTTGTATAAACTGAACGTTTTGATCAATTGCCTCAACCATTTCCACCGGGTGGATCTTGGGTTCTCTGTGTTGGGAAGAATTTTGAAACTCGGTTATCTGCCAATAAAGTTACTCTAAATACTCTTGTCAATGGGCTCTGTCTTCAGGGTAAGATTGCTGAAGCTCTAAAGTTGGTTGATGAAATAAAGAACAAAGGCTACAAACTCAATGTTGTTACCTGTAGGACAATCATAAACGGCTTGTGCAAAAGTGGTAAAACCAGTGTGACCATTGGGTTGCTTAAGAAGATGTAGGAAGCAAACTTTGAACTCAATGTAGTGTCGTATAACACTGTCATTGACGGTTTATGCAAGGACAGGTTGGTAACCGAGGTGTTGTGAAATTTTAATGTACTCGCAAGCGCACGAACCGTACCGAAGTATAGTTAGGCAAGCGCGAGGTCGAACCCACAGGGACTTGTAAAAACTCAAGAAAATTAACCAAACCTCAACTAAATGAATCCTAATCTAGTTCAGAAAGATAGTTTTTGTTTCTGAAATTAAATAGCACTAAAACCAAAACTAATCCAAACAAAGAAAACAGTTACTCTAATACTCGAAATAAGAAAACAATTAATTAACAAGACAAACAAAACAAATCTGTAAATTATCAAGAGAGAGGAATTAAGGTTTTCAGAATCCACCTTGCTAATTCATAACAACAATTATTCATGATCATTAGATTTTTCCCAAACTACTGCATGATAATCTAAAATTCAATCTCGTTACCATGAAAAATATTATCATCAAAGTTCACATATAAAAATCTAAAACATGTTCTTCTTCGCTTAAAAATATAGAATTAAATCATCTCCTGTATAAGTTGAAAACAAATCACAGAAGATATTCAATTCTAAAATCAAACAATTATAATCCAAGCAATCAATTGAATCAGACTATTCTAAATCATGAGAAAAACATGATTGAACTCATATTCAGAAAATCATCTTGATCAATTCCTGTGAAGCAAGAACAATTTAATCATTAAAGAATACATTCATGGGAAAAATTCAAGTCTCATGAATAATCATTGATAATCCTCAACAAGGTTTCATCCTCAACCTTACTTAAAAATTTAGCTACTCATTATCATGAAAACAAAATCTATAATATCAATACTAAACATTAAAAAGATAAATAAAACACACTGAATTTTAAAAGGGTAGTCACTGCGCTCTCATGAGAAGAAAAGCCAAGCAATCCATAAAAGTCCCTTGCAGCCCTGTACAGCTTTTTCTCCTCTTTTTTTCTATTCGGCAGCAAGCCCCCTCCCAATATTGCGATAGGTCTTTTCTTTATAGTCATGCGGCGAATTCCTCTTTTTCTTATTTCCATCACTGCCCTTGCTCAGTTTCAGCACAAAGAAAAACTCCTCTCTCCATCACGCGGTCCCTTTTAGTTAGGTTTTCTTTTCTTTCCTCCAGTCCCACGTGCTGAGACTTCTCCTCTTTATTTTATTTATTTTTTCATTCTTCTTGTCCTCACGTGCAAACTATTTCCCTTCTTTTGGTTTTGTATTTTGTATTTTTCTTTTCTTTCATTCCTCCGCTTTGGGTTCTTCACTTGGACATCTTTTGTTCCAATTTTTTCATTTGATTTCTTTGTTTGTTCAAGCCTGAATTTAACTCCTGCAACATAAATGTTCTTGCATTAATATGGCATTTTAAACTCAAGGAAATATAATTACACATTATTCCACAATTAATTAAAATGCAAGAATTAAAGTAATGTACTCATGATAATGCTTAATTTAATAAGAAGAATTGTGCATATTTAAGCTATTATCACACCTCCCAACCAGCTTATTGCTAGTCTCTAGCAATTGAAGCGACTTGAAACAGAACACTAAAACAGAAAACTCAAGAAACTCAAAATTTTTTTTTATTTTTTTTTTTTTTTTTATTTTTTGCAAAGAGAATCAATTTAAAGTAAAAAATGCTACAATTGCCAAAGAAATTTCACATGCAATCAAAGCTCTATGTGAGTGAAAATGGTTGCCAACACAAACAAACTTTCAGTTTTAGTATAAGCATGACTCGAATTTCTATCTGAAAGTATGCTTCAACTCAAATCTTACCGGTGTCATCACTCAACAAATAAAATCACTCTGAAATGGGTATGACACTTGCGAAAATATATGTGAGCAGAATAATGTAAGCAAATCAAACATCTCACATATAACTCATGAAAAACGCTATCAAGAAAGAACAAGTAGTCTCATGAAAGGATGCCGAAAGAAATTTATGTCACACTTTTTATTCAGTCATATCAATATCAGAACTACACAATCTTCAAGATCAAATAAGGACTTTTATTGGGACGTAACGTAGGGTAAAAAGAAAGGGGAAAAAAAAAGGTGCAGGTAAAAAAAATTGAGAAGCGTTTTCAAGAATAATTGGAATCTTAGATTCTTCCGACATTTCCATTCAATTTCTTTTCCAATGCTTCTTCTAGAAAGTAATATTCCTTCATGACACTTCGCTTCCCAATCATTGATCATCACCTTTTCTTTTCTCTTTTGTTTTTTTTTTTTTCTTGGAATTCTCACACATCTCGAAATTGTAACAAATTGATCAGATTCCTTCTTGAAACACTGTGGATGAAGGGTTTAAGAAAGAAAGGCTAATAACAAGGCTCAAAGGGGTGACAAGCGATAAATTAATCAAGAAAAAAAAATTGGCTCGCATTAAACAAGAAGGCCTAATCTCATCTCTCAAAAATTAATATAGTTCTTTCAATATCCATGACTTCACAAGATTCAAGTGTGACACAAAAATGATTTTTTTTTTTATTTTTTTTTCAGCCAAAAGACAAAATAATGAGACCACAACAAGAAACTATATCATGCGCTTCCAAATGAATATTAAGATTAGAAAGAAAATAACCCTCTAAAAATGATAGGCTCAAAACTCACATGGGTTAATAGTCTCCACATTGTTATCTTCAAGATTTTCTAATCACTCTTATAGTTCAACAAAAAGTATGTCTGTATGGCAACGTGCATGTGCAATAAATTGAGCAAGAAAGTGTAAAATTCTTTATGCAAAAGTAGTATAATGAACTTTAAAACATAGAACTCAAGTTTTTAAATTTTTTTTTTTTTTAGGGCATGAAAATAAAACCTATACGATAAAAAAAAATCGATAAAAATTAAAGAAACACAAACATAGACAAAGACATGAAATAAAATAAACCAACTTCGCCCCCAACCGAAACCAGACATTGTCCTCAATGTTAAAAATGATACTCGCAGTGATAGGTTCGAAATGAATAAGAAGAGCACAAAAAAAAAAAATGAGAGAAAAAATCATGAAACTAATAGGAAGAGTGGAAGTACCTTATCAAGCGGACAGTTAAGAAAATTTTTAATTCCTGCAAAATGTCAGCTAGAACAGAAAAAAGAAAAAAAAAAAGAAAAAAGAAAAAAAAAGAAAAAGAAAAAAAAAGCACACAAAAAAAAAAAAATCTAACATGACAAATGATCAATCCTGATAAACAGGATCTTCCAGAAGCACTTCTTCCATTTTTGGAGACTTAAGTTCGAAAAATGGTTTCAAACGTTGGCCATTAACTTTAAACACATTACCATTTGCAGGATTCTCAACCTCAACAGCACCATGAGGAAAGACAGTGCGAACAATGAATGGGCCAGTCCATCGAGATCGTAGCTTACCTGGAAAGAGATGCAAACGAGAATTGTAAATAAGAACTTTCTGACCAGGTTCAAAAGATTTTCGCAAGATATTTTGATCATGAAACTTTTTCATTCGGTCCTTGTAGGCTTTGGCACAATCATATGCATCATTCCTAAGCTCCTCCAACTCATTGAGTTGGAGTTTTCTATGGGCACCTGCTTTATCAAGATCAAAATTTAATTGCTTAATAGCCCAAAAAGCTCTATGCTCGATCTCAACAGGGAGGTGACATGCCTTACCAAACACAAGTCGATAAGGAGACATTCCAATAGGAGTTTTAAAAGCTGTACGGTATGCCCACAATGCATCAGTAAGTCTCAAAGACCAATCTTTTCGAGTAGGGTTAACCGTTTTCTCCAAAATTCTCTTGATTTCCCTATTAGATATCTCAACTTGACCGCTTGTTTGTGGATGATAGGGAGTTGCAACTTTATGAGTAATTCCAAATTTCTTCATTAGTTGCTCAAACACCCTATTACAAAAATGTTTTCCCCCATCACTAATAATGGCACGTGGTGTACCAAACCGTGCAAACACATTTTCCCTTAGAAACTTGACTACAACCTTGTGATCATTGGTTCGACATGCAACTGCCTCCACCCATTTAGAGACATAATCAACTGCAACAAGGATGTATAAATTACCAAAAGAATTAGGGAATGGACCCATGAAATCAACACCCCAAACATCAAATAGTTCAATAATCAAAATAGGGGTCAATGGCATCATATTTCTTCTTCCGATACTTCCTAATTTTTGACATCTATCACAAGCTGAACAATACGCATGAGAATCATGAAAAATAGAAGGCCAATAAAATCCACACTGTAAAATTTTGGCAGCAGTCTTTCTTGAACTGAAATGACCTCCACAAGCATGATCATGACAAAAAGAGATGATATTTTGTTGGTCACTCTCAGGAATGCATCTCCTAATTATTTGATCAGCACAATACTTAAACAGGTATGGGTCATCCCAAGAGAAATATTTTACCTCAGCCAAAAATTTGGATATATCCTGTTTAGTCCATTGTGAAGGCATTTTCGCAGTAACAAGATAGTTAGCAATATCAGCAAACCAAGGTCTTTGGGATAGAAGCATCAACTGCTCATCAGGGAAGGACTCTAGAATGGGTGAACTATTATCAGTATGCTCAACTATCAATCTGGATAAATGATCTGCTACAACATTTTCGGAACCCTTCTTGTCCCGAATCTCAAGGTCAAATTCTTGTAGCAATAAAATCCATCGGATGAGACGAGGTTTAACATCTTTTTTTGAGAAAAGATACTTCAATGCAGCATGATCTGAATAAATTAAAACCTTAGACCCTAATAAATAGGACCTAAATTTATCCAATGCAAAAACAACTGCTAACAATTCCTTTTCAGTTGTGGAATAATTTATTTGAGCATCATTGAGAGTCCTGCTGGCATAATAAATCACATGGGGAACTTTTCCAATGCGCTGTCCCAAAACGGCACCAATTGCATAATCGGAAGCATCACACATAATCTCAAAAGGCACTTCCCAATCAGGTGGTCTAATGATAGGTGCTGAAGTCAACTCAGTTTTTAATCTTTTAAAAGCATGGAGACACACATCATCAAACACAAATGGAGAATCTTTGGCAAGTAAATGGCATAAGGGTCTTGAGATCTGACTAAAATCCTTGATGAACCTTCGATAAAATCCTGCATGGCCAAAAATGATCTAATTTCTTTTACAGTCTTGGGAGGTGGTAGGTTAGAAATTAAATCAATTTTAGCCTTATCAACCTCAATGCCATTTTCTGATATTACATGTCCAAGAACAATTCCCTTTTTTACCATAAAATGACATTTTTCCCAATTAAGAACAAGATTTTTTTCTTTACACCTAACCAACACTAAGGATAGATGGTGCAAGCATTCATTAAAGGTTGACCCAAAAACTGAAAAATCATCCATGAAAACCTCTAAAAACCTTCCTACCATGTCAGAAAAAATACTGATCATACACCTCTGAAAGGTGGCAGGGGCATTGCATAAACCAAATGGCATGCGACGATAGGCAAATGTCCCAAAGGGGCATGTGAAGGTGGTCTTTTCTTGATCCTCTGGTGCAATGGGAATTTGGTTATATCCGGAATATCCATCAAGAAAACAATAATAAGAATGACCGGCTAACCTTTCCAACATTTGGTCAATAAAAGGAAGAGGAAAGTGATCTTTCCTCGTCATGGCATTCAGCTTACGGTAGTCAATGCATACTCTCCATCCTGTTTGTACACGAGTTGGGACTAACTCATCATCATCATTCTTGACTACTGTTATGCCAGACTTCTTTGGCACAACTTGAACTGGACTCACCCAGTTACTATCAGAAATTGGGTATATGATACCCACATCCAAGAGCTTCAAAACTTCAGCTCTCACAACTTCTTGCATTACAGGATTTAGACGCCTCTGTGATTCACGTGAAGTTTTGGCATTCTCTTCCAAGTGAATTCTATGCATAACCACAGAGGGACTAATACCCTTAATGTCAGCAATTGTCCAACCTATAGCTTCCTTATGTTCTTGAAGTACACTTATCAATTGACATTCCTTAAGATTGTCCAAATCGGAAGCTATAATGACAGGCAATGTTTCAGAAGAACCCAAAAACACATATTTCAGAGTATCAGGCAAAGGTTTCAACTCTAACTTGGGTGGTTCTACAGCAGATGGGAGTGGGGGTGATGCAGAAAGATGAAGAGGAACTACTTTTGGTTGCCACTTGTTAACATTTAAGAGAGGGACATAATCTAACAATGCATTGACTTCCTCAATTGATTTTTCAGTATCCAATTTACAACCAAAATGGGTTAAACAAGCCTCTAATGGATTCTCAGAACTTGACTGAATGAAAGTATCATGTACCAAATTTTCAATCATGTTAACTGCACAGACATCCTCATTCTCTGGCATTTGCTTACTTATATGAAAAATATTTAGCTCAACAGTCATGTTCCCAAAAGAAATTTTCATCACACCACTCCTACAATTTATCAAAGCATTGGATGTGGCTAAGAAAGGACGACCCAAAATGACATGGATTTGCAAACTAGAGTTTTGAGCAGGTTCAGTGTCGAGCACAACAAAATCAACAGGAAAATAGAATGCATCCACCTTAATCAACACATCCTCAACAACACCTCTGGGGATTTTTATAGACCTATATGCTAACTGGAGTGTCATGGATGTGGGTTTTAACTCCCCCAAACCTAATTGCATATATACTGAATATGGCAATAGGTTCACACTTGCCCCCAAATCTAACAAAGCTCTCTCAATTTGATGATCCCCAATCTTACATGAAATTGTAGGAGATCCTGGGTCCTTACATTTCACTGGATATTTACTCTGAATGACTGAACTAGCCTGCTCTGTTAAAAATGCCTTTTTAGGAACATTTGTTTTCCTCTTCACTGTAACCAGATCTTTCAGAAATTTAGCATAAGCAGGCATTTGACGTATTGCATCAAGGAATGGAATATTTATTTGCACTTGCTTAAAAACCTCTAAAATATCTCCAAATTGGGCATTTTTCTGAGAACTTGCTAACCTTTCAGGGAATGGAGCTTTAGGAACAAATTTCTTATCAAGATGGGAAGAACTAGAATCCTGAATTGGAATGGAAATTGAGTTGTCCCTATTTTCATCAAGATCATCTTGTGAACTCTGAGCTCCTTTTTCTTTTGACACAATTTTTTTACTACCCTCCACCTTAGGTATTTTCACTTGATTATCAATCTCTCTACCAGATCTAAGGGTGGTGATGGACTGAACATTCTCCTGTGTGTGACTTGAGCTAGGAGAGCCATTGACAAAAAATTGTCCTTTTGGGTTGGGTATTGGCTGACTAGGAAATTTTCCCTTTTCCCTCTCTCCAACTTGGGTTGCTAACTGGCCAACTTGATTTTCCAATTTTGAAATAGCCTGAGTATTTAATTGACTGGAATTTTTCATCTCTTGAATGGCCTGGTTAGTTGAATGCATGAAAGCTTTAAGGGATTCCTCTAAAGATGATTGTGGTCTTTGTGGTGCCATAACTTGAGGAGTAGCTTGAGGAATAGGAGGATATGATTGGGTAGGTGGACGGAATTGAGGTTGTTGATGAATTTGTTGTCCACCTACATTCATGGGAGGCTGGTTCTGTTTCCAAGAAAAATTGGGGTGATTCCGCCAATTTTGATTGTATGTCTCTGAGAATGGACTAGCAAATGGCTTTCCAAAATTATTGAGTGCATTTGCTTGCTCAGCATAGCACTCAGGATAACCGGCTGTGGAAGGACACATTTGTGTTGTATGCATGGGACTAGCGCAAAGAGAACACACTTCAGTTTGAACTTGATTAACAAAATTCACACCTCGACCTAGGACTAAAGCATCAACCTTACGGGTGAGATTGTCTAACCTTGCTTTCATGTCTAGGTCCTCGCTAATCTCAAACAAACCTCCTTTCTTAATTGCAGGGACTGATCTCTCTCTACGATTAGAAAAATCCCATTGTTGAGAACTATCAGACAAATTCTCAAGAAATTTGTATGCCTCATCATCTGTAAGACTCAAAAAACCACCACCATTCATAGACTCAATCATGTTACGATTTGTTTGAGTCAACCCATTATAAAAATACTGCACAAGTCTCCATGTCTCAAAACCATGGTGGGGACATTTTAAAATCAAATCCTTAAATCTTTCCCAACTCTCATAAAATTTTTCATGCTCTTCCTGATAAAAATCTGCAATTTCTCTCCTCAAGGCATTGGTTTTGGACACTGGAAAAAATTTAGAAAGAAATTTAGTGACCAAAAGTTCCCATGAGGTGATAGATCTAGGGGACAAAGAATTAAGCCACGCTTTCGCCTTATCTTTCAAGGAAAAAGGAAACAAACGAAGGCGAACAGAGTCATCTGTAAAGTTTTGAAACTTACAGGTAGCACAAATTTCGAGAAATTCCTTTACATGCATGTAAGGATCTTCTCGGTCCAACCCATGAAAAGTGGGCAAGAGTTGAATTATTTGTGGCTTTAGCTCAAAGTGTGCTGCAGTAGTTGCAGGCAACACTATACAAGAAGGAGTGTTGGTGGTAATGGGTGAAAATAACTCCCTAAGAGTTTTAGTATCCTCACCGTTTTCTTCCATTACGAATGGCAAATCACAGCTGACAAGACGATGTGTTTGATCACGTTTCCACGTTCTCATACACCACACAACACCATAATTTTTTTTTTTCAAGCAGATTTTTTTTTCTAATTACAACTAGTAGAAAGAAAAATTCAATTAAGATCTAATTTATTTTCTTGACCAAGTCCCCGGCAACGGCGCCAAAAACTTGTTGTGAAATTTTAATGTACTCGCAAGCGCACGAACCGTACCGAAGTATAGTTAGGCAAGCGCGAGGTCGAACCCACAGGGACTTGTAAAAACTCAAGAAAATTAACCAAACCTCAACTAAATGAATCCTAATCTAGTTCAGAAAGATAGTTTTTGTTTCTGAAATTAAATAGCACTAAAACCAAAACTAATCCAAACAAAGAAAACAGTTACTCTAATACTCGAAATAAGAAAACAATTAATTAACAAGACAAACAAAAAAAAATCTGTAAATTATCAAGAGAGAGGAATTAAGGTTTTCAGAATCCACCTTGCTAATTCATAACAACAATTATTCATGATCATTAGATTTTTCCCAAACTACTGCATGATAATCTAAAATTCAATCTCGTTACCATGAAAAATATTATCATCAAAGTTCACATATAAAAATCTAAAACATGTTCTTCTTCGCTTAAAAATATAGAATTAAATCATCTCCTGTATAAGTTGAAAACAAATCACAGAAGATATTCAATTCTAAAATCAAACAATTATAATCCAAGCAATCAATTGAATCAGACTATTCTAAATCATGAGAAAAACATGATTGAACTCATATTCAGAAAATCATCTTGATCAATTCCTGTGAAGCAAGAACAATTTAATCATTAAAGAATACATTCATGGGAAAAATTCAAGTCTCATGAATAATCATTGATAATCCTCAACAAGGTTTCATCCTCAACCTTAATTAAAAATTTAGCTACTCATTATCATGAAAACAAAATCTATAATATCAATACTAAACATTAAAAAGATAAATAAAACACACTGAATTTTAAAAGGGTAGTCACTGCGCTCTCATGAGAAGAAAAGCCAAGCAATCCATAAAAGTCCCTTGCAGCCCTGTACAGCTTTTTCTCCTCTTTTTTTCTATTCGGCAGCAAGTCCCCCTCCAATATTGCGATAGGTCTTTTCTTTATAGTCATGCGGCGAATTCCTCTTTTTCTTATTTCCATCACTGCCCTTGCTCAGTTTCAGCACAAAGAAAAACTCCTCTCTCCATCACGCGGTCCCTTTAGTTAGGTTTTCTTTTCTTTCCTCCAGTCCCACGTGCTGAGACTTCTCCTCTTTATTTTATTTATTTTTTTCATTCTTCTTGTCCTCACGTGCAAACTATTTCCCTTCTTTTGGTTTTGTATTTTGTATTTTTCTTTTCTTTCATTCCTCCGCTTTGGGTTCTTCACTTGGACATCTTTTGTTCCAATTTTTTCATTTGATTTCTTTGTTTGTTCAAGCCTGAATTTAACTCCTGCAACATAAATGTTCTTGCATTAATATGGCATTTTAAACTCAAGGAAATATAATTACACATTATTCCACAATTAATTAAAATGCAAGAATTAAAGTAATGTACTCATGATAATGCTTAATTTAATACGAAGAATTATGCATATTTAAGCTATTATCACGAGGCTTTGAACCTCTCCTCTGAAATGAAAAGTAAAGGGATTCACCCCGACCTGTCACTTACAATTCTTAATTTGGGGCCTATGTTTTGGCCGGTGGAAGGAGGCATTAAGCTCCTTAATGAGATGGTGAAAGGAAAATCATGCCAAGATGTGCATACATTCACCATATTGGTTGATTACACTTTGGCAATTCAGAGGGGATGAGCTTCTAGTTTACGTGTCCTTGATTGACACACTTGGCAAAGAAGGGATGCTTATAGAGGCGAAAGAATTTGATGGATGTTCAATGGCATTCTAATGAGCAATCCTTGATTGGCATTTGGCCTAACATTTAACGCATACAACTCCTTGATTGACGGTTATTGTTTGCAAAACAAAATGGAGGAAGCTCTCAAGGTGTTTAATATGATGTTGGAGAGTGGATGCTTGCCTTGTGTTTTCAGTTATAGCATATTGATCCATGGATATTGTAAGAGCAAAAGATAGATGAGGCGACAAGTCTCTATCGAAATGTCAAAGAAAGGAATTATTCCTGATGTCGTCACTCACACTCTCTTATAGGTGGGCTTTGCCGGTTGGGACGACCTCAAGCTGCTGTAGAGCTACTTCATAAGATGCTAGAATTTGGGCAACATCCAGATCTTCCAAACTTATGCTATTTTGTTGGATGGGCTGTGTAAGAACCAACTATTAGCCCAGGCAATGGCACTGTTTCAACAGATGGAAGACAAAAGGTTGGACCTTGATATTGTTGTTTATACGATCTTAATTGATGCTTTGTGTAATGCTGGGAAACTTCCAATAGCAAGAGAACTCTTTTTAGTCTTCCTACCAAAGGATTACAACCTGATGTTCAAACATACACTATAATGGTGAAAGGGCTTTGCAAAGAGGGACTAATAAATGAAGCATGTGAACTGCTCGAGCAAATGGACAGAACGGTTGCTCGCCTAATCACTTTACTTATAACACAATCATCCAAGGGCTCTTGCAACATAATGAGACATCAAAGGCAATGAAATATCTCCAAACGATGCTTGACAAGGGTTTCTCAGCAGATGCAACCACCGCAACCATGTTTGTCGACTTGTTAACTGCTGATCAGCCAGATAAAACTGTTCAAGAGTATTTCCAAAAGTCTGTGTGAAGGTCATCAAATTTTTTAGAATCAATAAAATACATTTCATTACCTTTACCAGGACTATGAAATGTTTAGACAAGGTGATACCTTTCCATTTCTTTGGAGTAGGCTATTTGTTGCCACTATATTTATGTTGTCTAGCAAAATTTGTCAGTGAACTTGATTTGCAATTGAAATCTATCTGCTAAATGTTTATCCAGAGTTTGGCTTACACAAAGTTGTTTGTGTATTAGCCCATCGAATTGGACTTGTAGGTGTTTCATCACTAATCAAAAGATGATATTCTCAAACAAATATTTCATTGTAATGATATAGGGTAGTAAATATCGTTTGGATATTTGTGAGTTGTCTTCATGTTATAAGTTGGAACCGGTTGGGCATCATTAGATTCGGAAATCAATTTGCAATGATGTAGACTGGTTAGTTTATCAACATACGGAAGTTGCTAACAGTTATCTACGTGCTTCTATGTTGCAATTCAATTTGTAGAAGGCTGTCAATGAGTTGCAGGTTCGTATCGAAAGTACCCAGGGTTTGTCTTCCTTGTTCGTTAAAGTTGCATTATTTATGGTAATCCGGATTCAGAATATAGCTTGAAATTCGTGTGCCTGCGTGGAAGACTTCCTGTTTCATATTTTGTTTCAAAAATGTTGGTTAAAGTGCTGATTTACATACATAAATGCTTTTGAACTGTTTCTACCAAATTGGCATATTCACTCATATCTTCACACCTGCATTAGAATTTCTATGGTCGGGGTTGTAAAGACCATTTTCTTTTTTAACAAAAAATGGGGAGAAGAAATAGGCTAAACTAATAAACATGAACTTTTTCTTCCATTGCTAATTTGCTATAAGAAACCCATAAGACCAGTTTTGCACACATTCGGTTGTACAAAAAATGGAATAGTAACTCATTCCGTACGTCAGATCATGTACACCCGGCAAGCACCAATGTATGCAAGTGTAACTCTTAGGATTTTTGAGAATTGTTCAGGTCTCAATGTCTCATAAAACTTGCCATGTATAGAAGCGCGGCCATCTTTTCAATACTCTCAAAGTTGAGCCATGAGGATTGAAACCTTGGAACTCAACTGGCGAGGACCATAAATATACAGCTTAATCATGCCTTTTCAAAATGCTGAGAATCTGGACTTCTTAAGGCCAGATTATGATTTTGGCTTATCGAATGAGAGAGCTTTCCTTGATTCATTGAGCCTTTTTGGAGGTGGATGGGTGAAATTTACATTCCCAACAAGTAATTTCATATCTTCGATTTAAAGTTGGAGAAAGGGGTTTTGTAGAAACAAGCACAAATACTTATCGAATAATGGACTGATCATTAGTTCCCTCATAGAGGGGCATTGAGTATAACCTTTTGGAATTTGCTAATTTCAAAGACTCTTGGTGTAATAATAATAAAAAAAAAAAAAAATTCCAGCAAACATTGCCAGGGAATATAGTTTAAATGAGGTCTCTCTTTGTTTAGACCAAACAAGCTCCTAGCATGAGTACCACTAAAAAGCGCTATAGCTAAATAGTCTATTACAAGACATCAAAATTTATCTTCCATGATCTTTAAAAAACCTGAAATTTTCTTTTACAAGAAGTTGCAGATCACTAGGCTCAAATTATGACATAATATCTAACTAGAAGAAAGCAAAGTGTTAGTATATACACAGTTTTACACATTTTATGACTGATATGTTTGTTCCATAAACGGGTCGAAATACCCGTGAGCACCAGCAAGGGAAAAGCTTCAAGGATATACACAGACTCTGATAGACATGAACCTGATCAAGCCTGCAAAAGGACGACAAACAAGGTGAAACCCTTTTATCTTTAGCTACCTCCAATAACAAATCGTACTTGCCTCCTTATCAAAAAAACCCTACTTACATCCAGTTAAGTCGTTAGCAGATGACTGAAACCCTCCTCGACTCACAAATCCCTGAGGCCTTAATAAGCATACACCTTGTTCAACATTCTGGTAACTTCAGCATTGAAAAAAAGGTTGCTTTATTGGCTTCAAAATTAGGATAGCTCACAGCATCATGTCCAACGACCCTGATAGCACTCGGTATCCAAACCAAATGACAGAAATTTTGGCACACAGAATGGAATCAATTTTAACAAGACATATCTAGCTCGAACCATTATGGAATCGACTTTAAGAAGACATATCTTGCTCTAACCAGGGTCCAGGAGTTCACATATGATTGGGAGGAAAGATAAGAAAAGAAGAGTAAAACCCTCTCTTGTTTGATCTAGGGGTGATCAAAACCGGACCGCAGACCGGACCGAACCACAAAACCGGACCGGACCGGACCGGTTTTAAAAAAATTTCCGATCCGGTTTTTGAAAAATTAAAAATCCGGTCCGGTCCGTCCAGACCGGATTTTATAAACCGGATAATGCGGTCCGGTCCGGTCTAGGGTTTTTAAAAATGGCGGTCTGGACCGGACCGGACCACATTATATAATTTTTTTTATTTTTTTTTTATATATATTAAAAAAAAAAAAAAAAACAGAATGGCAGGCTATTTATTATCTTAAAACTCATATTCAATCAAAATCAATAAATCATCCATTTTTTACGTTAACTTTACAATTCAATAATCATTTAGAAATAATACTTGCAATTTTTTCAACTTAAATAGAAATTGTATGTCTTATAAAATATCACGTGCTATTTATTTATACATATATTGATGGTAAGAGTTAAATGAATTCACATTTTTAAGTCTTTAAATGAATTCATATTTTTAAATTAATGACAAACTATAGGAGGATAAATGAATTCACATTTTTAAGTTTCAAATCAATTCACATCTATAAGTCTTAAATGAATTCACATTTTTAATTAATAGCAACATGTAGTTAATGAATTCATATTTTTAAGTTTTTAAATGAATTCACATCTACAATTCTTTAAATGAATTCACATTTTAAATTAATGAGCAAACTATAGAAGGAGTAAAATGAATTCACATTTTAAGTCTTTAAATCAATTCAAATATTTAAATTAATAAGCAAACTATAATATGAATTAAATGAATTCACATTTTAAATTAATGAGCAAACTACAGTAGGAGTTAAATGAATTCACATTTTTTAAGTCTTTAAATGAATTCGCGTCTATAAGTTTTAAATGAATTCACATTTTTAAATTAATAAGAAAACTATGGTAGGAGTTAAATGAATTCATATTTTTTAGTCTTTAAATGAATTCACATCTATGAGTTTTTAAATGAATTCACATCTATAAGTTTTTAAATGGATTCACATCTTTAAATTAATAAGCAAACTATGGTAAGAGTTAAATGAATTCACATTTTTTAAGTCTTTAAATCAATTCGCATATTTTAATTAATAAGCAAACTATGGTAGTAGTTAAATGAATTCACATTTTTATGTCTTTAAATGAATTTACATATTTTAATTAATGAGCAAACTATAGTAGGAGACTAGGAGTTAAATGAATTCATATTTTTTAGTCTTTAAATGAATTCACATTTTTAAATTAATGAGTAAACTATAGTAGTAGTTAAATGATTTCATATTTTTTAGTCTTTAAATGAATTCACATTTACAAGTCTTTAAATGAATTCAAATTTTCAAATCTTTAAATTAATTCACATATTTAATTAATGAGCAAACTATAGTAGTAGTTAAATGAATTCACATTTTTTAAGTCTTTAAATCAATTCGCATATTTAAATTAATAGGCAAACTATAGTAGTAGTTAAATGAATTCATATTTTAAGTCTTTAAATGAATTTATATCTTTAAGTCTTTAAATGAATTTACATTTATAAGTCTTTAAATGAATTCACATTTTTAAATTAATAAGCAAATTATGGTAGGAGTTAAATGAATTCACATTTTTTTAAGTTTTAATGAATTTAAATATTTAAATGAATGAATAAACTATAGTATGAGACTATAGTTAAAGTCAATTCATTTTTAGATTAATGAGCAAACTATGGTAGGAGTTCACTTTTTTTTTTAATCTCAAAATTAGAAGATGTGTGTTGAAAATGGAAAAAAAAAAAAAAAAAAAAAAAAAAAAAAAAAACGAAAAATGGAAAAAAAATTGAAACCGATCTGGACCACTTAAGTGGTCCGGTCCTTTATTTTAGTAGGACCGGAAATCCGGTCCGACCGCATTTCGGTCCAAAAACTGGACTGGATTTCCGGTCTTGCAGCCCTAGTTTGATCTATTGTTTACTAAGTTTGTATTATATATATATGTTTTTGATCCACTTATTTAATATAGTTTTTATGAATACGTTATAATGGTTATAGTTGTACCCATGTGACACTTGTTTTTGTTTTTTTTTTTTTTTTTTCTTGTGTTTGCTTTTACTAGGGACTGCCAGGGTAGGTGTTTGAGTCCACGGTACAAAAGCTTTGTGGCCAGGGTCACCAAGTAGGAAGCACCCGGGGTCACTGAGTGGTAACACCCGAGGGCACCGAGTAGGAAGAACCCGAGAGGGACAAGTTCCAGGCTTACAGAGAGACAGCATGCCCGGAAGCTGAGACACCAGAGCACTACTTGGGAGGCCTGGACTCAGGAGTTTTTAGCCTATGCCCGGGGCCTTGTTTTGGTCATGCACGGGCTAGCACCCTGTATGACCGAGTTTTTTTTTTTAAGTGTGTTTTTTTTTATATGTGCCTTAACCATGTGGAGGGCATTAAATGCATCCTTATCATATTTTACCTAACCTCTTAGGTGAGGCTTTGTCATTGGCGCATAAGTTAATGTGGTTAATGTGCTGATTGTTAAAAGATACGTGAAATTTGAGATGGGAAGGTGGCTGCTTGTGACTGGCTATGTCTTGATTTTCTGCTGATTTTCTCTTAGACCTAGCCTAGGGTGTGTAGAGTGGCTTGGGGGACTTCACCAGGGAATCTCGTTCAGTTTTTATTGTCAGCTAAGATTTTTTTTTCCGGCTAATAGCGATAACGACAGTAGAAGAGAAACTTTAGTTGACTTAGAGAGAAAAAGAGGGAGAGTGACATGAGAAATCTTGTGACCAAAGGAAGAAGAGGCCAAGACCGAAGGATAAAAGGGAAAGGTAGCTCGGCCTGTACCCTTATTATCGCGCCTCCTGATCACTTAGCTTTTCAAAAAACAATTCCCTTTCTTGTCCTAAACTGGTGTCTTGCTATTTTTAAGGTGTTTTAATCTTTCAAGAAGCAGTACAACTTTGAGCTAGGTTAAGGGTGTAGGTTATCTTAAAATAGGGGTATTGGGTTGTTTGGATGTGCTTAAAACGTAGATTGTTTCATGCGATGAGAAAGAACAAGTAACACATTATTAGGTTCTGTGTTGGTTGTAAACCAAATGAAAACATACGAAGGGCTTATAAGAAAAAAAAAGGCCAAAAGTGGACGTGAGAAATTTGTTGCCAAAGGAAGAAGAGACCAAGACCGAAGGATAAAAGGGAAAGGTAGTTCGGCCTATACCCTTTCTTCCCATCAGCTTAGCTTTTATCCTTTCTTGTCCTAACTGGTGTCTTGCTATTTTTAGGTGTTTTAATCTTTCAAGAAAGCAGTACAACTTTGAGCTAAGGTAAGGGTGTAGAGTTTATCTTAAATAGGGGTATTGGGGTTGTTTGGATTGTGCTTCAAACATGACTGTTTCCATGAGATGAGAAAAAACAAGTAACCCATTCTTGTTTCTACATTAGATTTAAACCAAACAAAACATGTGAAAGGGCTTATAAGAGAAAAGGGCCAAAAGTGACAGTGAGAATTTGTTGACAGAAGAAAGACGAAGACGAAGGAAAAAGTGAGGTATTTCGGCTTGCATTTTTCTTCCCATCAGCTTTTGTTTTTTCTTTTCCTAACATGGTGTGTTGCTATTTTTAGGTGTTTTACTCTTTTAAGACGCAATACATCAATGAGCTGAGGTAATGGTGTAGAGTTTTTCTTAAATAGGGGTATTGGGGTTGTTTGGATTGTGCTTAAAACGTGATTGTTTCCATGAGATGAGAAAAAACAAGTAACCCATTCTTGTTTCTGTGTTGGTTGTAAACCAAATGAAAACATACTTGTCCTAACTGGTGTCTTGCTTATAGTACATCAACGAAAAAGGTGTAGAGTTTGTCTTAAATAAGGGTATTGGGGTTGTTCGGATTGTGCTTAAAACGTGACGATGAGAAAAGACAAGTAACCCATTCTTGTTTCTGTGTTGGTTGTAAACCAAATGAAAACATACGAAGGGCTTATAAGAAAAAAGGGCCAAAAGTGACGTGAGAAATCTTGTGACCAAAGGAAGAACAGACCAAGACCGAAGGATAAAAAGGAAAGGTAGTTCGGCCTGTACCCTTTCTTCCCATCAGCTTAGCTTTTATCCTTTCTTGTGGTGTCTTGCTATTTTTAGGTGTTTTAATCTTTCAAGAAAGCAGTACAACTTTGAGCTAAGGTAAGGGTGTAGAGTTATCTTAAATAGGGGTATTGGGGTTGTTCAGATTGTTTAAAACGTGACTTTTTCATGAGATGGAAAAGACAAGTAACCATTCTTGTTTCTGCGTTGGTTGTAAACCAAATGAAAACATACGAAGGGCTTATAAGAAAAAAGGGCCAAAAGTGACGTGAGAAATCTTGTGACCAAAGGAAGAAGAGACCAAGACCGAAGGATAAAAGGAAAGGTAGTTCGGCCTGTACCCTTTCTTCCCATCAGCTTAGCTTTTATCCTTTCTTGTCCTAATTGGTGTCTTGCTATTTTTAGGTGTAATCTTAGAAAGCAGTCAACGAGCTAAGGTAAGGGTGTAGAGTTTGTCTTAAATAGGGGTATTGGGGTTGTTCGGATTGTGCTTAAAACGTGACTTTTTCATGAGATGAGAAAAGACAAGTAACCCATTCTTGTTTATGCGTTGGTTGTAAACCAAATGAAAACATACGAAGGGCTTATAAGAAAAAAAAAGGCCAAAAGACTTTGGGGACCACTTGGGGCCAAATTTGACTTTTGAAAACAAGGGGTTTTTGTACATGCCCGGGGAAGGCTTTGTTTTTGCATGCCCGAGGAAGGCTTTTTTTTTGCATCCCTGAGGAAGGCTTTGTTTTTATTTGCCCAAGAAAGCCTTTGTTTTTGAATACCCGGGAAAGCTTTGTTTTTGAATGCTTGGGAAAGACTCTTTATATACATGGCCGGAAAAGCCTTTGTTTTTTAATACCCGAGAAAGACTCTTTATATATATGGCTGAAAAAGCCTTTTTTTTTTTAATGCCCGAGAAGCTTTTGTTTACATGATCGGGGAGCTTGTGTTGATATCTATGTCCGGGAAGTTTTAACGAAGAAACCATGCTCGGGGGAGAGTTTTCTATAAGCTCGAAACATTTTACAAAAATTGCCTGGGGAGATTTTTATACCCGGGCAGTTTTAACCAAACATGCCATATGCCCGGGCAGGGTTTTTACAAATGCCTGGGGAGTTTACAAAATGCCGGGGCAGGGTTTTTTTACAAATGCCCGAGAAGTTTACAAAATGCCCTGGGTAAGGTTTAATAAAAATGCCCGGGTAAAATTTAATAAAAAATGCCCAGGGAGATTTCTATATGCTCGGGAAGTTTTTAAATGATATGCCCTGGAAGTTTTTCTTTCTATGACCGGGAAGAAATTCTTTCTTTTGAGAATAGTCAAGAGCCCTAAAATCCTTGAATAGTTGGACATTAGTGGGTTTTGAAATAAAATAAAAATAATCAAGCTGTGTAAGTTGTTGGACTTGCCTATTAACAGCATGTGGTACATGTTAATGACGAAGTCTAACACATGAACTCATGAAATGAAAAATTAGGTATTTTACTGAAGCTTAGACCCGGCCACTTATGGATTAAGAAAGTGTTTATTTATTGATATATAGTTGGTATATGAAATTCATTGAACTTCTTTGTTTACTTGATTATTAATGAGGCATATGATACATGTTGCATCATCCTGTCATGGGTCATGTCATGGGTGTGGAAAATTTAATAACAGAATGACAGAAATGAAACTCATACCCAAAGGTGGTCCGCTGACAGGGTGACGGTACCGATCACAACAGAGGGATAGTAAACCACCACTAAAAGGAGTGGTTGGTATCCCTGCATGAAAACAATATACGCTTGATCAAGGTCCTGGTGCGGGGCACGGGACAGTCCCAGATGAGAGGAGGGACGCACAACCCAGACTCTTGGGGTTAACAGAGAGACGAAAGGACACCTCTGATGACCTAAAAGAAAGAAAAGAAAGAAAGAAAAAGAAAAAGAAAGAAAGAAAGAAAGTGAAATGATCGGGAAACAATGCATCATTCTTGCACTGCATCAATCATACATTGTTCTCCTGTTTATGGTTATCAATGCTTAATTCTTATTGTTTACATGTTACGATAATTGTTCATAACATGTTCCCTTTTTCCCCCTTACTGAGTCAGTAGGACTCACCCCTTTATTTGTTTAATTTTCTTGTATGTACCGATATGGATGTGGACCCTGGTCGTAACAGACGTTAATCTTTATGAGCGAGGAGCTTTTGGATGTTGACCCATACATTTTAATGATGACGATCTCGACGTATGTCACTGAGTCATTCGAGGTTTTCGTAGGGTACAAGCCCCAATGGTACCTTAAGGAGCCTTCGACCATCCCAGATCCCTTAAGTGAGAATTTCGAACTAGTGGATTTTGACCCAACTCTTTTGCATGACGTCCCTCTTCCATCGGCGCCGCCGGTAGAGGGTTTTGGAGAAAATGAAGTTATTGACCTAACTCCGACACTGAGTCGAGGGTCAACTAGATATTAGTTGTAGTCACTGTTGGTTTTGGTTATTGTACATTCTGGTGTAGTCTGTGTTGTAGGACGGAAAGCTGTAGACAGCTTCCACTTTTGTACTTATTTTCTCTTACTTTTGTATCCTCATGAAGGATTTTGTTTTTGTAAATGTACTAGTTAAAAAAATTTGTAATTATATTTTCGAGATTTCCCCTTATCGTGTTTCGTCTGTAAGCCACAAGCTATCCTCAATTTTCACCCCAATACCAGTTTTTTAAATATTTTTATAAGTCCACCTATTTAATAAGATTAAAAAGTGTAACCTTTTGATTAATCCCTGAAACCATTTTTTTCCTTCCTTATTATACTTATCTTTTTTCACTAAAACATTTCCGCTAAGCCTTTTTCTAAGTCAGTTATCAGGCCTTTAGAAGATTTATTCGTGCAGTAATCCCCGTTGTGTGCATTCCATTACTAGCAGGAGAGCCTAGGGGGTAAGTACTAGCACAGGGCTTGACATAGGAATACTGTGAAATAGTTCTTTTGCAGTTGTAAGTTTTCCGGCATTACACATAGCATCGACTAAGATGTTATAAATAACCATGTTCAGCTCCAAGCCTAGGTCTTCCATCTGTTGAAACATTGTCATTGCCTGGGTTAATTGTTTGTTCTTAAACAGGCCATCCAACAAAATAGCATACATTTGGATATCTGGATGTTGTCCATGATCTAGCATCCTGTGGAATAGCATTAGAGCAGCCTGAGGTAGCAGAACTTGGCAAAGTCCACCTATAAGAGCGTTGTAAGTGACGACATCAGGAATAATTCCTTTCTTTGATATTAATCGATAGAGACTCGTTGCCTCATCTATTCTTTTGCACTTACAATGTCCAAGGATCAATATGTTATTACTGAAAACAGAAGGCGAGCATCCATTCATCAACATCATATTAAAATTTTGACAGCCTCCTCCATTTTGTTTTGCAAACAATAACCGTTAATCAAGGAGTTGTATGCGACTACGTTAGGCTCAATGCCCCTTAAACCATCGCAAAGACTCCTTCTGCCTCTAGAAGCCTCCCTTCTTTGCCAAGTGTATCCACCAATATGCTGAATGTCCACACGTCTGGCATGATTTTATGTTGCAGCATGTCATTCAATAGCTTAGTTGCCTCCGGATTTACATAGGCCCTGAATTAAGGAATTGTAAGTGACTAGGTTGGGGTGAATTCCTTTACTTGTCATTTCAGAGTAGGCCTGGGTACCAGTGTATGGGTGTTGGTTGGCTAAAATCGGCACCATCACCGCTAAGGACGGAGACCAAAAATGAGCATCGGCACCGGCAGGCAAGAATAATCAGCCTTGCTGAGACCGGTTTGGTCGGTAACGGGTACACGGTAACCGAGTAACCGTTTAGAGAGGGAGAGGGGAGAGAGAGACATCGAGAGGGAGAGAGAGAGAGAGGCCAGCGTATTGGGAGAGAGGCTGCGATGGAATATGATGACATGGCCAGGTTAGGGTTTAATAACCTTAACCCAAACGGCGCCGTTCTCTACTTATAGAGAAAGACACCATTTTATTTTATTTTTATTAAAAAAACAAAGAAGCAAAAGTGATGGGGTAACCCTAACCCCATCGCAAGCAGGTGCGCCGTTTATTTTTGTTTTTTACTAAAAAGACAAACAAAAGCGATGGGGTTAAGGTTAGCCCTAACCCCATCTCAACCAAGGCGTTGTTCTCTTGATAAAGAGAACGGCACTGATTATATTTAAAAGAAAAAATAAAAAACAACCGGTGACGGTTTAAAATGAGAGTGGTCACTTTCGAATAATGCCCCATTCTTGCAATTGCACCGAACAATTGATTGAAATACACAATCAACTGTTCATATGCTATGGAAAATAATAAGTGAAAATGCTTCAAACGGACCCTTAATGTTAGTTGAATTTCACGAAGATATACAGAATTTTCGGTGGTAAACCATCACCGGTAATATTACCGGTAAATGTGATTTTTACTGCCGGCGTCGGTGCTGGTACCGGTTTTACCGACACCGGCGGTTAAAATGAGTAACTCTATTTCAGAGGAGAGGTTCAAAGCCTCAGTCACCAATCTGTCCTTGCATTAACCGTCAATGATAGTGTTATACAGCACTACATCGAGTTCAAAGCTCGCTTCTTCCATCTTCCTAAGCAACCCAACTGCCACACTGGTCTCACCTCTTTTGCAAAAGGCATTAATGATCGTCCCCAGGTAACTGCATTAGGTTTGTAGCCTTTGTTCTCCATTTTATCAACGAACTTCACAGCTTCAGCAATATTACCCTGAAGACAGAGCCCCTTGACAAGAGTATTTAGAGTAATTTGGCTTGGCAGATAACCGAGTTTCATAATTCTTCCCAACACAGAGAACCCAAGATCTACCCGATTCAAATGGCAAAGACAATTAATAAAAATGTCAGTGTATACAAGTCGGGAGCAATTCCTCGGGATTCGATTTCTTTAATGAGAGTGATCACTTTCGAATAATGCCCCATTCTTGCAATTGCACCTGAACAATTGATTGAAATACACAATGGAAGGCAAAGGGCGCATGCTATCCATCCTTTCAAACAAGCCTATGGCAGAATCAAGATTCCTTATGCTTCCAGTTCGGCATTGCTCTCTCACAGATTTCAAGAACTGATTAGGTTTTCACGACTAGTAGGGTTAGGAGTAGCAGAAGAACAATAACAACAGTTTTGAGCTTGGAATGACATCCTTAGACGACAGCAAGTGATACGCAGCAAGCAATCGATTCGGGAATAGTAGAAGAGAGTTGATAGATTTAGCAGCCGTACCCATTTTCGAAGAAAAAGAGCAGAGAAAAAATAAAAAGGAAGCAGCAGCGAAATCACTCGACTCTCATCCTCAACATCTTTCCTTCCTCAGAGTCTATCAAGAACATTGTGAAGCTGGGAGCTTAAAGGGTACAATTTGATCTACACACACTCTTTCAGAGGATGCCGCTTTGGTTAGGATGTATAACAATCGGCTTAGGACAGTGTAATTGTCGTAGAGAATAATACGGGAAATTAGAATTGTATTAACGTTCAAGAGAAATGCAAGAACAGAAATGGCCAAATTCAAGGTTTGGCCAACCTCCTTACAGAATAGAGAGATGGGAAAAAAGACGCTAAGCGTTTTGGTTCTTCGATGGCTGAAACCTTATCGTCAACTATCCGTGTAAGCTCATCGACACCAAAAATTGGCCCCTCAATACTACAGCCCTTTTCAAATTATTGCTCGCATTGGCAAAGTTGCATACAAGCTTGATCTTTCCAAAAATGATCAGATTCACCCAACCTCCCATGTTTGTTGTCTCAAGAAACGCATTGGTGTTGCTTAGGTGCCTCAACAAACCTTTCCCCCAATTTCGCCTTTAGGAGCGCTTTAAGCTAAGCCCATTAAAATTTTGGATCAGAAAATGAAAACGAAGGGAAATCAGGCAATCATAATGGTATTAGTTCACTGATCGGGGATGGATGAAGCGAATTTGACTTGGGAGGAGCTTGAAGAGCTCAGACAAAAGTTTTCGAACCTTGTGGGCAAGGTTCTTTAAGGGTGGGACATTGTCATGGGCGTGAGCTGGAGTCACGAGTGGACTAATTCAAATGGGTCGTATTTGTTAGATAGTGGGGAACATCAGTTATTATGTTTCCGCTATTTACATTGCGTGCTAGTTATTTGCATTATGTGTAGTGGGTAGTTTAGATACACGTTATTGTTGTCATGTTCCACGTATCTAGTTAGTGGGTAGTGTGTCATGAAAAATGTGTATTATTTATTACTTTCGAATCTATAGAATGAAGCAATATGCATTTCATAAAACTTGCTTGAGATATTAGAGGCTTGACCCCCTCAAAGTGGTCAGTTACTAAGTACGTTACACGAAGATGAGATATCGGGACGCAACAACCTCAACCATGCTTCGACGACCCTTTGTCGTGGCTGAATAGCTTCTACGACGATTTCTCGATTTTGAGCTACAGATCCCATCATCGTGGTTGACCAATTTTCTTGTAGTGGCCGGCCACCCCTTGAACCCCTCCCCATTATTAGTGTAATTAAGGCCTAGATAAGAAAAATATAATCTTTTTGACATTTGGCATCTCTTTGCCTTGCCAAGACATCACTACGCAATTAGGAGATTTCTTAAGCTTGTAAACTTTGAGTTAATGATAGCCTCCCTAATTATAACTACCCCTATTTACTAGGCCATTTTAAGAGGAGAGAGGAGGCCACTTAAGGCCTTTGCAAACAAAGGAGCAGCATTTTGTGCCCCTTTGCTTGCCATGAGATAGAGAGAGAGAGAGAGAGAAGAGAAGATGAGGAGAGACGAGGCCATTTAAGGCCTTTGCAAACAAAGGAGTGGCACCTTGTGCCCCTTTGCTTGCCGTGAGATAAAGAAAGAGAGAGGGAGAGAGAGAGAGAGTGAAGAGAGAAGAGGAGAAGAAGAAAGGGATTCAGCCAAGAGAGAAAAGGAGGAGGTAAAGGAGAGAGAAGAAAAAGAAGAGAAGAGGAAGAGAGGGATTTGGCCAAGAGAGGAAAGAAGGGTGGAAAGAGAAAGAAGAAGAAAAAGGAGAGGAGAAAGAGATCATGAAATTTGCCTTATATAGCATAAGCAGCTAAATGCAGCTGGATTCTGATATCTAATCAGCCTACTAAAGTTACCGAACTCACCCAAATGGCAATTCAGGCCTCCAATGCATAACCCATCATCTAGACCTTGAATCCATTAAGAAATCACAAGCCCACTCTAAAGCCCACATCAGCTGGTCATCACTAAGAGTAGCTACCATAATTGAACTATTAGTCCAGGCGTGTTACAGGACAGATCTTGGTTTTCCACAAGGCAGCTGGGAGTAGTGAACAGTGTGTTACCTTGGTGGCATTCTCATGTGAAATGTGCTTAGGGCTGTGCATAAGCGGTGGCGGTTATGCCTCCACCGCCACCGCTATGGGCGATTGTCCAAAAATGAACACTGCAACCGGCACCTAACCGTGACGGTTTTGATGGTGGCGGTAGCGATTACCACCACCCAAACCAGATCTACATAAATCATTAAAAAAAAAACAAAAAGCAAAAGCAGATCAACAAGACAATGAATTACCTAACAACTTTCAACCCAAAACGAAATTTGCAAATTCCAAAATGATATCAACCCAACAACGAATCAAAGCAACTAGATCAACCTAACAACGAATCACAACAATCCAACAACGAATCAAAGCAACCAGATCATAGAGGGAAAAAAGAGAGAGAGAAAGCAATGCATAGCTAGAGACTAGAGAGAGAGAAGAAGAGATCTTCATATGTTGTAGAGGCTCCGTGATTGTGAAGATCGCCGATGTTGGTGGAGGAGATAGGCGCCGATCAGGAAGGGGGGGATTGGCTCGATCTGATCACTCTGCCGTTTGCGAAAATGGGAAGGAGGGAGGCTGAGGGGCCTCGAAACCTTTAGGGTTTCGAGGCCCCTCAAACGACGACATTTCTCTTTAAAGAGAAACATCGTCGTTTGTATAAAATAAATGGAAAAAAAAAAATAAAACGGTTTTAGAGGTGGAACCGCTACCGCCTAAATCCCCACCCCACGGTGAAATCTGGCACCGTTACCAGCGCCGACGTGGGGTGGGGTACGGTTTAAGGCACCGGTATCGGTGGCAGTGCCGGTAAACCAGCACACTGCCAGTACCGGTGCACAACCCTAAATGTACTTGCACTTATTTCCCGTTCTGCCCCGAGGAATTACATTGTTTTACTAATCTTGCCTTCTCGCGCAGCGCAGGTGAAGGAAGGGGTTGGGCCTCCTCTCCAAAGCCGGGCTTAACAAGTCACCCAATCTAGGCAAAGTCTGAACCAATTCCAAATCTCTATCGAAATTTTGGATTGTAATAGGAACTGGAACATATTTACCCAAAAAATAAAAAAGGAAGTGGAACACGAGCTCATTCTTGTATATTCTTGCAACGACATGGCTAGGCATGAACGTTCTTCACGTATTATGGTGTAAAATACTGGTGTGGCCCCATAAATAAAATAATAAATAGAAAATAGAAAGATATAAGCATTACACGATTTTTAAGTTCGAAATCTGATTCTAGTGAGGAAGGGACTTTTAAGTATTTGCATTTATTGTAATTCAGGAATCAGAGTGAGAACCAAAAACTATAGGTAATTGCTGTGGTCAGAAGGCTCCTGTGGATTTCGAGAGCTATTGTATTGGCATTGGGCGCATGGTGGACAAGGCTTTCTTGTAGCAAAGAAGCAATCAGAAGGCCCCTGTTTTCTTTGTTTATTATTTTCTGATCCAAGTTTTTGAGGAAAAATATTAAACTGAGACTTCACCAATTTCGAATAGGACACCGTCAACAACCATTGCTCCACACATTGTATCCAAATTTCCGGAAACCGAAGCAGCGCAACACCTTGAAAGTAAACTCCCATTCCAATTTATCGTACGCTTTCTGGATATCCATTTTGACTGCCATAATCCCTTTCCAGCCAGATTTGTGTTTTATGGAGGAGAAGAGTAAATCTTGACTTGGTCACGAGTCATTTTCCTCGCTTTCTCAAATCCTGTTCTTCAAAGTAGAAAAAATAAGTAAGGCGGTATAGTATTATATATATTTTCCTTGCTTTCTTGTGCGCAAGAGATTAGCTTCTCGGTGTATCCAGCGGAAGTTCCCAGTGAGGATGAGCCAAAGCCTTATATTTCGAAATAATCCTAGAATACGTTTAAAGGAACTAAAACCGTGGTACGCAGAGCAAGCACGTGCTTGGCCCAGTGGTCTATGCCCTTTTTTAATTTTTGTTTATACCGTACAGCCTTCCTTGTTTGACGTGAGACAAGAAAAAATCGGTTTCTTTTCTCGTTGAACTATGAGGTTTAAGAAGAGACGAAAAGCTATAGGGTTACGTTTGGATAGTATTTCAAAATATTTTTAAACACTTGTCACACTTATTTTTTTATTAATTTTAATACCTTTTCACTAATGTCAATAACTTTTTATAAATCCTAATAAATTTTTATACACTTTTTCACCAATCTCAAAAAAATCTACATTACTTCTAAAAAAACACAAATACAAAAAACTATTTTGAGATCTAAAACAAACATAGTCATTTTCGAACCCATTTTAGATACATGCGCCAAGACAGCTCAGGAATTGCGCCACAGAATGCGATAGCGGTTTCATATCGTGAAATTTTTCTAGCTTTTCTTTCCAAAAATGAAATGAACCTCTGGTAAGAATTCGTACTTTTTGTATGGCGGTAGTGGGGTCAAATTTCGTTTAGGGAAAGCCTTATTGACAATTGGTTAACATAGGTTGTTTTATGGAATCGAAAAATTCTGGTTTCCCCATTACCAGTATCGCCATCGATACATGTAGCCCAAAATACTTGTTTGTAGGGATTTTTGAGTCGGGGATGCTGGCACCGGTAAAATCAGAATTTTTTTAAAAAAAAAAAATTAGTTTAGATAATTCATTTTGAAGTTCATTGAATTATATTATCCTACTATCTTTCAATCTGTCCTTTATTATTTTGTTTTGTAGTTTATTGTATAGATTTTATTTGGCTCAAATGTTTATTAATTTGGTAATAAATAAGTCCAAAACATTAAAACAACTTTAACTAAATTTCTCATGGATTTATAATTTTCAAAATGTACTAAGTGGCATTAAAAGGTATTACAACTAAGTTTGCACTAAAATAATTGAGCCAATGGCCAAAAAAGTGCCCAAAAAGATCCATTAATGATAGCAGTAATTGACTCCCGCAACCGCTAAAGTTGCAACCTCCAAAGGTCGGTTACTGCACTTAAAAGTGGCGGTGATGGTGGCTAAAATCTAGAAACGGGCCTTGAACAACTCTAGCACTGCAAGAAAATGCACTTTGGGTGTCAAAAAATTTTGTCACCCAAAGTGCATATTTAGTTACCAAAGGTTTTGGGTGACAAAACCGAGTTGTCACTCGGTTTGTCACCTAAAGCCTGTCAGCAAAGGTTTTAGGTGACAATTTTGTGTTTTGTCATTCAAAACCGTTCGGACGGAAACATATACCGTTGAACGGTTTTCTGCTATATTGAAAATTCATGGCCCAGTACCCTCCATCCATTCGCATAAGGGGTGCGAACGTACTCTCCATACATTCGCATGAAGAGTGCAAACGTTTGGTCCAATGTGACGAAATGCATTTTGTCATGGAATATACGTGTGCACGGTAATATACAACGTCTGCACTAACATAAAAACGTGCGCACAGTAATATGAAGACGTCCGCACCGTTATTTCATTTATGACGAAATAGTTTTTGTCACCTTAGAAACCGTTCGAACATTACGTCAGTGCGGACGCTTATTCTGTTGAACCCATGGGAACTGTTTTCTTCATTCGAACGGTTGTTAATTAAAGACCATGTGCACGGAAGAATAACCCTGCAGACGGATGGTATTTCATGCGAAGTGTGTGGACGGATTGTTATGCATGCGCATGTATTAACTACAAAAACCGTTCGGAACGGTTTGTTACCGTTGAACCCTTTGTTATGTATTTGAATTAATTTAATTAAAAATTTAAAAATAATGCAAATAGAAAGATATTCAATACTCAATAATAATAATAATAATAATAAAATGTCTACAAATATGTAATCGTCATTAAAAGTAACTAAAATACATAATCGATAAGTACTGATTAATTAGTGAAAATACATAATCTACCCAAATTTTTGTTTGGTGTCGTACGGAGGATTCAGCTGTCTGATATGCTCCATCATCTGCTCACGCATTTGTTGTTCCATTAGTTGCATCCTCCATTCTTGCTGTTCTACTAGGTTTTTTGCTGCTCCTGCATCATCTTCTGATGCTCTTCTTCTTTTTCCATTGCTGCTTCTCCATCATCTACTGATGCTCTCGTATCGTCTGCTTCATTTTTGACCGCTTGACCAGAAGCTCTTCATATTTATCTATCTAGCCCTCATCTCCTCTATCTCTAATCTGGCCTCCTCCAATCTTCAGGACAAATCAACGGACGATACTGAAGAAGATGATCCAACAGACCGTACTGAACGGCCTAAACCTCGCACGTAACCCGCTTTCGTCCCCAATACCTCAGCGAAAATCTCCACTTCTGTGTATGGCTTTCCCTCTGACTCGTGCTGCAACTGTAACGCCTCTATTTTTTCCTACAAAATTAGAAAAAAGATAAATTAGCACATATGAAACATAAGAGATAACGAATGCATCATTAAATCTAACGTTACAACTTACAAAATTTTTTGTGCATCTTCTGATGTCCACATGCCATCCTTATTAGTATGCGTTTTTTATATAGCAACGCAGATTAATCTGATCAGATTCTGGATTTTTCTGTATACCAAAAGAAATATCCAAGTGCATATTAAAATACCTAAGTCATTTATTTAAGTAATATCTCTAAAAAAATGTAAATTTATTACTTACTAACAACGCTCTCGCGCGTTGGAAGGACCTCGCTCCGATGTGTGTACAATCTTCAGCTTAGCTCTATTCTCCCGTTGATTGCACCCCCCTTTGCATTGTACATTTACAGTTGTTACGACAATTAATAATAAATAAAATAAATGTTTAGGACGAAATAAAATTTTTAACTGAAATTCCTCCTCGCGAATAAATCATAGACACGAGTCTATTCTTCCTTGTTATCTCGGGATACGGTGCTATAACGCCTCTCTTTGGAATTGAACACCGAGTAATGCTAATACATTCTATTTCTATGCGTCTGTACGCTGTGTTCATCGTAGACATCACAGTGATGCGATCCTCGGTCGGTCATAATCTAGTTGGAAGTCATCCTTAACATATATAAAATAATATAGTATAACATACATGTATGACATAGTATGCACATATTAGTCTAATAAAATAATGACTTTCATCAATTTTATTGCATAATAAGCTCATGCATGCGATTTTTTTGTAATGATAGAATGAGTAGTGGTAATTTCAACTGAAAAGACATACTCGATAAACAATACAAATAAAGACAGAAACAAACAAAAGAAATGACAAGACAATAGATTATTATGACTAACGACAAGCTGGGACCACATGCACAGGGACACTAATTTTGCACTCCAATCCAAGTGGTCCCAACCACAAAAAATACCCATCAAACAGAGAAGACAAATGAGTCCGCACTATCGAATGAAGAACACAAAAATAACTAGCAAACTAACAAGCAATATCAGTTGACTAACCTCCAACCTTCTGGAACTCCTCGCCCACACGAATAAGAGAATATGGGTTACGACCTTCGCTGTAAGATTCGGGGATAATGGGTTTCTGGGTTTTGAGATTTACTTAGGATTCAGGATTTTGGGTGCCAACTGATTTAGGGTTAGGATTCTGTATATTAGATTTGAGATTTAAGGGTTAAGAGTTAGGGTTCAATGGGTTTCATGTCTTTCGAGAAGGAGGGTGGAAAAAATTAGCTAAGTGTCAATTGGTGGGGGGAGAAGGCCACACGGGTTTTTTGACTAGCAACAGGAACGGTGTTGTTCCTCTTATTTTTTGATTAGTGATTATTTTTTAAAGTGACATGGAAAAAAGATGTTGGCATGGCGTCTAGTTGGCATATGGCATGGCTATTGTGGGTCCCACTAACACGTGGCAAGTTTTAAATGTTGAAGACGTGTGGGAGACGTGCCACGTCACCTAGTTTGTTAAGTTTTTAAACAAACACAAATGGAGGGGCATATTTTAAAATGCAACATTATCTCAGGGATAGAAACAAACTTTTCTTACCTCAGGGACATTTTTGCAAAAAGGAAATACCACAGGGGTATGGATAAATTTAAAGAGAAATTTACAAATACCACACTAAGTTTTAACGCCTTTTTAAAAACTCACTGAGTTTTTTTCAAAAACTAGGTTTATCATTTTAGTATCAAAACTCACTGACCCAACGCCGTTAACCGGTTTAACGAAAATTCATCCGTCAATCATATTGTGACACGTGTCCTTAAATAAATAAAAATTTAAAACTAAATCTAAAATTAATAAAAAACATAATTAATTTTTTAAAAAAAAAAAAATGAAAGGATCGGGACCCTTTCACGGTGGAGGGGGTCCACCTCTGGCCGCCGGGGGAGAGGATCTCCCTCCAAGTTCCACCCCGGGCTCGGACTCGCCCAGTTCTGTGGCCAGAGGTGGAGGGGGGTTCCCCCTCCACCGTGAAAGGAGGACCCGATCCTTTCATTTTTTTTTTTGTTTTAAAATTAATTATTTTTTTATTAATTTTAGATTTAGTTAAGGACACGTGTCACGATTGGACGGGATGAATTTTCGTTAAACCGGTCTAACGGCGTTGGGTTCGATACTAAAATGATAAACCTAGTCGTTTTGAAATTTTTAAAACTCAGTGAGTTTTTTAAAAAGGCGTTAAAATTTAGTGTGGTATTTGTAAATTTCCAAAATTTAAACCTAAATCTTTACATTATCATGAGCTATTTTCCTTTGCCGCTCGTCACCTGCTCCTTTTCCCAGGACAGGCCTTTGCGGCTCTTGTCCTCTCCTCTAGGTCGTGGAACTCCTCTGACCGCCACCATGCGTCGCCTCCACCACCACCGTCTCCGGTCAAGCTCTGGCCAGCATTTTCACAGATTATTTTGTTGCCTACGTTATGCTTTTGCCCGTTTGGGGCTTTGTTTAACATAAAAATGTTTTGGAATTAATTGTGAAAGTTGCCATCAAATCATTTTCTAAGGGGTGTAAACAGAGGGGCACCTCCCAGAAGCGCGACAAAGGTGGATTATCCCCCTCCACCTTTGGCCGCCCAGTTCGGAGGGCGCCTCCACCCCGGGCAGGTTGCCTCTCGCCCAGTTCTGGTGGCCAAGGTGGAGGGGGGATTCCCCCTTGAAAGGATCGGGACCCGATCCTTTCTTTGTCACAGTATGATTGGACTTTAAACCGGTCTAACGGCTCAGTGAGTTTTTATTGATAAACCCTAAAACTCAGTGAGTTTTTTCGTTAAAATTTAGTGTGGTATTTGCATGGCTATTTTCCTTTGCCGCTCTCACCTGCTCCTTTTAGTCCTCTCCTCTAGGTCGTGGAACTCCTCTGACCGCCACCATGCGTCGCCTCCACCACCACCGTCTCCGGTCAAGCTCTGGCCAGCATTTTCACAGATTATTTTGTTGCCTACGTTAGTTTAACCTTGTTTGTCCTTGTAATTCTGGATTTGCATGTTATAAGGGAGCAGGAGACGACAATGTCGCTTCGGCAGTTGCCCCTCTTTCAATCTTTCGGGCTCATTTTCCACAGGTTTTCTTGGTTGACCCTTGAGTCTTTGGACCTTGTGTCCTCCATTATCTTAAACTCGTTGCCCTTTGGGTCCTTCTTTTTGTACTTCTAGCTGTAATTTCCTTTGTACTTGCAATATATAAAATTAGTCGTTTGAACCACACAAAAAAAAATAAAAGAAAAAAGAGTAAGGCGGAGGAGAAGAGTAAATCTTGACTTGGTCACGAGTCATTTTCCACGCTATCTCAAATCACGTTCTTCAAAGAAGAAAAAATAAGTAAGGCGGTATAGTATTATATATATTTTCCTTGCTTTCTTGTGCGCAAGAAATTAGCTTCTCGGGAATCCAGCGGAAGTTCCCATTGAGGATGAGTCAAAGCCTTGTATTTCGAAATAATCCTAGAATACGTTTAAAGGAACTAAAAACGTAGTACGCAGAGCAAGCACGAGATTGGCCCAGTGGTCTTTCCCCTCTTTTAATTTTTGTTTATACCGTACCGCCTTCCTTGTTTTACATGAGACAAAAATCGGTTTCTTTTCTCAAGGCTTCAAAACTATGAGGTTCAAGAAGAGACGAAAAGCCGTCATTTTCGAAGCCACGGCATTTGGCTTTTCAAAATTTTATTAAAATTTTAACACTAATACAAATTTTAATACATATCTTAAATTTTTATTTTTATTTTTATCATCTATTTATTAATTTAAATATTATCTTTATTTTAACGCAAACACAAAATTTTTATAAAATTTTATTAAAATTGTAAAACCAAACGCGGTTTCATACACGCGCCAAGACAGCTCAGGAATTGCGCCACAGAATGCGACAGCGGTTTCATATCGCGAAAATTTTCTAGCTTTTCTTTCAAGAAATGAAATGAACCTCTGGTTTAGAATTCGTACTTTTTGTATGGCGGTAGTGGGGTCGAATTCGTACTTTTTGTGTGGCGCTTGTTAGTGGGGTCGAATTCGCACTTTTTGTATGGCGGTAGTGGGGTCGAATTCGAACTTTTGTATGGCGGTATGGCGGTACTTTTTGTATGGCGGTAGTGGGGTCGAATTCGCACTTTTTGTATGCGGTATGGCGGTAGTGTTGGGAAAGCCTTACAGCAATGCTGTCGTACCAATTCATTAACGTCCGTAACATAACTTTTTTTTTTCTTAGCACGTCCGTAACATAACTAATATGAAAAGCTTTACCTTGAAACGGCGTCCAACAGACTGGAGGTAAATCTTGTGACGAAACGACAAACAAAGTTGTTACCCGAATTGGTTGTGAAAGGAAAAATAGTGACGAAATAAAATTTATTAACCGTTCCAACGTATTTCGTATTTGAGACGGAAAAAATAAGTGTCACAGAATGTAACGTCTGGATACTTGTCTAACAGATTCGAACGTGGTCACATTTTTTATGAAAAAAGAAAAATACCAACGAATATAATGTGCGAACGGTTAGTAAAAATGTGGACAATCATTAAAAAATGGCATGTGGACAATAATAAACGTTGGGATGGTATTTCAAACAAACTGTGTGCTGTGTGCATGTTTATTTATTTTTTCCAGATGTTATTATATTTATTTAAATTATGCGTTTAAGTTTGAATTACATGTGATGCAAGAAAATTATATTAATTATAAAATAGTATTAGAAATTGTCTCTACAAATATTTAATGGTTATAATCTTAAATAAAATAAATTATGGATTTTTTTTTTTCCAAGCAAGTTCACTTCTCTCATGTCCAGTCTCAGTTTAGGCTCCCAAACCCATAAACCTTAAGCATTCTCTCTCTCTCTCTCTCTCTCTCTCTTATTTCAACACTTTCCATGAACATTCTTCCCTAGCCCTAAAAAATGAAGGTTTAATTAGGCCACTAGCCCCTGGAGTATTGTCCAATTCTAAACATGTGTAACCTAGAGTTGTTCAAGGCCGGTTTTTAGATTTTAGCCACCATACCGTTAAGTGCGATAACCAGCCTTTAACGATGGCGGAAGTCGATTACTACTATAATTAATGGGTCATTTTTTTTTGCACTTTTTTGGCCATTGGCTCAATTCTTCCAGTGCAAATTTAGTCGTAATATCTTTTTATGCCACTTAGTACATTTTGAAAATTATAAATAGTCGAGAAATTGTTTTAATGTTTTATGTTTTGGACTTATTTATTACCAAATTAATAAATAAGTCCAAAATTAATAATCTAAACTAACTTTTTTAAGAAAAAATTTCCGATTTTAGTGGTGCCGGCATCCCAGATAACCACAAAAATCCCTGCAAACAAGTATTTTGGGCTACTGGAACCAATGGCGATACTGGTAACAAGGAAACCAGAATTTTTCGATTCTATTGAACAACCTATGTGTTAACCAATTGTCAATAAATTCTCTCGTACAAGTTGGTGAGATCAAACATAGTTAAGGAATGGCTTAAAGTAATGCCTAAAAAAAAAAAAGCCTTAACGTAATGAAAGCTTTACTTAGAAAAAAAGGTCGCCAACTTCGCTTAGGCGGTGAGTACTAGACGAATTAGATAAAAAAAATAAAAAAAAAATAAAAAAAACACGAAGGTAAGTACTAGACGACTCAAGTATCGAGTCAACCGCCCTGCAAAAAGGAGAAGAGCAATATGATCTGGTTTCGCTTTCTATATGCGGACCTGGCACGCTTTATATATAAGTCGTTCCAAGTTAGCTTGATCGCAAGCAAAACTCACACTGGAAAAATACCTTAGAGATTTATAACTCGTGTTGTAGTTAGGGAGCTAAGTTAGTGAAAAGAGAGAGCACGTTTGAAATCCGTCGGAGTGAGATGACTGAAAGGTGAGTATGGCTTCATGCATGTTTCTTGAAAATCTCCCTGTTTTCTTGGACAACTTTTGTAGGAGTTAATAATGTTAGCTAATTTACGATTGGTGTTTAACTGCAGGGAAAAAAGTTCAAGGAAGATAGATGAGTGTCGCGCAAAATTAGAGGCGATTCGAGCAGACTGGAGGAAATTGAATGAAGACCTTGATTCTCGAGGACAAGTTACACGCAAGGCTCCTGCCAAGGGACCAAAGAAGGGTTGCATGACAGGAAAAGGAGGCCCTGACAACAAAGATTGCTGCTACAGAGGTGTGAGACAAAGGAATGGAGGTAAGTGGGTCGCGGAAATACGCCAACCACGTAATGTGACTAAATCACCACCGGGAGAAGGGAGACGGCTTTGGCTTGGTACTTTTAACACAGCTGTTGATGCAGCTCTAGCTTACGATGCAGCTGCAAAGGATATGTATGGTCCTGTGGCCCGCCTTAACTTTCCCGAGCATACATCTAAAACCTCAAAAGGAGGCCCTGACAACAAAGATTGCTGCTACAGAGACGTGAGACAAAGGACAGGAGGTAAGTGGGTCGCGGAAATACGCCAACCACGTAATGTGACTAAATCACCACCGGGAGAAGGGAGACGGCTTTGGCTTGGTACTTTTAACACAGCTGTTGATGCAGCTCTAGCTTACGATGCAGCTGCAAAGGATATGTATGGTCCTGTGGCCCGCCTTAACTTTCCCGAGCATACATCTAAAACCTCACCAACTGATCATTTCCAGGCATTCGTATACAATGTTGAGGTTACTGATGTTCAGAATTCTGCTATTAACCCGGATATTTCTGAAGTTTCTTTTGAGCATCACTCAATTGATGAGCAGCTTCTGATGTCGGACTCAAAACTAGCCGGTTACAACGTCCTTGACTAGAAAACAAAAACCCGGGTGTTCTAGAGAGAGAGAGGCTCTGCCTTCTCTCTAGAACTTTTGTCCTTCCGCACTCTAGTCTTCCCTTCCACCATTATCTCCGGCGGTGGGAGGAGCTCCGCCTCGCCCCCCCCCCCCCCCCCCCCAATCCTCCCTCACCGGTCGTTGTTCTCCCCTCCTTTCCTCTTCTTTATCTCTTTTTTGGTCGGAATCCGGTTAGATCCCGGTGATTTGGTATGTCATCGGTGGACACAACCTAGCTAGACGCCGCCTACTCTTCCGGTGATTTGGTATGTCATCGTTTGGATCTCACGCTCCAGATGCTGTGCTTCCTTCCCGGCCTGTTTCCGGCGGTCTTGACGGTCATGCGCCTCCTGTGTGGCTCCTGCTTCCTTTGGCGAGCCCGGCACCTCAAAGTTGCTGACTTCCGGCGGCGCGTGGTCTACTGATGTTCAGAGTCCTGTTATTAACCCGGGTATTTCTGAACCTTCTTATGAGCATCACTCAATTGATGAGCATCACTCAATTGATGAGCAGCTTCTGATGTCGGACTCAGAACTGGCAGGTTACGACGTCCTCGACTCCTTAAACACATATTACGATGAACACCAGGCATTCTTATTAAATGACGAGGTCAGTGATGTTCAAAATTCTGTTATTAAGCGGGGAACTTCTGCAGCTTCGTATGAGCTTCCCTCAATTGCAGCTTCTGACTATGATTTTGAAAATGTCTCCTGACACTTGAGTCCAGATTATGATTTAGGCATAATGGATGTGAGAGCTTTCCTTGATTTTTGAGTTTTAGAGCTGAAGTGTTTCAGATACAGTAGCTGAGGCTATGACGTATCAATTGCAGAGAATGAGAGAATACGGCTTGCTAGTAACTAGTTTGATACAATGGCGGTTTTTCGTTTAGTGTTTGTTGTTTTTTCCGTATGTGCCTGTACCTTAGTTGGTTGTACTGTCGAGCTTTTGTTTGTAACTGGTTGGATACGATCGCGCTCTGTTTCCATGTATGTGACTCTTTTTTTGGTAATAAAATTATCTATGCTTTGAATGATACGACAAATCGGCATGCAAGTCGTTATTTTTTTATGAGTAAATCTTCACATTTTCCTTTGCTTTCTCAAATATTCCGGTTCTTGATCAATTTGCTTTCTCCAGAAGAAATAAATAAGGCGGAGGAGAAGAGTAAATCTTGACTTGGTCACGAGTCATAATTTCCTTGCTTTCTCAAATCCTGTTCTTCAAATTAGTAGAAGAAATAAGCGTAAGGCGGTATAGTACTCTATTTTATCCGCTTATGGGAACTCCTCCTAATGACCTATAATTGGCACAGACATAAAGCAAAGTGCCTGGAGTATCGATGGTGCGTCTTCCCCTAATTTTGTAGTTTGGAAAAACCCACTTCTTAGACATTTTCCAATTCGGGTAAAATGCTAGAGTCCATCAATCCAAGCCGTTCTGGAACTGCTGCTGTCTCACAAGATTTTGCAGTTCTAAGCTCTTGTGTATGATGGTGGTCCTAAGCTTTAGTTCAAAGAGGCAAAGACGCCCAAATGTTAGGTTGGAGGAAATAGGAGATGTTTCTGCAGCTTTTGCATGTGGATTTCTTCAAAAAACTGAGGGAAAGGTAGTTCATAAGAGATGGAAACATGATTTTGTGAGTGCTGAAGAAATTGAAGGAAAACCCATATGTGGGTTTTCTAAGCAAAGTTCTCCGCGGTTTAAAGCCTCAGAACCTGGTTTCTCTCCAAGGATTTCAGCTGATTTGCAACATAACACACAGAATAAAAACCGAAACTCCACCAAAATCGCTTCTGAACTTGCAAGTTCGAAAGTGTTTGATAGGACCAAGTGTGGACTCGATTTCGGCAGTATAACTCGGAAGTGTAGTGTAGGGTAATGAAAAGACGAGGCCGGAGCACAAGGACCAACCCTTCTGTCTTTGGTTGCACAAGGAGCTCTAAACTTACCCCTGAATTCAGCAGTGAAGTGCAAGATATTGTGGTGGCAAAGAATTCACTGGGTTCAGCAGTGAAGATGCGAGAGATTTTGGTGGCAAAGAGTTCACTGGGTTCTTAAGAAATGACTGCACCAATTACTGTCCTGAAAATGGTTGTCAGGGCTTCTCAGATCACGAAACGCCAGCTACAAGCAAAGAAGCTTGTGAATATGATATGTGTGAACCCAGAGACGAAGCTACCGGGGGGGGGGGGTCTTTGTAATGGCCCCAAAATTAAAAAGAAAAAAAAGTGAAGGAAGGAAGAGAAAAATAGAGACCCTTTTTTTTTTTTTTTAAGTATCAATTGTGTCTTTTTGAACTCCCCCTAAATGGGGTGTTTGTTTGCCAAAATTTTGGGAATATTCCCGAAATTTTGGGAATCTTTACTTTATTGAGATTTATTGGGGTTTGTGAAAAGTGAAGTGTGTATGTGTAAAAGTTAAAAATTTTGAGTGTGTTTGTTTTGTTGGAAATTTTATACCCCAAAATTTGGGGAAACAAACACCCCCTTTATATCGTTTCATTCCTTCTTTTTTTCTCTCTTCTTCTCTCACAATTTACACTCTTACCTCCATAGATTTTCTCTCCTTATCTCCCATATTTTCATCCTCACTCTCTCTCTCTCCCTTGCTATTTTGCCCCATATACAAAAAATCGCAAAATCTTCAAGGTTAGAATTCTCAACGTTATTACATTTAATTATTGTTGTCTAATTAAAATATTAGTGCTTTGTGTTTATATGTGATAAACAAAGAAAAAATTTGTTTGTTGTGATTTTTGCCTCTGTTAATTTGGCTAGATATTAAAATTGCTTTGTGCCTTTGTCAATAATTTATGTGTCATATTGCTTACTTTTATGTTGCCAATTTAGGTTGTATATATGGTAGGTAGACAATATTGATTTCTTTTTCAAGAGAAAAGAAATTGATATTTCACAAACTAAAGAAGTAGAAACTAAAATGTTGTTCGTGAAAATTAAGTTTTTCCTCCCCTTGGCCGATTGACCCCCTCCTCCCCCCTCCTCCGATTGCGGGAGGAGCTCCTCCCGCCCCCTCTTCTCATCTGCTCTTGCCTTCTGTAACCGGAACCTTCAATAAACCCCCATTTTCGGCCACTTTTAGGAGCTTTTTTTCGGCGGATTTGGTAATTAGATCTACGCATTTCTGGAGGTTTTTGAAGACCACGACCGGCGGGAACGGCATCTACATCGATTAGAGAATCTTTCTGCACTGGCCAGCCAGCATCGGGACGGCGCTTGTGCTCACACGCGCCGCCACGCGCGCTCGTGGACCTCACGCGCCTGCCCCTTTATCCTCATTTTTCAGCTGTCAATGGCCCTCTCCGGTATACATGCGCCAAGTGGTTGGCATCTGACGTCCAGACGCTCCTCGTGGTCATCTCCAATAACCGGCCGAGAGGCGCGTGGAGGCCCACGCACGCGTGGATCTCACGCGCCGCCACCTTTTCTAATCTGGCCGGTTTGTCGCCTTCAGCTGCTGGTCCTACCATCATATTCCGCCATCGGCTTTCCTTTGCCGCTAGTCGTCTCAGCTTGCTAGCTTTTCACCCTTTAAAGGCTTGGGTTTGTAAATTGGCCCGTCGCCTCTCTGGATGACACGCCCCTTAGAGCATGTACTTAAGGTTTTCAAACCTCCTTGATTTTATTGAAACCTTGCTGTTTTGAAGTAGAAACTACTCAACGTTGTTTACATTGAGAAAGAAATTGTAGAAGGTTTTATTATTGATGTGTTAATTGATGACTTTTACTCATTGAAGGAACGTCAGGTTCAATTAGCATAGTTGATGAAATTTTGACTTTTACTTGTTGGCTTGTTGCTTATTTTGATTATAATGAAAATTTGAATATTTTATTTATTGCCTAAGCTTTTAGGATTTTTTAATTTCAAGCAAAAACTATATTTGGCCCCCTTAAGGACAAATCCTGGCTTCGTCCCTACCCTTCTGCTAGTTCAGACGCTCCTTTGCTGGTTCAGGCTCCTTAGAGGACTCCTTGAAAACGTCCCACCCTCTTAAAAAAAAATACTGGGCTCAATGTTTAGCAAAATTTTTTTAATATAAATGTCAAAGTTGATTATTGTATTGCTGCTCGTAATGGCCGCTCCAAAAATTTTAGAGGAAGAACTTTGGACCCAACGACCCCAAAGTAAAGTTACGAAATTGTTTTTTTACTGTTCCTCTTCCCTCTCATCCCTTCTTTTTTCTTTCCGGTGACCACCCTACTCCCTTGTGATTCTCTCCCCTCTTTTGTACCCGATGCTGTACTTTTCTTTTCTCTCTACCTACGATTTTTTCTCTTTTTTCTCACTTTTAGGGGGGGGTCAAGCCTCCTTCTCTCTTCTCTCTCTCTCTCTCTCTCTCTCTCTCTCAATATTTCCTTATATACAGAAAATAGCAAAATTCATATTCAATGCTTGAACAAACCTTTTGCTTTGCACAAAAAAAAAATTCCTCTTCAAAGTTAGAATTCTATAACATTTCATTATTATTGGAAAATATTATGGCTATTTTTAAAACAAAATATTATTATTCTCTTTTGTGTACCTATGTTATTTTGGCTAGATTTTAACATAGCTTCGATTTTCTCTCAATGTCCTTATATACAGAAAATAGTGCTTGGAATATAACAAACTTTTTGCTTTGCACACAAAAAAATTCCTCTTCAAAGTTAGAATTCTAAATATTACATTTCATTATTATTGATTATTGATTATTATTGCTCTATTATTTTATGCCTATGTTATTTTGGCAAGATTTTAACATGCTTGTGCCTTTGTCAATAACTTATGAACCATTTATTCGAAAATTTTAAACTTTTAAATTACAAGTTTTTAGTACTGATATAATAATTGATTACTTTTACTCATTGAAGGAATGTCCGGTTCAATTAGCATAATTTATGAAAATTTGACTTTTACACTTAAGTTAAAGTTTATAATTTTTTTTTAAAGTTTTAAAATACATTGTAACATTTTGATTATGCCTATTTTAATTATAATAAAAATTTGAAGGTCTTAGGATTAATCAAAGTACATGACCTCGACACCTAACTAGGAAAAAAAATTTAAACAAAAATTATATTTGGTCGTCTCTAAATGCAAATCGTTTCAAGGTAGTGTACGGCGTCACCTTCACGGATTCCCAGGTAAGAGACTTCCTTGTTTCTGTCACGCTTTCTTTTCCGCTCCCTAAGACGCCAAAAACAGTAGGAATGTCCAAAATATTGGTTCCCGTAGAGATAACAAAAACAGAGTTTTAACTCTCGCAAAGCATTCGCATATATATGTTGCGGTGACAACAGCTGTCCAAAATATTTTTAGATGACTTGTTCCTGTTTCAAAACTTGTTGTTCGAGTCAAAATTTGCTGCATTTGTTTCCTAGATTGTTTAAGCTTGTTTATTTCCTAGATTCTACTGATGATGATTTTTCATAATGACAATGGACGTATATTTATTGAAGTCTTGGAAGTCTTTCACAATCACCCAGTACATTAGTTAGAATCCTTTGAATTGATGCTGTCGATTTTCTTTGAAGACTAACTTCATTGGCAGTAGGTGTCTGGTGCAGTTTTTATGCTCATGACGTGTTAGATGTATCTTTTAATGAATAGCCTATAAATCATGTTTCTTTGCTTTTTCGACAACAGAGAGGGAACTTTAGATGCAGTACAAGTTCAATAGGGGTGCAAGCTCAGCTGTGGACACTCTCGCAGATAATCAAAGTCATTGATCCGAAGCTTCATCACCACCTTGGTTTCTATTCCCCTTTTTTCCAAATGCTTGCATTTAAATTTGTTCTTAAGCTCTATTGATGTCTATTTCTTTCTACCATGGACTTGTGCACGCCCGGAAAATTTACATCATTGAAGAAAACTATTGAAAAGAATAGTTCAGAATTAAAAGAAATACCAATCATAACAAAAGATGGATTGAAAATTTGAAATAAAGGTGACCTTAATATGATTCCTTTGTGGATGCCAGAATGAGCAGCACCCAGAGTTGATTTGATTCTGAAGTGTCTGGAAAGTCCTACATGCATTTATTAAATATACCACCGGTAACAGTTACATGGCTCATCAACAAGTTCAACAATTTATATTTTGCCTGTTTCCATGCATTTGACACATCTCATTGTGATTTCTAGAATAACTTCGGATTTTTTACAGAAACCTGGTCTATGTCAGCTGCAGTATATCAACTAAATACTTGACTTGTTAACAGGGGTCAAAATATGAAGGTCTAAGAACGCCTCTCCAAAAATCTAAAACCATCAAGTTCAACAATTTATATTTTGCCTGTTTCCATGTATTTAACACATCTTACTGTGATTTCTATAATAAATTACGATTTTTTGCAGAAACCTGGTTTATGTCAGCTGCAGTACATCAACTAAATACCTGACCTGTTAACAGGGGTCAAAATATGGAGGTCTGAGAACACCTCTCCTACTCAATGTTCTTGATAATTGCTAACCACGGTGTTCTGTAGCTTAAATGTGTATGGCATTTGCTTGGATTTTTCTTTGTCTTGACTGGTTTTTTGGATAGCCAACTTCGAACGGAGGACAGTGGTGCAAGGAGGTAACACATGGTACTGGGAATAGCGGGCTACCAGCAGGGCAGAGAAAACTTACCTGCAGCCGTCAGAGTACAAACCTCACTCCAACTACTTAAATTAGTTTAGTGAGGAGGAGAAAGATCGAATGCACATGCAACAGAAGCAATCAAATGAAGCCACAGAGCTGTAGCCGCTTCCCCTTTTGTATCTTTCTATAATTCTATCTCTCTCATCCTCATGTACACAGAAAATAGAAGATATGTTCAAGGTGTCCCAGTTGTCAACAGTTCTGAGACTGTCATGTTATAGCCGACCTCCCCATTTTCCATATTCTATTGAATTCTTGAGATGCTAAACTGCAACATGTTGAAGGAAGAACCGTTGAAATTAATACGAATCAATTGTGACCTGCATTTGTTCACAAACACTGACCACCTAACGATTGATATTTTGTTCGTTGTGATCCGGCCAGGGCCACTGTATTGATGGTTTCATTCTTCTCAAAACTAGTTGCTTCTAACGATTGATATTTTGTTCGTTCCTACGGTTCAGAAAATTAAAGGATGAGGATTTCGTTGATGTTATTGCTTGTGAGGATGGAATCAACTTATTTGGATCCAAATTCATTGGGCATCATTGCAGAAAAATGACTGATTATCTGTTTCATGAACTTGATTAATTTGATTTGGCTCTGTTTTCATTATCCATTATTTCCTAGTCGTTTTTTTTTTCTAGGAAAAATATTAAATTGAGAGTTAGTTAGATTACCCAAATTCAATTTAAGTCAGGTCTCAAAAGCTATAAAAATTCTCTGTGACTAAATTCTTTGAAGTCACTTACCTTTTCAACAATATTTTGTTATCCAAAACAATTTCAGTGGCCCCTAAATTCATCCATTATTAGAAGGGGTTTTCTATTCACATGTTTTACCTCTAGGTCCTAACCTACTAGAAAGAAAATGTGGACATGTCTTACAACAAAAATTGTTTTTTTTTTTTCGTTTTTAAAGCCCCACCTTTCATTTTTTGTACCTTTTATTCAGTACGGAAGTTGCTAACAGTTATCTACGTCTTCTTTGTACATCAACTTTGAGATAGGCCACTTGAATCTTAATTTACTGCAATAATGAACATTTTTTTTTGTTCTACTGCAATAATGAAGGTGGCTATATACTCTAGCTGTAGTTATTTTTTTCTAAGCCTATCAGCTGGTTCCTGTTTCAAAGCTTTGTCTCATAACCACGGGAAGGGTGGAATGTTCTGCTCAAACAATCCAGTTATCCCGCTCCTCTGTTTCATGCTTAAGAAATGCATTTGCTTTGCTCTTTCATTCCTTGCACTACTTCTCAAATCTCTCCCTCATCTCTCCATTTGGGGTGCCATTTACCAAGTCTTCATATAGGTACACAAAACAATAAGCCTGCTGATCTTGTATCTTGCAACCTTTTATGCGCCTACTGAAGGTTTGTAAACCTTGCTTTAAAGGAAATATCCCTCGTTCTCGATATGTGTACAATCTTCAGCTTAACTCTATTCTCCCGATTGATTGTGCTTCTCCTTTGCATTGTATATTTACAGTTGTTACAACAATTAATAGTAAACTAAAATAACTGTTCATGACGAAATAAAATTTTTTAACTTGAAATTCCTCACTCACAAATAAATTATAGACACGAGTCCATTCTTCCTTGTTCATCTCGGAATCCGGGTACTGTAATGCCTCGTCTTTGGAATTGAACACCAAGTAATGTTGGTACATTCTATTTCTATGCGTCTTGTACGTTGTGTTCATCGTAGACATCACAGTGATGCGATCCTCGAGTCGGTCATAATCTAGTTGGAAGTAATCCTTAACATATATAAAATAATATAGTATAACATACATGTATGACATAGTATGCACATATTAGTCTAATAAAATAATGATTTTCATCAATTTTATTACATAATAAGCTCATGCATGCGATTTTTCTGTAATGATAGAACGAATAGTGGTAATTTCAACTGAAAAGACATACTCGATAAACAATACAAATAAGACAGAAACAAATAAAAGAAAGGACAAGACAATAGATTATTATGACTGAACGACAAGCTGGGACCACATGCGCAAGGAGACTAATTTTGCAATCCAATCCAAGTGGTCCCAACCAAAAAAAATGCCCATCAAACAGAGAAGACAAATGGGTCCGCACTATCGAATGAAGAACACAAAAATAACTGGCAAACTAACAATGCAATATCAATTGACTAACCTCCAACCTTCTGGAATTCCTCGCCCACACGAATAAGAGAATATGGGTTACAAGCTTCGCTGTAAGATTCGGGGATAATGAGTTTCTGGGTTTTGAGATTTAGTTAGGATTCAGGATTTTGGGTGCCAGCTGATTTAGGGTTAGGGTTCTGTATATTAGATTTGAGATTTGAGGGTTAAGAGTTAGGGTTCAATGGGTTTCATGTCTTTCGAGAAGGAGGGTGGAAAAAATTAGCTAAGTGTCAATTGGGGTGGAGAAGGCCACACAGGTTTTTTAACTAGCAATAGGAACGGTGACGTTCCTCTTATTTTTTTATTAGTGATTATTTTTTAAAGTGACATGGAAAAGAGATGTTGGCATGGCGTCTAGTTGGCATATGGCATGGCTATTGTGGGGCCCACTGACACGTGGCAAGTTTTAAATGGTGAAGACGTGCCACGTCACCTAGTTTAGTTAAGTTTTTAAACAAACACAGATGGAGGGGCATATTTTAAAATGCAACATTATCTCAGGGATAGAAAACAAACTTTTCTTACCTCAGGGACATTTTTGCAAAATAGAAATACCACAGGGGTATGGGGTAAATTTAAACCTAAATCTTTACATTATCATGAGCTATTTTCCTTTGCCGCTCGTCACTTGCTCCTTTTCCTAGGACAGGCCTTTGCGGCTCTTGTTCTCTTCTCTAGGTCGTGGAACTCCTCTGACTGCCACCATGCGTCGCCTCCACCACCACCATCTTCGGTCAAGTTCTGGCCAGCGTTTTCACAGATTATTCTGTTGCCTACATTATGCTTTTGCCCGTTTGGGCTTGCCTCTTTATTTAAGGCATGTTTAGGGTTTTTTGTGTGTTTATCTGTTGTTTGTTTAATTTCTATAGTTATGTATTGTAATTACAGCTGGATTTGCATGTTAAGTGCCCTAAGGGAGCAGGAGCAACGACAATGTCGTCTCTCCTTCAGCGACAGTTGCCACTACCTTGTGCGGTGGTTTTTTTCTTTCAACGGACTTTTGGGCTCATTTCCACAGGTTTTCTTGTGTCCCATGGACCCTTGAGTCCTCTCGCTTCAGGTTTTGTGCCTGCCACAACTAAGGACTTTATGTCCTCCATTATAGGCTTCGACCCCCTAAACTCGTTGTTAACCCTTTGGGTCCTTCTTTTTGTAGCTTCTAGCTGTAATTTCCTTTGTACTTGCAATATATAAAATTAGTGGTTTCAACCACACAAAAAAATAAATAAAAGAAAAAAGAGTAAGGCGGAGGAGAAGCGTAAATCTTGACTTGGTCACGAGTCATTTTCCACGCTATCTCAAATCCCGTTCTTCAAAGTAGAAAAAATAAGTAAGGCGGTATAGTATTATATATATTTTCCTTGCTTTCTTGTGCGCAAGAAATTAGCTTCTCGGGGTATCCAGCGGAAGTTCCCATTGAGGATGAGTCAAAGCCTTATATTTCGAAATAATCCTAGAATACGTTTAAAGGAACTAAAAACGTAGTACGCAGATCAAGCACGTGCTTGGCCCAGTGGTCTATCCCCTCTTTTAATTTTTGTTTATACCGTACCGCCTTCCTTGTTTTACATGAGACGAAAAGCGTCATTTTCCGGCTCACGGCGTTTGACTTTTCAAAATTTTATAAAATTTTATTAAAATTTTAACAATAATACAAATTTTAATACACATTTTAAATTATTATTTTTATAATTAATTATTAATTTTAATATTATCTTTTTTTTAACTAACACAAAATTTTAATAAAATTTTGTTAAAATTGTAAAAACAAACGCGGTTTCATACACGCGCCAAGACAGCTCAGGAATTGCGCCACAGAATGCGATCGCGGTTTCATATCGCGAAAATTTTCTAGCTTTTCATTCAAGAAATGAAATGAACCTCTGGTCTAGGATTCGAACTTTTGTATGGCGGTAGTGGGGTCGAATTCGTACTTTTTGTATGGCGGTATGGCGGTAGTGTAGGGAACCCTTACAGTAATGCTGTCGTACCAATTCATTAACGTCTCTAACATAACTAATATGAAAAGCTTTACTTTGAAACGGCGTCCAACAGACTGGAGGTAAATCTTGTCTTGATCGCGAATCATTTTCCTTCATTTCTCAAATCCCGTTCTTGAAATTAGTAGAAGAATAAGTAAGGCGGTATCGTACTATATTTTATCCGCTTATTGGAACTCCTTCTAATGCCCTATAATCTTGAATGATAGTCGTTCGTGTAAAGCAAGATAAATAATAATATTTCGTATTTGTGATGAAAAAATAAGTGTCATAGAATGTAACGCCTGAACACTTGTCCAACAAGTTTTAGCGTGTTCACTTTTTTTTATAGAAAAAGAAAAATATCAATAAATATAATGTGCGAACGGTTAGTAAAAGTGGAGATAATCATTAAAAAATGGTGTGTGGATGGTAATAAACGTTGGGGCGGTATTTGAAACAAACTGTGTGCACGTTTATTTATTTTTTCCAGATGTTATTATATTTATTTAAATTATGCATGTATGTCTGAATTACACATGATGTGAGGAAATTATATTAATTATAAAATAGAATTAAAACTGTCTCTACAAATATTTAATTTTCATAATCTTAAATAAAATAAATAATATAAATCATTATAATAGTAAATAAAATACATAATAGAAAGCAAGTATGAAATAAACAATCTACCCAGATCTTCGTTTGGGCATCAAATGTGATGTGAGTTGTTTTACGTGCTCCATCATCCGCTCACCCATTTTTTGTTCCATTCATTGCAGCCTCTGTTCTTGTTTCTCTTGTTGCTTCCACTGTTGTTCCTCCAAATGCTACTGATGTTCACACATCGTCTGCTCCATTTCCGTCCGCATGACAAGTAGCTCTTCATATTCCATTTGTCTAGCCTTCATCTTCTCTATCTCTACTCTAGACTCCTCCAATCTCTGGACTAAATCAACGGACGACGTTGAAAAAAAGGTCCAATTCACCCCTCTTGAATTTTTATTTAGAGACGAAATCTGCTCCATTGCAAAATGTGACTTTTTGGAACAGATTACAATTTTTGTTGTGCTCTCATCTCATAAGTCTGTGTTCGTGTGAAATAATCGTTATGCCCTCCATCAAAATCCTCAAAAATTAAGTCAAAGGACTGAAATTGGGTCTTTACACATGTAAAATTGAAGCCTAAAATCGAATACCTTTTTTACTCATTTCCCCCTCCCTATGTTACAAATACTTTTGTAAAGCAAGAAAATGTAAATTGTATATTAGATTGACTGATTCGAGATAGCCACCCTCCTGAGCAAAGATTGCTTTTAATTGTAAAATTCACATGCTTTATTCTTATCTACTCGTCTATTTATACAACAGGAGCTAACGAATAACTGAGCCTACCAACCAACCTGCCCACAAACGTACCGGCCCAGTCCAAAGTCCACTATTACAACCCAAGCTCCTCTTTAGTTTAGCTTCCGTCTTAACGCGGAAGCTTCTGTCAATAGGGGTGTCTAAAGGTCGGTTCAGTCTTTCGGTCTATTACAACCCAGCTCCTCTTTAGTTCGTAGCTTCTCGGTCTTATATGCAGAAGCTTCTCCATCTCTTCCACAGTCCGGCCGGTTCTTTGGACAAATTTTCTCGATATATCTCGTCTTTGCTCTTCCTTCAAGCCCAAGCCCAAGAGCTGCTCCAGCTGCCGTTAACTCCAGATCTGCTCGAATACTGTTAGTTCCAGCTCCCATCAGCTCCACCAACGATACAGCCGTGCCTCTCATCTCATAAGTCTATCTGTCCATGTGAAATGATCGTTATGCCCTCCATCAAAATTCTAGAGACCGAGTCAAAGGACATTTCACAATAAAATCGAAGCCTACGTACCTTTTTTACTCATTTCCCCCTCCCTCCCTCTGTCTCTCTCTCTAGAATACTGCGTCTCTGTATTTGGAACTTCGGCAGTGGAAGAAGAGAACAAGCTGATAAAGCTTTAATTGTATCACTGAGGTTTTTCAGTTTCTTTTTTATATGATCCAAATTTATTTATAAGCACATATGTAGCTAGAGTTGGGAAAGTAGGTGCTAGTTCAATACTAGAGTCTGACCTTTTGTTTTCTAAGGTCCATCTGTTTTGGTATCCACCCATAATAAGTATGAGGTTAATGAATTTTGCTTCACTAGGAAGTCTTACCAGCGTCATTTGATTGAAATATCATGAATATGCAGTAACTTTTATTTTTGCCTCTAGTTCCAAATCTTGCACAAGTTGAAGTTTCACTCACATTGTACTGTTGAAAATGACTGCTGAAAGTTATGCCCTTTCTTCTTGTTGGAGTTTGCACATTCTTATTGTGAAAGAATAACTGGATTTCTTCATTGTCTATGGTTATGGATCCGCTGTGCATCATTGGTGAGGCAAATCGTGGTTAAGACTTATACTTATTTATAATTCTTTTAGAATGGGAAAGGGCAAGATTAGTAAATTAAAAAAAAAAAGCGAGTTGGTAGCTGCTATATATCTGATGTGCTCTTTTGTAAATTTATTATTAATACTGTTGATTGCTTCTACGCAGTACCCCTTTGAGTTGATAGTGCTTTTAGTCAGTCATGATTTCCAGTAAGAAATTATTTTCAAGCACAATCTAACTATATGCTTAATGCCGCTAAGTATCTCTCTTGAATATGAAAACAGGGCGTAAGATACTACAGGTTTACTAGTTCTATCCAAGCATACGATCTGCTGATGATATTCTCCCTTTTGCAGGGGAACGTTTGGATGTCTGGCTTGCTCTGTTCCCAACTATTTATTTATCTGTGGGAACTGCAACAGCTTTAATTCTTTAGGAGGGGAGACCATGAAACTATTTTTCCAGATAGTTTGTGGGCCCCTCTGTCCATGAATCCCCTTACGACAGTAGAGTGGTATCTGGTGTTTACTTCTCTATGCATTGTTCTATCGCAGCTCCCAAACCTCAATTTGATTGTAGGACTTCCACTGATAGGGGCTGTGACAGCCATCACTTACTCTACCATGGTGATTAAGGGATAAAAATGGGTTAAATAAGATGCTAGATTTCCTAGATGTGACAGATTATTTTGTGTAAGTGCCAATGTTTACAAGAAAATTATGAAAATGGCTTGTGATTAATGAAAGTTGCATTTTGGGTTTAAAAATAGTAGAGTAACCCATTATTTATCTTGGGCCAAATGAGAAACTCAATACATCCATTGGGCTAGAGTTTTAAAAATTTAAAATTATCGAGACTTTTGTGGCCCATTCACTCACATTGACTTAATATTGTAGGAGGGCATTTTTGTCCTAAAATTTGAGCACACATCTTAAATTAAAAGAGCTGGAGATTAGAGGGCAAATAGGGAAACAAAAAAAGAAGAAGAAGAAGAGTTTGCAACTTTGAGGCCGACGGAGAGAGAGAGAAAGACTGATGGACAAGAGAGAGAAGAGAAGGACGATGGAAAACGGTTTTGAGAGGGGAATCTACAGCAACAAAAGGGGGAGTTGGCCATTTATCTTGAGGAGGCCAGATAATTTCTTTTGGGTTTTTCTTCATGTTCGTTCTTTTCCTTTTCGACTCTTGCATTCTTGTTTGATTTTGAATTGACGTTCTGTAGCAATTTGTTTCGGTTTTTTTTTTTTAATGTTCTGTTAGAATTTAGCTCTCATTTTCATTTATGAATTAGATGCACTTCATTTTATTTGCCGTGTTGTTGGGTTTCGCATTTTATTTTTTGATTTCTGTTGCATTAGTTTTGGTTGTGTTCTTTGTTGGGTTGTTGTTTTTCTTTCAATTTCCGTTTTATATTTTTATTCTCTTTTCTTTCAACTTCGTTTAAGTTTGTTGCTTTATTTTGTTTTGCTTTTCTTACATTTCTTTTTCGTAGTTTTGTTATGTCAGTTTTCTTTTCTTTATTTTTTTCTTCAATTTTCATCACACATTTATATTTTACGTTCTTCTGTTTGGATGATGAGATTTTCTTTCTTTTATTATGTCATTTTTATGAGAATGTGGAGCTAAATCCCTTTTATCTGAGCTGTGGGTGGTACTTGGCATTGATTCATAATCAAATCAATGGTAGTTGTTACTATTTTAATTGCAATTTCTTTGGTTTTTGGCAATGATTGATTCTCTTACTTTGGATTTTCTGTCGACGTTTGGCACATATAATCCAAATGTATGCAAGGCTTTGATTAGCTATTTCAAGTTTATTATTATCTCCTTTTGCTATGAATTTATCTTAATTATCTAGCTTGAATTTATTTATTATCCGATTGTTGTAGAAGTATCTGGCAAGGTTAAACAATGGGGGAAATTGAGTTAATATAGTTAATAGAGAAAATGCTAAGGAAATCACATCTCAAGTGTTTGATAATCTGTCTCTTCAGTTTTTGTAGTAGTTTGTTTTTCCATTTTAACTTTTAAGCTTGTTAGTTAGCTTTTTGTGATTCTTGCATTTTGCTTTGACTCTAGTTTAGGCATCCTTTGTAGTTCAATTTTAATTTCTATAAGTTATTTTCCTTTTCAAAAACAAAAAAAATCAAATCACTTGCTGTCAATTTCGTTAAGTTTAAACAACATATTTCAAAAGACACAAAAGTCTCGTCTCTGCGGAAATGATCTTGGGACTTTCCTTGATTATAATTTGATAAATTCTGCACTTGAATTAACCTTTTCAGAAGCGATCAGTGTGGGCCCTCTCCATAAGTCGCTAAGTATCTCTCTTGAATGTGAAAACAGGGAGTAAGATTCTACAGGTTTACTACTTGTATCTAAGCATACTATCTGCTAATGATATTCTCCCTTTTGCAGGGGAACGTTTGGATGTCTGGCTTGCTTTGTTCCCAACTGCTTATTTATATGCGGGAACTACAACAGCTTTAATTCTTATAGGAGGGGAGACCAGGAAACTATTTTTCCAGATAGTTTGTGAGCCCCTCTGTCCATCGAATCCCCTTGCAACAGTAGAGTGGTATCTGGTGTTTACTTCTCTATGCACTGGTCTATCTCAGCTCCGAAACCTCAATTCAATTGCAGGACTTCCACTGATAGGGGCTGTGACAGCCATCACTTGCTCTACCATGGTGTGGGTCCTCTCCATAAGCCGCTAAGTATCTCTCTTGAAGTTGGTGCGTTGAGTTGAATGATTTCAGCCTATAAGCCTTGTGGGGGGAATTTATAATATTCTTGCCAAGGTCTTAGCTAACAGGTTGAAGTAGGTGTTGCATAAGATTATTTCCCTTCTCAAAATGCCTTTGTTCATGATCGGTAGATTCTGGATTCGGTGTTGATTGCGACTGAGTGTATTGATTCTTGTTTGAGTTTAGGTGAGCCGTGTATGTTGTGTAAGTTGGACATCCACAAAGCTTATGATCATGTGAATTGGGATTTTTTGTTGTACCTTCTTAGGAGATGTGGGTTTGCGGAGAGTGGTGTAGGTGGATTTATTTTTGTATCTCCTTGGTTAATTTTTTGTGCTTGTGAATGGTTCTCCTAAGGGTTTTTTTGATAGTTCTCGCGTTTGAGGCAAGGTGATCCCTTATCTCCTTTGTTATTTGTCATTGTTATGGAAGCGTTCTCTGTATGATGTCTAAGATGGTTTCGGTTGATGTTATTAAGGGATTCAGGGCATCTGGGGTTAATAGGGAAGGGGAATGTGTTTCCCACTTGCTGTTCGTTGATGATATATTGATATTTTGTGGGGCTGAGGAGTATCATTTGTAGTCTCCATTGCATGCTTTTTTGTTTCGAGGCAGTTTCTGGATTGAAGATTAATTTGGCTAAGTCTGAGGTGATACCTGTTGGTGATGTTAGTAATGTGGTGGAGTTGGCTTCTATTTTGGGTTGCAGGGTATCCGCTTTGCCTATGACATACTTGGGTCTTTCGTTTGGAGCTCGTTTTAAAAGTGTTCGTATTTGGGATGAGATTTTGAAAAGGATGGAAAGAAGGTTAGTTGGGGGGAAGCGAATGTATTTTTCAAAGGGAGGTCACGTTACTTTGATTAAATCTACCCTTTCGTGTCTTCCTACGTACTTTCTTTCTCTTTTCCCTCTTCCACATAAGGTTGCTTGTAGAATGGAGAAGTTGAAAACAGATTCTTTGTGAGGAAGTGATGGAGAGGCTCATAAATTTCATCTTCTGAATTGGAAGACGGTTTGTTCTCCTATCGATTGTGGTGGTTTGGGTATTAGGGGTCTCTCGTTGTTTAATAAAGTATTATTGGGAAAATGGTTATGGAGGTTTGCTACTGAGATTGGAAGCATTAGTAAGGGTTGGGAGTCTTTTCGGGGCCATACTCGGGTGGTGGTGGGAAATGCGCAAAGGACGAAGTTTTGGCATGATGTATGGTGCGGGGATCGTCCTTTGAGGTGTTCATTCCCTATAGTTTTTTCCCTATTCTTGTATCCAGATGGGCTGGTGGTGGATTGTATGGAGGACAATGTTCGCTCTGTTGTTTGAATGTTCAGTTCTTAAGAGGTGCGAATGATTGGAAGTTGGAAGAATTTCGTCTTTTTTCTCCACTCTTTATGATCGGAGATACAGAGAGGAGAGGAGGATAAGTTGTGTTGGGTGGATAATAAGGATGGTATTTTTTCTGTTGAGTCGTTCTATGTTGTGCTTGATGGTGCTAGTTATGTGTCTTTCCCTTGGCGTCGGATTTGGAGATCTAAAGTCCCTACTAGGGTCTTCTTATTTGTTTTGGAGGCTTTGTATGGTAGGATTTTGACTACTGATAATCTGAGGCGTAGAGGTCTTTATGTGGTTGATTGGTGCTATTTATGTGAGGGTGATGGGGAATCGATTAACCATGTCTTATTGCATTGTCCGGTGGCGAGAGGTATGTGGAAGCATGTTTTTTCTATGGTTAATCTTCATTGGGTTATGCGGAGCGGGTTGGGGATGCCTTGCTTTGTTGGGGCGGAAGTTTAAGGATCCTATCGCTAAATTTATTTGGATGATGGTTCCTTATTGCATTTGGTGGTTTGCGGAATAGGCGATGTTTTGAGGATTCTTCTTTGTCTGTGGTGAGTTTGCAGGGTGGTCTGATAGTTGATCTTTTTTTCTGGACTAATGTGATGTTGGGTGGTCTTGGACTTCTTGACAGTTTGGCAATTTTTGTCAAAACTTTTTTTTCTGGACTAATGCGATGTTGGGTGGCCCTTTTCTAAATTTTCAGGACTTCTTGAGTTTTTTTGTTTGTATGCTGTAATTTCTGTCAGTACAACCTTTTTACTGCTCTTTTTCCTTTCTTTCTTTAATAATATTGCTTACTTATCAAAAAAAAAATCTCTCTGAATATGAAAACAGGGCGTAAGATACTATAGGTTTACTAGTTCTATCCAAGCATACGATCTGCTGATGATATTCTCCCTTTTGCAGGGTTACGTTTGGATGTCTGGCTTGCTCTGTTCCCAACTGTTTATTTATCTGCGGGAACTGCAACAGCTTTAATTCTTATAGGAGGGGAGACAATGAAACTATTTTTCCAGATAGTTTGTGGGCCCCTCTGTCCATCGAATCCCCTTACAACAGTAGAGTGGTATCTGGTGTTTACTTGTCTATGCACTGTTCTATCTCAGCTCCCAAACCTCAATTCAATTGCAGAAGTTCCACTGATAGGGGCTGTGACAGCCATCACTTACTCTACCATGGTGTGGGTCCTCTCCATAAGCCAACAAAGGCCAGAAACAATATCTTATGAACCGCTTTCATTGCCATCCTCCACTGCATCCCTCTTTTTGGTCTTGAATGCGCTTGGAATTATCTCTTTTGCTTTCAGAGGGCACAATTTAGTTTTAGAGATCCAGGTATGCATTCTGTGAGCGTTGAAGAGATTCGCTTTATGCTTAGTCATACAAGTAACTCCCACAATCATCATAGTTGTTGAATTTGTGGAAGCAAATCAGTTATTTGGAAGAAAAACATTTTTGAATATTCTTGTTTCATCTAAGGAAGCAAATCAGTTATTTGGAAGATGAGTTTATTTGCATTTACTTGAGATTTTCTCAGGGTTGTTGGAAGGATTTGGTCCTTGTAACCACTGCTTTCATGCCCTTTGGTTTTCGTAAAATGTTCCTTGTCAGTTTTAGCAGTAAATCTGGGCTATGGAGGCTTGTATCAGTGGCTGCAGTACACACTCACTTGTATATTGTCCTCCGTCGTTTCTATAATATAATTTGTAGTTTACGGAGTGCCCATGATAAGGTTTCTTGATGATTTCAAGAAATATTTCCCCCCATCAGGATGAAACCCTCATTGTTCAGGGGTCTGCTCATGTTTTCCATTTGCTTGGCCTCTGATGTGGAACTTCGGTCTACTTTTTTGTTCCTTTTATATGGATTTTTCTTTTTGGTTCATCTTTTCCCTAGTACATGACAACTTCTAGTTAATACAGACAGATGTTATGTTTGTGCTTACATATTTTAGTTAAGACTACTGTTATGTGATGACATGTGCTTACAATTTCTTGATTGATTACTTTACCTGGGTGGTCTTTTCTCCTTCCTGTACTCCCAGTGATACTGATATTACAAAATACACGAGCAAATCCTTCGGTCTCTTATAACATTGTCCAGAATCATTTTTTTATATATGTCATTGCATCTCATAAATTCTTCAGTCTCTTAAAACATTGTTCAGAGTCAATTATATATAGACATCATATTTAGACCCGCACTCTGTTTCTTGTTCCAGATGCCTTCAGGAGGGATTCTTATCACCGTGTATGCATTTCATAGTCACGACATTCCAAGAGGACTTCTCGCAATCACTTTTCAGCTAGTTGTGTTCAACTGTCTGAGAGCAGCTTCCAGATATACTCGATCGGCATAAACTGTTTTAACTTCGAGCTGAAGTCCATTCCAGACCGATCAGCATAAACACACACTGGAAACTCTAGCGTTGTAGTTAGAGACGAAGTTAGTGAAAAGAGAGAGCACGTCGAAATCCGTCGGAGTGAGATGACTGAAGGGTGAGTATGGCTTCATGCGTGTTTCTTGAAAATCTCCCTGTTTTATTGGACAACTTTTGTAGGAGTTAATAATGTTAGCTAATTTACGATTGGTGTTTAACTGCAGGGAAAAAAGATCAAGGAAGAGACCACACGAGTGTGATACAAAACTAGAGGCGACTCTAGCATTCCGGAGGAAATTGAATGAAGTCTGTATTCTCAAGGACAAGTTACACGCAAGGCTCCTGCCAAGGGACCAAAGAAGGGTTGCATGAAAGGAAAAGGAGGCCCTGACAACAAAGATTGCTGCTACAGAGGTGTGAGACAAAGAAAAAATAGTCGTGGGTCGCGGAAATACGCCAACCACGTAACCAAGGGCCACGGATTTGGCTTGGTACTTTTGACACAGCTCGTGACGCAGCTCTAGTTTACGATGCAGCTGCAGAAGCCCTGTATGGTCATTGGGCCCACCTTAACTTTCCCGAGCATATATCTAAAACCTCACCAACTGAATTCCAGGCATTCGTATCCAATGATGAGGTTACTGATGTTCAGAATTTTGTTATTAACCCGGGTATTTCTGAAGCTTCTTACGAGCATCACCCAATTGATGAGCAGCCTCCGATGTCGGACTCGGAACTGGCCGGTTGCAACCTTTACTCCTTAAGCCCATATATTTTTGATGATTTCCAGGCATTCGTATCCAATGATGAGGTTACTGATGTTCAGAATTCTGTTGTTAACCCGGGTATTTCTGAAGCTTCTTACAAGCATCAGCAGCCGCCGATGTCGGACTCAGAACTGGCCGGTTGCAACCTTTACTCCTTAAGCCCATATATTTTTGATGATTTCCAGGCATTCGTATCCAATGATGAGGTTACTGATGTTCAGAATTCTGTTGTTAACCTGGGTATTTCTGAAGCTTCTTACGAGCATCACCCAATTGGTGAGCAGCCTCCGATGTCGGACTCAGAACTGGCCGGTTGCAACCTTTACTCCTTAAGCCCATATATTTTTGATGATTTCCAGGCATTCGTATCCAATGATGAGGTTACTGATGTTCAGAATTCTGTTGTTAACTCGGGTATTTCTGAAGCTTCTTACGAGCATCACCCAATTGATGAGCAGCCTCCGATGTCGGACTCAGAACTGGCCGGTTGCAACCTTTACTCCTTATGCCCATATATTTTTGATGATTTCCAGGCATTCGTATCCAATGAGGAGGTTGCTGTTGTTCAGAATTCTGTTATTAACCCGGGTATTTCTGAAGCTTCTTACGAGCATCACCCAATTGATGAGCAGCCTCCGATGTCGGACTCAGAACTGGCCGGTTGCAACCTTTACTCCTTAAGCCCATATATTTTTGATGATTTCCAGGCATTCGTATCCAATGATGAGGTTACTGATGTTCAGAATTCTGTTATTTATTTCAGCTTCTTACGAGCATCACCCAATTGATGAGCAGCCTCCGATGTCGGACTCAGAAGTTGCAACCTTTACTCCTTCATATATTTTTGATGATTTCCAGGCATTCGTATCCAATGATGAGGTTGCTGATGTTCAGAATTCTGTTGTTAACCCTGGTATTTCTGAAGCTTCTTATGAGCATTGCTCAATTGATGAGCAGCCTCTGATGTCGGACTCAGAACTGGCCGGTTGCAACCTTTACTCCTTATGCCCATATATTTTTGATGATTTCCAGGCATTCGTATCCAATGATGAGGTTGCTGATGTTCAGAATTCTGTTGTTAACCCGGGTATTTCTGAACTTTCTTATGAGCATTGCTCAATTGATGAGCAGCTTCTGATGTCGGACTCAGAACTGGCCGGTTACAACGTTCTCAACTCCTTAAACACATTATGATGAACACCAGGCATTCTTATTAAATGACGAGGTCAGTGATGTTCAAAATTCTGTTATTAAGCGGGGAACTTCTGCAGCTTCGTATGAGCTTCCCTCAATTGCAGCTTCTGACTATGATTTTGAAAATGTCCCCGGGATCAGGACTCCTTAAGTCCAGATTATGATTTTGGCATAATGGATGTGAGAGCTTTCCTTGATTTTTGAGTTTTAGAGCTGAAGTGTTTCAGATACAGTAGCTGAGGCTATGACGTATCAATTGCAGAGAATGAGAGAATACGGCTTGCTAGTAACTAGTTTGATACAATGGCGGTTTTTCGTTAAGTGTTTGTTGTTTTTTCCGTATGTGCCTGTACCTTGGTTGGTTGTACTGTCGAGCTTCTGTTTGTAACTGGTTTTATACGATCGCGCTCTGTTTCCATGTATGTGACTCTTTTTTTGGTAATAAAATTATCTATGCTTTGAATGATACGACAAATTGGCATGCGAGTCGTTATTTTTTTATGAGTAAATCTTCACATTACCACGACATTTTCCTTTGCTTTCTCAAATGTTCCGGTTAATGATCAATTTGCTTTTTCAGAAGAAATAAATAAGGCGGAGGAGAAGAGTAAATCTTGACTTGGTCACGAGTCATAATTTCCTTGCTTTCTCAAATCCTGTTCTTCAAATTAGTAGAAGAAATAAGCGTAAGGCGGTATAGTACTCTATTTTATACGCTTATGGGAACTCCTCCTAATGACCTATAATTGGCACAGACATAAAGCAAAGTGCCTGGAGTATCGATGGTGCGTCTTCCCCTAATTTTGTAGTTTGGAAAAACCCACTTCTTAGACATTTTCCAATTCGGGTAAAATGCTAGAGTCCATCAAACCAAGCCGTTCTGGAACTGCTGCTGTCTCACAAGATTTTGCAGTTCTAAGCTCTTGTGTATGATGGTGGTCCTAAGCTTTAGTTCAAAGAGGCAAAGACGCCCAAATGTTAGGTTGGAGGAAATAGGAGATGTTTCTGCAGCTTTTGCATGTGGATTTCTTCAAAAAACTGAGGGAAAGGTAGTTCATAAGAGATGGAAACATGATTTTGTGAGTGCTGAAGAAATTGAAGGAAAACCCATATGTGGGTTTTCTAAGCAAGTTCTCCGCGGTTTAAAGCCTCAGAACCTGGTTTCTCTCCAAGGATTTCAGCTGATTTGCAACATAACACACAGAATAAAAACCGAAACTCCACCAAAATCGCTTCTGAACTTGCAAGTTCGAAAGTGTTTGATAGGACCAAGTGTGGACTCGATTTCGGCAGTATAACTCGTGAGTGTAGGGTAATGAAAAGACGAGGCCGGAGCACAATGACCAACCCTTCTGTCTTTGGTTGCACAAGGAGCTCTAAACTTACCCCTGAATTCAGCAGTGAAGTGCAAGATATTGTGGTGGCAAAGAATTCACTGGGTTCAGCAGTGAAGATGCGAGAGATTTTGGTGGCAAAGAGTTCACTGGGTTCTTAAGAAATGACTGCACCAATTACTGTCCTGAAAATGGTTGTCAGGGCTTCTCAGATCACGAAACGCCAGCTACAAGCAAAGAAGCTTGTGAATATGATACGTGTGAACCCAGAGACGAAGCTACCGGGGGGGGGGATTAAAATAGTCTTTGTAATGGCCCCAAAATTTTTGGAGAAAAAAAAGTGAGAGGAAGGAAGAAGCATCAAGCGTGGCTGCGTGAGAAAGAATAGAGGAGTGGGTATCCTTTTTTTTTTTTAAGTACCAATTGTGTCTTTTTTAATTTTTTCTCTCCCTCTATTTTCTATCGTTTCACTCCTTTCTTTTTTTCTCTCTTCTTCCTCTCACAATTTACACTCTTACCTCCATAGATTCTCTCCTTATCTTTCCATATTTTCATCATCTCTCTCTCTCTCTCTCTCTCCTACTATTTTGCCCTATATACAAAAAATCGCAAAATCTTCAAGGTTAGAATTCTCAACGTTATTACATTTAATTATTATTGTCTAATTAAAATATTAGTACTTTGTGTTTATATGTGATAAACAAAGAAAAAATTTGTCTGTTGTGATTTTTGCCTCTGTTAATTTGGTTAGATATTAAAATTGCTTTGTGACTTTGTCAATAATTTATGTGTCATATTGCTTACTTTTATGTTACCAATTTAGGTTGTATATATGGGTAGGTACAAGAGAAAAGAAATTGATACTTCAGACGCTAAAGAAGTAGAAACTGCTCAACGTTGTTTACATTGAGAAAGAAATTACAGAAGGCTTTAGTATTGATGTGTTAATTGATGACTTTTACTCATTGAAGGAACGTCAGGTTCAATTAGCATAGTTGATGAAATTTTGACTTTTACTTGTTAGCTTGTTGCTTATTTTGATTATAATGAAAATTTGAATATTTTATTTATTGCCTATGCTTTTAGGATTTTTTTTTTTAATTTCAAGCAAAAACTATATTTGGCCCCCCTTAAGGACAAATCCTGGCTTCGTCCCTACCCTTCTGCTGGTTCAGACGCTCCTTCGGGGAAGCGGAAGCAAGGTGCTCGTTTGAACCCTCTAATTTTTAAAAGAAAAAAAAATTTACGAAAGTATGTCTTTTTTACTTTCCTCTCTCCCTCTATTTTCTTCATTTTTTCTAAAATTCCTCCTTCCCTCCCTCTCTCTTTTCTAGAATGTCTCTCTCTCTTCTAGATTGTGTATTTTCTACTTTTCTTTCTCTCTACCCATTTTTTAAAATTCATCTCTTCTTTCTCCCTCACTATTTACACTCTTATTGTTAGATTTTCTCTCAATGACCTCTCTATTTTCTCTCTCTCTCTCTCTCTCTCTCATTATTTTTCCTTATATACAGAAAATAGCAAAATCCATATTCAATGCTTGGAATATAACAAACTTTTTGCTTTGCACACAAAAAAATTCCTCTTCAAAGTTAGAATTCTAAATATTACATTTAATTATTATTGTCTTTTAAAAAAACAAACTCATTTCATTATTATTGTCTAACTAAAATATTATTGCTATTTTTTTTTTCTAAATAAAATATTATTATTGCTCTATTATTTGTTTGTACCTATGTTATTTTGGCAAGATTTTAACATAACTTCGTGCCTTTGTCAATAACTTATGAGCCATTTATTCGAAGATTTTAAACTTTTGATTTTATTCAGCCGCACAATGTTTTTGTACTGATATAATAATTGATTACTTTTACTCATTGAAAGAATGTCCGGTTCAATTAGTATAATTTATGAAAATTTGGCTTTTACTTAAGTTAAAATTTATAATTTTTTTTTTAAATTTTAAAATAAAACATTTTGATTATAATAAAAATTTAAAGTTCCTAAGATTAGTCGAAGTACATGACCTCGACACCTAACTAGGAAAAAATTTTTTTAACAAAAATTATATTTGGTCCTCCCTAAATGCAAATCGTCCCTAGGTAGTGTACGGCGTCACCTTCACGGATCCCCAGGTAAGAGACTTCCTTGTTTCTGTCACGCAACCTTTTCCGCTCCCTGAGACGCGAAAAACAGTGGGAATGTCCAAAATATTGGTTCCCGTAGAGATAACAAAAACAGAGTTTTAACTCTCGCAAAGCATTCGCATATATATGTTGCGGTGACAACAGCTGTCCAAATATTTTAGATGACTTGTTCCTGTTTCAAACCTTGTTGTTCGAGTCAAAATTTGCTGCATTTATTTCCTAGATTGTTTAAGCTTGTTTATTTCCTTGATTCTACTGATGATGATTTTTCATAACGACAATGGACGTATATTTATTGAAGTCTTGGAAGTCTTTCACAATCACCCAGTACATTAGTTAGAATCCTTTGAACTGATGCTGTCGATTTTCTTTGAAGACTAACTTCATTGGCAGTAGGTGTCTGGTGCAGTTTTTATGCTAATGACGTGTTAGATGTATCTTTTAATGAATAACCTATAAATCATGTAATTCTATGGTCACCACTAGCCCCTAGTAGCTTCGTCCCTGGTGCTGGATAGCATTTGGTTCTTTAGTAATTCTATGGTCCATCGGGGGGACCCTGGGGATCCTAACTCTCTTCGTGCCATGATTAGAAGGCGGTTTGCTGATCATAGCCTGGCCTGGGGCCAAGAGGATCTGGTTTTAGGGAGGCGTTGGATGCCGCCTTCTGCTGGTCGTTTGATGTGAAATGTTGATGTGGCTGTTGGGATGCATTTCTCAAGTATAGCTGTCTCTTTTAGAGACTCTGTAAGCTCCCTCTGTAGTCTATACACGGAGCGTATTCCTTTTACCAACCCCCTTCTGGGGTAAGCTCTTGCTGCTCTGGCAGCCATGAGGATTGCAATCGATCGTGGGTGGGATGATATGGATTTCTTGACTGATTGCCTTACTCTTTGGAAGGAATGGGCTGTTCCCAACCCGCCTGGCGTTCTTATTAAGGAGGCTGTTCTCTCCATTCGCCGTTTGACTGAGCTCCATCCCCGTTGGTCCTTCTCTTGGACCCCTCGCCGCCTGAACAGGCTGCCCCACCTCTTGGCGAAGTGGGCTCTGCAGTCTTGTTCCTTTGGTTTCTTTTCGCCTAGTTTTATCCCTTCTCGCATTTGCTTTTGTAATGCTGGTTTTGTTGACTTTGAGGGCGCTGCCCTCTAGCTTTGGAATAAAGTTTTTTAGAAAAAAAAAAAGCACAAATAGTACATATCGTATAATGGACGGATCATTAGTTCTCTGATAGAGAGGGGTATTGAGTATAACCTTTTGGTATTTGCTAATTTCAAAGACTCTTGGTGTAATAAAAAAGAAGCAGGGGGATAAGATGGCCAAAGAAGCCAAGGGGAAGATATAGAAGAGCGATGCCATACACACACAACCAAGTCTTATCTTTTTCTGATTTCACATCCAATTATAACAATGCAATGAAGTGAAGTTTTTTTTTTTTTTTTTTAATCGGAAGTGAAGTTGGTTCACCTCCAAATTCCAGCTACTACACGCAAGGTCATGAAGAGAAACAACCCCATCCAGATTCCAGCAAGACCAAATGCAGGAGCAGCCACAAGTAGGAATATTGAGGAGATCAATCCAACAAGTACCTATACATCAACAAGGGAGCTAAGAAAGGAGAACAAATGTGATGAGTTAACGTCATCACAAAAGGAAGAGGGATGCACCATAGAGTAGGCTGCATATCCAAAGTCTGAAACCCCATAGTAGAGCCCATCAAGAACAAATGCCAAAGCATTCATTGGCTGTGACCCAGCTACAAACTAAAAAATTGCGGTGAGGTCAGATATTCTCAACAGAATAATTGCTAAAAGAAATTGATAAATGAAATCATAACTATCATCCAATATTGTGTCGCCATTTAGTTCCTCTATACAGGTATATGCTAACCTCCATAGTTGTAGGCCGGGATCAACCTTCCCCAGCATGCATGGCCCTTTTCGGATTTGCTGCCATTAGACCAATGTATCTGAACTGAGAAGCTCTCACCGCACAGGTAAATTAGAAACTACAATGTGCTACTTTAGAGGAGTAGTTAAAGATAGTATTATCAACAGTCCACAATTTGGGAATTTGGAAGGTGGTGGATAAAATGGACAAGGTTAGTCATTGGCATTCACTGTGGGTTCCAACCTTGTGGTCCTAAACATGCCACCTTCGGCCTATTTTTTAGTCCCATGTTGTAGATCTTTCTTTATGCTCTAGTGATTAATAAAACTCCTATAGTATTTTATAAGGAAAAAAGAAAAGACATATATGTGCTCAGTATCTATTAATTATGTACATTTTTTAAAATTTAAAATTTAAAATTTATTGGTCTCTCTCTCTCTTGTTGTTTGTTTGCCACCATGAAGAAAAAGGGAGAAAGAGGGGAGAGAACTAATCGAGAGAGGGAGAAGCCTAACGCGAAATTCCATTTTTATTTCTAACACCTATGTCAGGTATAAATGCACCATCTCATTAATGGCACCGGGAAAAGTACATTTGAAGGCAATAATGGAAAGTACAATACCAACTGCACGATTAAATTACACTACTAAGAGCCTAATCCTAAGCTTATGAACCAAAAACTAAGCATTAACTCCGTAGTCATGCCACACTTGTTTCAGATAACTAATGTATAAATCAACAAGCCAACCTTTTGCTTTCTTTCCCTGTTCCCACAAAAATTCCATCACACACACGGAAATAGTGATGGCAGAAGTCTAAAGGAAAACTTTCCCCGTCCTTTCTGCATATTGTTGCAAGTCTGCAACATTGAAAATTGGACTGATATATATGTAAATCTCATGGTAGCTCCACACTGTTAGCGTTAGAACCAAGTTATTTTAGAAAGTGGCGTTACGTTAGTAGCGCTAACTCCGGGCTTCATTGCAATTATTTCTCTTCCTGATCATTTTAGTCCTCTCTATTGTCCTTTTCTGCGTGTCAATTGAGATTTTGGACTTATGTTGCGCATGCATGCCTCTTTCTTGTGCCTTTTAGATCTGACCTAACTCAGTCCATATTGATAATATATTCTTAGTGTTACGGGACCGAGAAAAGTTACTTGATCTTCTCGGCCTTACTTCTCTTGACGACCGCAAGTATATATCGTCGACCGCCTTGGAAAAATAGAGCATCCCATTACGCTTTCCATATTCTGACCTCGCACGCTAGCTATATAAGTCCGTTTAGTCATGGCTTGTTTGCAAGCAAAGCTCACACTGGAAAGAGAGAGCACGTTTGAAATCCGTCGGAGGAGATGTCTGAAGGGTCAGTGAATGCATGGCTTCATGTATTTTTCTTGAAAATCTCCCTGTTTTCTTGGACAGCTTTTGTAGGAGTTAAAAATGTTAGCTCATTTATGATTGGTGTTTAACTGCTGGGAAGAAAGATCAAGGAAGAGACCACGTAAGTGTGATACAGAACTAGAGGCGATTCTATCATATTGTGATCTATAGCGTCTTGATTGATGGTATGTGTAATGGGGGCAAACTTGCAACTGGAGAGAAGTCTTTTATAGCCTTCCAAACAAAGAATAGCAACCCAACGCTTAGACTGCCTTTTCTTTCCAATTTATGGAACAAAGGAAATTTCCCAATTTTATAAATCTTTTCACGAGTGCTGAGACTTCTCCTTCGTAAACCAGATTTTTAGTTTCCGCGTGATATCACCGAATTTTTAGAAGTTCAGATTTTTAAAGAGAACAACTGATCAGAAGACGATAACTTCAAGAGGCCAACCAACAACTTCTCCAGTGAGAGGACGCTTAAGCCTCAAGAGTCAAGACCCCAATCGGAGGTTACTATAAGGCTTTCCTGCTGGGAAAAATACTATTCCCTGCCTGCGGAAAAACTGTGAGAAACGAAATGAGAAGAACAAAATAAGCAATGACATGACACAGAATTTATGTGGTTCCCTCAATGTGAGGTACATCCACCTAGTTGCAGAAATTTCACTATACTTTGATCAAAGTACAAGGAGGTGTCAGCCGTCATGCAAAAAAGGGTACAAAAGACAAATCTTTCTCTCTCTAAAACCCTAACCCTGAGCATTACATATATAGGACCCCCAACTAGGTCGCACCACCAAAACGGGTCAAAATTTTTTTTCCAGGGACAACCGTCAAGACTTGTCTATGAGCACTCTAGGCCCAAGCCTTATAAAAAATCGCATTTTAAAACGTAAAACGCTTTTTATTGAATCGGGGTCAGGGACTATCAGGTCAAATATAAAAAAAATCAGGCTCCACATAGCCTAACATTTTCCTAAAACGAATTTTGACCCCACTACCGCCATACAAAAAAGGTACAAATTCTATACCAGAGGTTCATTTCATTTCTTGGAAGAAAAAGCCAGAAAAATGCCTCGTGATCCAGACAAGATTAATTTATCTCCACTTTGACGCTGTTTCAAACTAAAGCTAATTTTCACATGTTACAGACGTTAGAGAAAGAATTGGTACCACCACAGCATTACTATAAGGCTTTCGCTAAACGAAATTTGACCCCACTAGCTACCGCCATACAAAAAGGTATGAATTCTATACCAGAGGTTCATTTCATTTGTTGGACCCCACATGCAAATGCTGGCCAGAATTAAGCTCAAGACCTGAGGGATTTTGCATGTGCTTGCTTTGCATGTTACGGTTTTAGTTCCTTTAAACGTATTCTAGGATTATTTCCAAGTAAGAGCTGTCGGCGTGTACCAACGCAAGGCCGAAATGGCTCGTCAAGCCGATGCGTTCATTAATTGCTTGCCAGGTGCACCTCACCCCATTTGTTGTTGCAAAATATACGTACAATACTGATCTTGTTGACTATAGAACATATTTTATTTATTTATATTGATCTTGTCTGGCGGCCGACCATCATTTGTTTATTTATCTTGTTTTACATGAACGACAATCATTCAAGTCTTCCAAGATTATAGGGCTTTAGAAGGAGTTTCAATAAGCGGATAAAATATAGTACTATACTGCCTTACTTATTTTTTCTACTAATTTAAATAACAGGATTTGAGAAAGCAAGGAAAATGACTCGTGACCAAGTCAAGATTTACTCTTCTCCTCCGCCTTACTTATTTCTCCTGATCAGCTACTGTATCTGAAACACTTCAGCTTTTAAACCAAAGCCAAGGAAAGCTCTCACATCCATTAAGCCAAAATCATAATCTGAACTTGAGGAGTCCCGACAGTAACCCGGGATCATTTTCAAAATCATAATCAGAAGCTGCAATTGAGGGAAGCTCCTATGTCGAAGCTGCAGAAATTCACCGCTTAATAACAGAATTTTGAACATCATGAGTAACCTCGTCAATAAATAAGCATGCCTCGAGTTCATCATAATATTTGTTGGAGTCAAGGACGTTGTAACCGGCCATGAGTTCATGTGAGTCCGACATCAGAAACTGCTCAATTGAGGGAAGCTGATGAGAATTCTGAACATCAGTAACCTCATCATAGGATGCGAATGCCTGGAAATGATCAGTTGGTGAGGTTTTAGATGTACGCTCGGGAAAGTTAAGGTGGGCCACAGGACCATACATATCCTTTGCAGCTCCATCGTAATCTAGAGCTGCATCAACAGCAGTGTTAAAAGTACCAAGCCAAAGCCGTCCCCCTTCTCCCGGTGGTGATTTAGTTACCTTACGTGGTTGGCGTATTTCCGCGACCCACTTACCTCCCTTCCTTTGTCTCACACCTCTGTAGCAGCAATCTTTGTTGTCAGGGCCTCCTTTTCCTTTCATGCTACCCTTCTTTGGTCCCTTGGCAGGAGCCTTGTGTGTAACTTGTCCTCCTTCATTCAATTTCCTCCAGTCTGCTCGAATCGCCTCTACTTTTGCGCGACACTCATCTATCTTCCTTGACCTTTTTTCCCTGCAGTTAAACACCAATCGTAAATTAGCTCACATTGTTAACTCCTACAAAGGTTGTCCAATAAAACAGGGAGATTTTCAAGAAACACGCATGAAGCCATACTCACCCTTCAGCCATCTCACTCCGACGGATTTCAAACGTGCTCTCTCTTTTCATTAACTTCTCTCTCTAACTACAACACTAGAGTTATAAATCTCTTAGGTATTTTTCCAGTGTGTGTTTATGCGGATCGGTCCGGACTGGACTTCTGCTCGAAGTTCAAACAGTTTATGCCGATCGAGTATATCTGGAAGCTGCTCTCAGACAGTTGAACACAAATAGCAGAAAAGTGTGGGTCTATATATAATCGAATCCGAACAAAATAATACAATATAATATAGGATTTTGCTCTTCTCTTTTTGATTTGCAAGGCGGTCGATGATACTTGCAATCGTCTACTCACCGCCTAAACTCAGTTGGCCACCTTTTCTACGAAATGCTTGTCATTACGTAGCTGAGGAGAAAAACAGTAAGGCGGAGGAGAAGAGTAAATCTTGACTTCGTCACGACTCATTTTCCTTGCTTTCTCAAATCCTGTTCTTCAAATTAGTAAAAGAAATAAGTAATAAGTAAGGCGGTATAGTACTATATTTTATCCGCTTATTGAAACTCCTTCTAATGCCCTATAATCTTGAAGACTTGAATGATTGTCGTTCATGTAAAACAAGATAAATAAACAAATGATGGTCGTCCACGATCAATATTGTTGAAATAAGAGAAAAGACAGAGAGAATGGAGAATACTATATTCTGAGATGTGTATAAAGTGTAAAATGACCAATCCTTTTATAGGAGTAGAGACAGAATTATAAGAGAACAGGTTTACAAGGTAAATATAAATAAATAAAGGGAAAAGTCATAGTTAGCCCCATAAGTATGAGTAAAAATCAAATCAGTACCCCTAATTATCAATTCGGCGATTTGAGACCATAACTTTTGAAAATCATCAATTCTAGCCCCCGTCTAAATTGGGCGTTAAATCCGACGGAAAATATGTAAAATGACTAAAATGCCCCTCCAAGATAAAATTAATAAAAAATGAAATTTTTTTAAAAATTAATATTTTTTAAATAAAACTATTGAAACTCTATTTCAATAATATATTTATTTTAATTTATTTCTTAAATTTTTATTATTTTTATTTATTTTTTAAAATTTAGTCTTGGAGGGGCATTTTGGTCATTTTGCATGATTTTCCGTCAGATTTAATGCCTAATTTAGATTGGGGCTAGAATTGATGATTTTCAAAAGTTATGGTCTCAAATCGCCGAATTGATAATTAGGGGTACCATTTGATTTTTGTTCATACTTATGGGCTAACTATGATTTTACCCCATAAATAAAATATGTTCTATAGTCAACAAGATCAATACTGTACGTGCATTTTGCAACAACAAATGGGGTGAGGTGCACCTGTCAAGGCAATGAACGCATCAGCTTGACGAGCCATTTCGGCCTTGCGTTGTGGTGCATGCCCAAGACAGCTCTTACTTCTCCGACTGTCTCTCTTGTGATCTGAAATTTGTACACTACGAGCTTTCATTTTAAATATTCGGACTAACCAAATAAAATACTTACATAATTCATTCAAATTCTGATGAATCAGTTGATTTATGAATAATATTTAGAGTAAATGCACCTGGATTTTCATGTATTTCCCTTTACAAAATAACAAAGATAACCTCGGGCACCAGGGTATAGCACCTCCAATGGTTAAGTTAGTATTTCTTTGTAACACTTTTACTATTCAACTTACCAATTTTCACTTACCTTTCATCTTTTTTGTACTATGCTTTTATTGCCTTTCCTCCACATCCTCATGTTTTCCCTTTTCTTGGGGCTTGATCCCTCCTTTCTATCATGATGTGTAGAGCGTTCTTCTCACATGTCTCTTCGTGTTCGATTGGTTTCTTTACATGAGGATTTCAGGATCGTGGGCATACACATCATAAGGTGACTTATAACCGATGTGCTTCATGTAATGGCCTCATCTCCTTTGGGCTTAGAGCCAATATGGGACTTTCACCGTTGCTGGGTCGTTTGTATAATCAATTGTTAAGCCCAAATTGATTTGGGCCGGGCTGATTCAGTTTGGTATCATCAGAGTCCCCCAATTCTTGAACGGAGACAATTATGAATCAAGTCAAGCATGTTTCTTCTATTAGCTTGATACATATACACATATGTATATATTCATGCATATGAATCATGGCTAAGACTAACGAACTTAATTTATTTGCTAAATGATTATACATTAGTCCAAGGAGGAATTGTCCATTCAACTTCTTCTTCCTCGAAACCTAAGCATAGATCACTATAAGCAAATTCTTTGTTCGCATAACATACATGAAAAAAGTGATTTCTGTAAAGGATCCACCAGTCTTCAAAGGATGTTACCAGATCTCCTTCCTCAGGGATGCTACAGGTGTCGTCTTTTGGGCATTGCATTTGTTCCTTTAACCTATATCGGTGGATTTCAGTTTTTTCCCACCTGGCTACAGCCCAGTCTCCTATGGTGAAGCGTATTGCTTCCATTTGGTCTATTGTTAGCTGTCTCCTTTGCTCTATCATTACAATTATGACAGTTCTTCTTGCATCTCTTCCTTGATGGTGATAGGTCAATGCGATGAGATACTTGGCCTTTATGTTGCCTCTCTTTACCGAAGCATGAAGTTCTCTCAGCCCTTCTTCTATAGTTTCTTTCCAGCACATCTTTGGACTTTCTCTAATGAAGAGCTCATGTGAATTTTGACATTTGTAGCATTGGTTGCTCAAAACCAACCATGCTTCTGTAGGTGGATATAGGGTTGTACATATTCAATTCTTAACCTCTGATATACTGCTGGCGCATGGGTCGCTTTGTAGAACCTCTTTGACACTGTGCAGAGATTTTGCCATTCTGTCACGTTGTCATGGATCATCCAACTGATTATCTCGGCCTATATTTCTTCGGATAGGGATTGATCAGTGTTTCACTTATGCAGTTGCATCTTTGATCTTTGGTTGTCTCCCTTTTTGTCGAGGTAATCGTTCTTTTATTTGTTTGATATGAAGGTTACTTTTTCGAAAAGATATTTGAAAATCGTTTAATGATCATGGAGAATCATGGTGCATCATTTCTCCATTTCTTGAGCAGCACACGTTTGATGCTCCAGCTCTTTATCAGGTGTGAACGACACGTGCCTTGCCAGTCTTGTTTTGCCAGTTACCGAATCTGGTTTCTGTTTCTACCATCAATGGTGTGCGACTCGAGTCTTGTCTGTCTATTTTTGATGATTTTCCTTTTGATTGGATTTTAATCGATAGACTTGATTTTGAATGGCATGTTTTGTTTCAAACCATACAATTTATAAAAAAAAACTTTCATAAAAGTTCATTTAATTAATTACTGGAACTGAAATACAACATTTGGATCGGGCCATTGCCTTAACATAATCATGCGAAGGTGTAAAAATACTATTCACATAACACGTTTTATAGAGGTTCCTCCTTTAGTCCGTTCTCCCATGGTCCAACATGAAAGGTGGATCATAGCCATTTGGACATAGGACGTAATTTTCTACGTGGAAAATTATGCCCTTATGCATGATGTGGACTGTCAGCTAGCCTTTGATCTTCCTAGTGAGTATTCTCATTTTCTTCCTTCCAAGCTACATTCTCAATCCCCAGATTATATCCCGTGCTTGCTGATGAATAATTTCTTCTTCTTGGGAATGGTAGATGATGGCCAAGAGGTATTGGGCTGACTTGTGACCTTCCGAAGTGGCTCCTTTTAGCTTGTGAATGACTTCGGGGGTAATTCCTTCTTCGTGCAATTGCCAAGCTGTTTCTACAAAGACTTCATAGGGATTTTCGCACTTATCTGTAATGCTTCCTAAACTGGTACCAGGCACCAGTCGGCATCCATGGATGCGAAGTCTTCAGGATTCATCCGTTTGTAGGATAAACCATCTAATGCCGCTCGATAGAAGTCTCAGGACACTAGCTTGAATTGCCTCTAATCACCAAGTCTTTCTTTTGCAATGTAACTAGCAATGATGGTTAGGACGTCAATGGGGAGGTAGGGAAGTTGATTAGCTTCACCCATTTTGTGGGAGGTTGTTTTTGACTTTCCATTTCTGATTGTATGTTTGCCTTTTTATAAGCCTTGCCACCGATGTGTTTGTTTAATTGTGAGCCTTCATGGCTGCATGATTGGCATCAATGTGTCTTTATTTCCAATTTTATTTCGATACTTTCTTGAATTCCCTGAGAAAATGCTTCGTTTTCCTCTCACGACAGTTAGTACTTCAGTCATTTTGCTTGGTCACCCACTTTCCTGTGGACTCTGCTACTTTTCCGATTCACTTCATCGTGGTCTGACAAGCGTCGCTTTGGGATTTCCAAAAAATCTTTGAAACGCTCTGTTTCGTATGAAACTTCTGTGCACTTTTGTCATTTTCTTCTGTCACTCTCCTGTAGACCTTGTTGTCTCTGCGAGTGTTCAGTCGTGGGTTCGGTAGACATTGGGTCATTTGTTTACCGAAATTTTGGAGAATATTCTTAAAATTTTAAAAATCTTTTGAATGTTGAAGTTTATTGGGTTTGTGAAAAGTGAAGTGTATGTGTAAAAGTGTGAAGTTTATTGGAGTTTGTGAAATGTGTTTGGTGTGGTGAAAATTTTGGACTCCCCAAAAAATTAGACAAACAAACACCCCCATTGTTTCAGGATTTTCAAAAATATTTGAAACGGCTCGTTTTGTTTTGAGATTGTGGGTATTTTGGTCACATCGCTTCTCACGTCTTTGTATATAGGCTTTTTGCTATCAAGCCTGTTAGACCTTAAGAAGATGTTCGTTTCCTTTGCATTCTAAGAATTTTTTGAATCCTGAGAATACACAAACCGAACATATTCAAATATCAATACAAATCAACACTTCTGCACCTATACCAGTAAAGTCCAACATCACCTAAAAATTCTCAAAACACTCTAAATCCTAAAAATTCAACATAACCGAACATCTTCTAAGTTATTTCATATTCTCCAAGTTTCTCCTTTTCTTCTACTCTCTTATTTCTCCTTATGCACCTTTGCTTCCTTCTTCATTTGTATCACAATGTTTGACGTTGGTCCTTCTAGCAGTGCTACTAGGGTAGAGAAAATTCTAGAGAGCAATGTTGAGCATTGGGGTCATTCCAAAATCACCCAGATGAGTATGGATTCTTTCTACGCCAAATACAAGTTTTCATCAGGGACTCATCTTCGTCTCCCATCAGTTGGAGAAACACCATATTCTAGACCAACCATTGGTGAGATGTGCTTTTTTGAGACTCCTTTGAGCCTTGGGGTAAGATTTTCCCTTCCTTTAAGCCTTCGTTTGATTTTAAGGTGTTTGCACCTCTCTCTGACCCAGATTATTCCCGATGGTTGGAAGGTTTTGTTGGGATGCGCGATATTATGACCCTTGCGCTTCGGGCCAGAATTCCATTTGACTTTCAAAGAGTTCATATGGTTCTATGCTCCCATTCCCTCTTCTTATGTAGATAAGTTTTGGTATTTTCACCCTCGTCCGAAAATGCCTTCTTTGGTCACCCATTCTCCCGATAATAATCGTGGATGGCATCAACTTTTTTTCTTTATGTCGAGTATTGGATGGGAGCATTTTCCCGGGGAGTCTTCTAGTTCTTCTTCCTTGTGTTGGAACTTTGGTTATGTTCTTGAATCTTACAAGAAAGATATTCCGAATCTTGATCCTCTTGAAGAGGGTAGAGTGAATACCCTTTTTGAAGGTGGGCTTGTTGATTAGGATGTTCTCCTTTGCAAGGAGAATGTTGAGGAATATCTTGGTTACTCCTGCCTCAACTTTTCCAAGGTGGTGAGTCCTCCTCCTAGGACTAGGAGGGATTCTTGTCCTAGTCTCTCTTTGTGTGGTGGTTCCTCTAAACGACGACCTTCTCGTGAGGCTGAAGGTTCTTTCAGCCATTCTGGTTTCAAACGGAGGAGGATGCCTTCCTCTGTTCCTTCTGACTACTAGGAGGAAGAGGCCGATGATGAGGTCCCTCTTGTTGAGCACAGAACGAAAACACAAACACACGGAGCCAATATTTAACGTGGTTCGCAATTTGCCTACATCCACAGAGGAGAGAACTTTGATTTCAACAAACCAAGTTTTACAACTCTCAACTCTCACAGCCACTCTCTGCACACCTTTTTCTCACTAATTTCACACTCACTTCGCACCTTCTCTCATTCACGTTACTAATTTATAAAGGAAGAAGAGAAGTTTGAACGGTTTCTGTTGAGCTGCTGCTGTAAATGAGTTGCACGCCTAACTCATTAAATGGAGTTGTTGGTTGCTACACTGCGATGCAGATTTGCGCCTGCAAATCTTGACCTCGTTTGCTTGGTATGGATTCGCGAAAAACAACACGAAGATCTCATGCCAAATTTGCTTTGTGAAGCTTTGCAGCCGCAAAGCTTGACTTCGCCAACAATTCTCCCCCTCCATACCCACAAGAAGAGAATGTGTCCTGACATCAATCAATTGGAGGTGTCCATCCCGGCTATGTCTCTACATAGCTCGAGCTTCTCACGAGTGACCACTTCGTCAACATGTCTGCTGGATTCTCTTTTGTGTGGATTTTCACAAGCTTCAATAGCTGTTGCTCCATCACCTCGCGTATCCAATGATAGCGAATGTCAATATGTTTTGTGCGGGAATGGTACATTGAATTCTTGCTCAAGTCCAGAGCACTCTGACTATCACAATGTACCTTGTATTCCTTCTGACTGATTCCCAACTCTTGGAGAAACCGCTTTAACCATAACATTTCCTTCCCAACTTCCGCTGCAGCAATGTACTCTGCTTCTGTTGTGGATAAAGCCACACACATTTCTGTAATCTGGACTGCCATGAGACAGCTCCCCAGAAAATGTGTAAATGAATCCTGATGTAGATTTTCTTCCATCAAGATCACCAGCCATATCTGAGTCTGTATATCCTTCCAAGATTGGATCAGCTCCCCCAAACACAAACATAGCTTCGACGTACCTTTAAGGTACCTGAGAATCCACTTGACCGCTTCCCAATGTTCCTTTCCTGGGTTGGAAAGAAATCGGCTCACGACTCCCACAGCGTGAGCGATGTCAGGTCTCGTACACACCATTGCGTACATAAGACTGCCAACAGCTGAAGAGTAGGGGACTGCAGCCATCTCTTCAACCTTTTCCCTCGATGAGGGACACGAGCTCTTGCTCAATTTAAAATGACTAGCCAGTGGATTACTGACTGGCTTAGCACTTTCCATGTTGAACCTTTTGATCACTTGTTCAACATATCTCTCCTGTGACAACCATAGCTTCTTAGCTTTCCTGTCAAACAATCTTCATGCCCAATATCTGCTGGGCTGGTCCTAAGTCCTTCATGTCGAAGAACTTAGAGAGATCTGTCTTCAACTTGCTGATTATGGATGCATCTTGTCCAACTATCAGCATATCATCAACATAAAGCAGTAGAGTAACGAAATTACCATCTGGGAATTTGTGAATATACACACACTGGTCCGCAGCAGTCCTTCTGTAGTCATGACTCACCATAAACGAGTCAAACTTTTTGTACCACTGTCTGGGAGCCTGCTTAAGACCGTAGAGGCTCTTCTTTAACTTGCAGACCAAGTGTTCCTTCCCATGAACTTCAAAACCTTCTGGCTGCTCCATGTATATCTCTTCTTTGAGATCTCTATGAAGAAACGTTGTCTTCACATCCATTTGTTCAAGCTCTAAGTCTAGACTGGCAACCAATCCGAGTACGACTCGAATTGAGGTCATCTTCACTACAGGTGAGAATATCTCGTCAAAGTCAACTCCTTTCTTCTGTTGGAAACCTTTGACGACCAAATGAGCTTTGTACTTCACCTGCTTGCCATCGTTCTTCAGCTTGAATACCCATTTATTCTTCAGTGCTCTCTTGCCCTTTGGAAGCTTCACCAACTCATACGTCTAATTCTTCTGCAAGGAACTCATCTCTTCTTGCATAGCTTGAATCCATCTGACTTTATCTGTATGAGCTCTTGCTTCATGAAAACTTTCTGGCTCCCCCTCATCAGTAAGAAGAATATAATCTGATTCCAGATATCTTCGTGATGGAATCAGCAACCGACCTCTCGTAGATCTGTTCTGTTGAGGGTCGTCAACTGGAGGAAGTTCTTCATCATCTAATTGTTGTGATGATTCAAGCAGCTTCTGGTGGAGTGGGTACCTGCTCCCCTGCTCAACACCCTCTTCATCATCATCAACTTCCTCTTCTTCTTCTGGGGATCCTTCCTGTATTTCTTCAGTATCTGTGGTAGACTGGAATGGTGCAGGACTGGTAACAGTATCTTGAGCACTTGTACTGTTTTCACCTGGGTTTGTTGATCTTTTGAAGCTACCATATAACTCAGCTTCATGGAACACAACGTCCCTGCTTCTGATGACCTTCTTAGCTTCTGGATCCCAAAGTCTGTATCCAAATTCTTCATCTCCGTAGCCAATAAAAATACACGGAGTGGACTTGACATCAAGCTTCTGCCTCTGCTCCTTGGATACATGTGCAAATGCTTTGCACCCAAATACTCTCAGATGAGAGTAGGAGATCTTATGACCAGACCACACCATCTCCGGAACTTCGAACTTCAACGGTACAGATGGTGTTCTGTTGATCAGGTAACAGGCTGCACGAACTGCTTCACCCCAGAATGGCTTAGGCAACTTGGCCATACTGAGCATACATCTGGTTCGTTCTACAATGGTCCGATTCATCCTCTCGGCTACACCATTGTGTTGTGGGTGCGTGGGACCGTCTTCTCGTGTCTGATGCCATGGCCAGAGCAGTATGCTCTGAACTCTCTGGAAGTGTACTCGCCTCCATTGTCTGTCCGAGGCACTTCAACTTTTTTCCATTTTCTCTTTCCACCATAACATGAAATTTTTTGAACTGTTCAAAAACTTGGTCCTTCGTTCTCAAGAAATACACCCACACTTTACGTGAAACATCATCAATAAATGTAACAAAATACCTGTTACCGCCCAAAGACTCCACCTCTAAGGGACCGCATATATCAGAGTGTACCAGGCTCAACAACTCTGATCTTTTACTGGCAAATGTACTAAATGAGACTCGATGTTGCTTACAGAACAAGCAATGCTCACAAGGGTTTAGCGCTGTACCTTTGTTGACAGTAATAAGCACCTTCTTTGCCAGTGTAAACAACCCTTTCTCACCCATGTGACCGAGTCTCTCGTGCCACAGATTTGGAGATGTCTCATCTTGAACTGCATTGAGGCTATCAGTGCATATCTTCACATGGGTCTTGTATAACGTGCCGCAAATATGTCCACGGGCGACAACCATGGTGCCTTTCGTCAGCTTCCAAGCACCGTTGCTGAAGTGGTTGTCATAGCCAATTGATCAAGGGCTGTCCTGGATATCAAATTTAACCGGAGGTCGGGCACGTGTCGAACGTCTTTCAACACCATGGTACAGCCAATATTTGTCTTTATACGGACATCGCCAATACCGCGATCTTTGAGGAACTGGTGTTACCCATCCTCACTGTACCATAATCTCCGGCTTTATACGTGGTGAAGAAATCACTGCGAGGAGTGGCGTGGTAGGAAGCTGCTGTGTCTACCACCCATTCTGCATCCTGACTCGCAACATGGAGACATTCTTCTTCACCGGTAGAGAGTAATGCACAATCTCCTGGAATGGTGACTAATGCTTCACCATCGTCTTTCTTTGGCTAGTTGCTGGATTGGCCTTGCTCCCGTTGTAACTTCCGGCAATTCTTCTTAAAGTGGCCTTCGATGCCACAGTGGAAACATTTCATCTTGCCCTTTTGGTGGTAACCGCCGGGATTTTGGGATCTGCCTCTACTTCTCTCTTTACCATTTCGTTGGTGTCTTCCTTCGGTTACGAAGGCATGTGACTGGTCCATACCAGCCTCTTTTCTCCTGGCTTCCTCATTAAACAAGGCATCCTTTACCATCACCATGGTAAGTTTGCCGTCTGGAGCTGAATTGCTGAGGAAGACCACCAACGTCTCCCAACTGTCTGGTAGTGAACTGAGAAGTAAGAGAGCTTGTTCTTCATCGCCAAGAGTCAACGCCAAGGTTGAAAGTTGGCTCACCAGGTTCTGAAACTCACTAGTGTGCTCAGCAACAGAGTTGCCGCTCTTTAACTTCAAATTTACAAGGCGTCTCATCAAGAGAGCCTTATTGCGAGCGATTTTGGCCTGATACATGTTCTCCAGCTTTTGCCATAGCGTGTAGGCGTCTGTCTCCTGTGCAACATGATGAAATACACTATGGTCGATCCATTGTCTGATCTGACCAATAGTTTTCTTGTTCGACTTTTTCCAATCCTTTTCAGGCGTCGCGGCTGCTTTTACTCCTTTCTCTTCTATTGGATCAAACAGATCCTTTGCAATTTAAGAGATCTTCCATCCGGGGTCTCCAGAGTGTATAGTTGGTCGCCGTAAGCTTGATCATTGCACCAAAAATTGAATCCTCCATAGATTCTGCCTTTAATACTAGCTCAAATGGCTTGTTGTTCTTCTTTAGTGAACAACCTACTAAAGGAATCACCTCTTTTGTATAGGAAGATTGAAGAATAAAACTCTCTCAAAGAGTGGATATAAAAATGGAAAGCTCTATCTCTTGATTCACACAAAGACAAGGATATGAAAGTGTGTTTTGTGTGAACGATATGAGAAATATAGAATATGAATGTTTGGAATATTTCTCAAGTGATCTAAATGATATGTGGTCGTTGTGTATTTATTTTGGACGTTATGAAGGTGTATTTATAGGCCACATATGAAAACTAACGTTTATAGCCGTTGGGAGTCGTCTGTTAAAACGAGCCGGTCGATCGCTACATGAACCGGTCGACCTTTTCAAGTTACCGTTACCCAACGGCCATATTGTCAGAAGCTCAATGGATCTATTTCAAAAATAACCGGTCGACCGCTATACCAAGCGGTCGAATACCGGTCGACTGCTTCACCAGCAGGTCGACCTCCTCAACTTAAGCACATGATCCGGTTCAATTAAAATCACGTTTTTGACCTCTTTGAAACACCCAATTTTAAAGACTTACTTCCCATAAGTATAAGAAAGGTTTGAGAGTTTGATTGTGGTGTTTTAAAGCCATTAAAAACATTTTAATCTTTCAAACAAAAGTAAAACGATTTATGCATGTTTTGAAAGATATGCAAGTGTGATTCAAAATCCTTGTCAAAAGTGAAATAAGAGTTACAAGGTTTATACCCTAAGGTCTTGAAACTTCACTTTTGAGCTCCTTGCATGTTCTTGATCTTCTTTCTTCAAGTCTTTGGCTCTTTCATCAAAACGTCTTTATCTTTGAAGATGTCCGTTTTATAAACTTGATCCATTTATTGAAATCATCAAAATCTCGATTGTGCACAAAAGCCAACACCGTTAACTTGGGCGAGTCGACTCAGTGACTCGGTCTGACTCGGTGTGACACGATCCAACTCGCTGAGTTGACTCGGCCACTCGGTCAAAACTCGGACCGAACGATCCACTGGGCACATGGGAGCGCGTGTCGCGCGTGAAGGCGCATGACTCTCTTATTCTGAGCGCGTGTGGCATCCTTCCGACGGCTGGTGGCGCGTGGAGGCACGTGCAGAGAGTGAGTACATGCGCAAAAACTTATATCGGCGCGTGCAGTGTCCTTTTGACTCCTGGTTTGTACCGTTGTGCTCGTCTCGTCACGAGGAATTTCCAGTTAGCTCCAAAATTTAATTTGGACATAGATCGAGTCTCGACTGAATACAAAAAGTGAAATTCCGAGCTCTGTCTGGTTTGATACCACTTGTTGAGCACAGAATGAAAACACAAACACACGGAGCCCAATATTTTACGTGGTTCGGCAATTTGCCTACATCCATAGAGGAGAGAACTTTAATTTCAATAAACCAAGTTTTACAACTCTCAACTCTCACAGCCATTCTCTCACGATTTTTCTCACAATATTTTGCACCTCAACTTCGCACACCACCTTCTCCCATTCACATTATTAATTTATCAAGGAAGAAGAGAAGTTCGAACGGTTTCTGGTTGAGCTGCTGCTGTAAATGAGCTACTTGCCTAACTCCATTAAATGGAGTTGTTGGTTGCTGCACTGGGATGCAAGATTTGCTTCCTGCAAATTTTAACCTCGTTTGCTAGGTATGGATTCACGAAAAACAACGCGAAGATCTCATGCCGAATTTGCTTTGTGAAGCTTTGCAGCCGCAAGCTTGACTTTTCGCCAACACCTCTGGCTCGTAGACCTTCAAGGCGTAGGGCTACTACCGGTGAGTGTTTGTCGCCATTGGTCTTTTCTTCTGCTTGTTTATTATGTGTTGCTATTTAGTTGTTATCCTATTATTGCAGGTTCTGAGGGAATGCCTCCAGTGCTGAGTCCTATTGCAGTTGTTCACACGGGGGTGGTTTCAGAGATGAGGGATATCCCCGAAAAGGGAGATATTCTTTCTAGCCCTGTGTTGACGAGTTCGTCCCCCATTCTTGATGGGACTACTCCAGTTGCTGATGATTTGGTGGGGGCCTCCAGCCAGTTTACTGCGTTGGAGCCTAAACTGCCCGAGACTCCTTCTGTTGACTATTCGGATGCTTATGAGAGCGATTTGCCCGATACTCCTCTCGCGGGTCATTCGAATGTGGATGCCTTGCCCTATATTCCTTCTGTGGACCATTCGGACCTTCCTGGAGTGGAGGTTGCTCTTGTGGGCCATTCCGACGTGTCCAAATCTGAGATTCCTCTTGCGGGCCCCCCCAGTATGCCTAGGGTGGAGAGTTCTCATGCAGATCCTTCCAATACATTTGGAATGGGCATGCCTCTTGCAGGGTAGCCTAGAGCGAAGGTACCTTTCGCGAGACAGCCTTGTGTGCTTGGAGCTTATATTCTTGGTGGTTCGGGCCTGCCCGAGACTATTCCAATTAGTGAGCTGAATATACCTGCAGCGAGCATTGCTAAGGGTTCAGAGTTGCCTTTAGTTCTTTCGGCCAAAGGCAAGGGGATTCTTGTACTCCCTGTTGCCAAATCGGAGTCTTTTGAAGATATTGATCTTCCAACTCCAGCTTGGCGTTCATGGCTTTACGCTCAGCCTTTGTTCGTGGAAGAGATGATGACTGAGTGTTATCCTCTGCCCAGCCATCTAATGGTAGAGCGCATGGCACGTTATTGTGAGTCTACATTGGGTGCTCTTAATGCTGCCGAGCTCTCACAAGATGAGGAGATAGAGTCAACTCGTTTGCAATTGGGGAAACTTGAGGACGAGTTGAATGCCAAGAAGCAGGAAATGTCCGAGATGCAGACGGTGGCTCGTAGCTGCTGTTCTCAGCCTGAGACCTTTAATGCTAGGGTCACTGCTCTGGAGGATGAGGTTTCCTCTCGGGACACGATTATTTTCGAGTTGTGGAAGAAAGTCGAGGCTGGGAGATGGAGTCCAAGTCCATACAGGCCAAGGAGGAAGTGTTTTAATGTTTCATGGGACATCGTTTGTCTTCTTATCAGAAGAAGGAGGCACTGAATGCTGAATTGGCAGAGGCTCGTCGTAGCACCCGCGAGGCTGTTGACGCTATGGCTATGAAGAGGAAGAAGATGAAGAAGGATCGTGCTGCCTTCACTGTTTCCCTAAAGCGTTTATCAACTAGCCCTGCTCTTCTTGGGGATCCCGAGACCTTGATGCGTAAGTGCATTAATATTGTCTTGAAGCACCTCAGCATCGCGTAGCAGGAAGGGTGTATTTACAGCATTTATAAGACTGGTCGAGAGAAAGCGATTTTTCACGAATTCTTGGCAGATCTAGGACCTCGTTCTTCTTATCCTCCCTTAAGGAGGATTAATTTGTATATTTGTTGAACTTTGTGTGTTGCTTGCTTCGGTGAGTCTAGGTGACAATCAAAAGGGAGGGTGAATTGAGTTTTAATAAAAACAGAAACCTTTTCATAACCAACTCAAATCTAAAAGCTCCAAGTTGCGTAGAAAAAAAAAACTTAAATCTAAAAGCATTTTAGATGTAATAAAGAACCATAATAAAAAATAGAGAGTAAGGGTAGAGAAATAACATCGATATTTTTAGGTAGTTCGCTCAAGACTTACCTATATCCACTCCCAAGGCTATTTCTTTCTTGGGCTTTCTCCATTTTTATCCAATAATAATCACACCTTAACTTCTGAGTGCTAAGTAACTGTTATAAGCGTTTTGCCGATGTCACACTCTAACTCTTACAACAAATCTCACACTCGCAGTTAGATTTATTCTATCCTCACGGGTAGGCCCAAGTGTTTCCCACACTTTAATGTTTTTCAAATGATTGATGAAAGAGGTAATAAAGAAAAGCTTTTAAAGCTTAATGTGAAAATGGAAGGAACAATAATGAGCAAGAAGAAAAGATCAAAGAATGAAAGCTATAGAAATGGCAGGTGGCCGCAGTAGCTTTCTTGGGATTTGTGTAAACTTTCTTCTTCAAGCTCTTTCTCTCTCTTGGTAGGCTAGGTCAAGAATGATGATGCAAGTGATGACCTTTTCTCTCTCCATCTTGTTCTATTTATAAACCTTTGGTCTTGAGGTCCGCACGGACTTTATTGTAATGTTGGAGAGGTGCACTAGGTGTCATGACGTCATAAATGAGATTTGATGTTGTTTTAAAATAAAGGGTAAAATCATAGTTAGTCCCACAAGTATGAGTGAAAATCAAATCAGTACCCCTAATTATTAATTCGGCGATTTGAGACCAATAACTTTTGAAAATCATCAATTCTAGCCCCCCGTCTAAATTGAACGTTAAATCTAACAGAAAATCATGCAAAATGACCAAAATGCCCCCAAGATAAAATTACCAAAAAATTCATTAAAAATAAAAAATGAAATTTTTTCAAAAAAGTAATATTTTTTAAATAAAACTATTGAAACACTATTTCAATAAAATATTTATTTTTAATTTATTTCTTAAATTTTTATTATTTTTTAAAATTTAGTATTGGAGGGGCATTTTGGTCATTTTGCATGATTTTCCATCGGATTTAACGCCTAATTTAGACGGGGGGCTAGAATTGATGATTTTCAAAAGTTATGGGTCTCAAATCGCCGAATTGATAATTAAGGACACCAATTTGATTTTTGCTCATACTTATGGGGCTAACTATGATTTTACCCCTTAAAATAATCTGTAATTCTGCAACATGTGTCGACAAATTGCTTCTATGTGTCAACACCATTTTCAAGTCTGGAAGAAGGCTCTTAGGTGTCAGTAGCATGTGTTGACACCATCTTCTTATGTGTTGACACCATCAAAATGACTCTTGGGTTGCAGTGCGAAGTGTCGACACTTTCATTCCATGTGTCAACGCCACCAAAGAGGCTTTCGGTGTTAGTTCAATGTGTCGACACCATCTTCGCTGTAGGAGTTTTTCAGTGCTTTGATGTTGTAATTTCCATTCCACTTTTTCTTGAAAACTCCTACAATAGATAATGTGAACATTTTAGTGCAAGCAATGGTGTTTGATTCAAATTTAGGGCTACACAAAAGCAAGAGAGACTAAATCCTTTTGAAATGATTTAACGAAATTGTTCATTGACCACCACGTGTTCTAAAATGCTCCAAAGTATATTAGATTGCTCAAGGAGCAACCTTGGGCAAACAATCTTTTCATTTTTGATAATGACAAACCAATGAGAAAATTCTTTTGCTTAAAAAAAAAAAAGAAGCTCCCTGCAAGAATAAGTGGGAGTTTTTCACAAGTGGAAATACCCGTAGAGTTTGTTTTGTTTTCCCTCTGTTCCTGTGGTTTTATACATTTCTCAGGCATGTCCCTCCATCCAATTTCCGTCTACAACCTAATGGAATTTACCGACGTGTTAAACCTCCTCCACGTAATGTCCACTAATAATACAACACGTGACCATCTCTGCCACTGTGCATTCCACGTTAGCAACCCAACGTGAATGCCTTTTTTGCCCCTGCCACGTCATTTAAAAAATTTCAGCTTCTTTGTCCTCATCGACCTCTTCATCCCATTCTTTCCCAAGTCAGCTGATGAACCCTTTTCTTCCATAATGGCCTGAAATTCCCCAAATCAGTCGAAGAGACCTTCTTCGGCAATAAAACAACACCAACACCAAAGACGCTCTAACACCACAAACCAAAGAGACCTTCTTCCCCAAGTCAGGTGTGATGTCCTAGGGACGCTCATTTGGTTCATCAGTGAGCGACGGTAGATCTGGATGTCATGAAAGGAGCAACGGGAAGATACCAGAGATTAGGCCTCTGTGCCTCTGCAAAAGTAGTGCTTGGGTAAGGATCAGTATGATGGAACTCAATCATGGACGACACTTCTTTGGTTGCCCATCGTATTCTGCCACCATGGTGAGTATGATCAGTAAAAATAGAGATGCCAGAACTCTCTTTTTCATTTCAGGTGATTCAGTATGGTGCCCATCGTATTCTTTCTTTCTCATGAATAGACGAACTTGAAATTACACATTAAAATATACCTTACCTCATTGATTGTAATTAAATTTATTTGCTATAAATAGTGACACTTTTTGCCCCTAAGAAATCGGCACACATGGAAAAATCTGCAAGAGCTTTTTTCAGTTTTCTTCTAGTTAGTTCACCTCCTAAACTCTCATCGATGTTGTTATGCTGTTGACTGACTCCTACTGTGAATAGTTGACTCATGAGTTTTTTTTTTTTTTTAATTTATGTATTGGCTGATTGAGTTTGATAAAGGAACTGTAAACTCCACCTTTCGTTTAGCCAAGTTTTTTTAAACTGTGAACTCCACCTTCTGGTTTTGGTCTCATAAAATCATATTTCTGCCTAAACAGCAAGTGCATTGCACATTTTTTAATTCTTCCTTTACATCACCATGGCAGAAAATAATCAGTACATGGTCGAGTATTCTCGTGTCACTGAGAAAAATTGGGATGCAATTCCTATAAACTATAAAGTAGGGTTGGTTGCGTTGATTATTGTTTTAGTAAATCTCCATTCCTCAGTACATGGTCGAGCAGGGCGTGCACGGCAAGTTTCTTACATTTATGTTTGAATTTGTACTGTTTCAGTTGCAATTGTGCAAACACTTTGCTTGCAATGTTACTTTGGACGTTAAAGATAATGGCATATTTGAATGCTTCTCACAAAATTACTTTCTAATCTTTGTCATTTAGTTCAAGAAGGGATCATATAGTACTCTCACCTTCCCTGAATTTCAATCCTTGATCATATTTACATACTACTGTCAATGATGCATACTAGGATCCGCAAGGGTTGGCAAAATCCAAAAAGGATTGAACCAAGAGAAGAAGATAGTCCTGGGATGCCACTCGACTAGGGGTAGCAGAAGCCACTCAACGCTACTAATCAGGAACGCCACTCGACGCAACCAAGCCACCAGCTTGATTGGTAGGAAGATGTCACTCAACTCTAAAGCAAGAGATACACTTGCAAGAATTATATTTTTGATTCAAAAGTTCTACCTCTTTATTTTGGATATTCAATCATATATAGAGTTCATTATATCAAGGTCAAGCTAGAAAAAAATGAGATAATAAAGTCTAGACAATTCCAACACAAAAGAAATTAAATGCACTTTGAAATTCCTGTTTGTTGCCAGTCTCGATGACTGTAGTAAAAATATCATAACTTTCTCTAGGAATCTTCAAATGATGATGTCAAGTGCGTTTAAAACTAGAGATGTAGAGTTTTCCGACGATATATTGCATACTTGCTAAAAATTCATAAATCAATCTAGAATTTAATTTTAATTTACCCTGAAGTGCATACCCTGAGATGCAAGTGATGCTTTGTTACCCTAGGATGCAATTGATGCTCCTGCATCAGTCAAGATTGTTGAGAACGAAACTGAACTACATAATTTGGCTTTGCTCTCTCCCTTCTCCTTCCATTTTTGACAAGGCAATAGAACTTCAAAGCAAATGAGACTTGTCAACAATAGTTTCAATCCCATGTGAATCTAAAGAAGTTTTGGAGCTTTGTCAAAATTTTCCAATACACTTGATATGATCCCTAATCATGTGCAAAATTTTGAGTTCTTATAATATTTTTCAAGGTGCATTATCTAATTTTACCAAATATTTTCATTGTTGCAGAGGTACACAACCTGGAATTTTTTTCGATCGATTGATCCACCCTCTCATCAACACGAGGAAGATTATTCAAACACTCTCCTACGCATGCTGAATATTGTGGAGGAGTAGCTGAAGGTTATGGAGGACAGGCTAAATGCTTTGGATGAGCAGCTCCAGAAATGAAACTCTATGGTGGAGCAATTGAAAGTTAAGAAAGACTGGCTAAATGCTATGGAGGAGCAGCTCCAAATACATACTACCATGGAGAAGCGGCTTAAGCTTGCTATTTTGGAGTCATGCCTTGTTCTTCTATTGGTTTATGTAACTTGGTAAGTATCGTTTATGTACCTTGATAGATATTGTTTATGTAGCTTGTTGGTTTTTGGTTTATGCAACTTAGTAGATGTTACCTTATGAGGTTTATGTAACTTGGTAGATATGGTTTATGTAGCTTGCTGGTTTTTTGGTTTATGTAGACTTGTACTATTACATTATGAGGTTTATGTAGCATGTAGTATTAATGAAAGTGGTTTAAATGCTATGGACATATTACACCTGTGCTTTTTGGTCCCTTTTTGCACATTATGTTGGTTACATCACTTTGAGTTTTTTGCCAAAACAAAAAATGCAAAACAACAACCTATTTCAATGAAATTGAATGAAAAAAGCAAAACAGCAAATGCAATACAACAGCCTATTTCAATAGCAACCTGTATTCAATCACCTTAGTTTTGTTGCACCTCATATTTTTACCAAAACAGCAACCTATTTTAACAGCAAAACAACAACCTGTATTCAATAACCTCAATTTTGTTGCACCTCATATTTCTACCAAAACAACAACCTATTTCAACACTTACAGCAATTTTAACCAAAACATAACAGCACCTCAGCTATTTTTTTCCAAAACACAACAATTTGGCTGCGATTTTTACCATAGCAGCAACACAACAACACCTTTTGATTTTTTACAACAATAGCAAAACAGCACCAACACCAAATTAACCTGCACCTGTGCTTTTTTCACCAAGATTACTCTAAAATCAACAACAACACATTTTGAATACATCATACTCTGCCACAACACAATCCCATTATATCAAAAGAAATACATCAAAAGCAACCTGTATTACAACATCTATCAAAGTAATCACAATCTGATTACATAACTTTTTATATTCTGTGAGTCAATCCAAAAAGCAATAGAACACCATAGCGAAAGTGCCACGAAAAAAAGAACCCAGATGTGGTTCACAAAAGCTGAAATGTGCAAAAAGCCAACTACTAGTTGGCCCGAACTACTAGCAGTTTGCAGGGCGAGCATCGTAGTTGTACCGGATGTGACCCACCTTGAATACTCATCTACCCTAGTATTTTGCAAACTAAATTAAAAATAATTTTTTAATTAATCAAAAGAAATGACTTTTTTTTAAAACATTACTTACCTCAAACATGTCTTTTCTCTTTCTTGTAGTCTTCTTGGCCAGCAATGATGGCTGTGGTGGTTGTGATCCTTGTGATGGATGTGGGGGTTATGACCCTTGGCCTTATATTTTGCCAAATTAATAAATCATTATTTTAGAATAATATCTATGTAATATAATTTTTGATGATTTTTTCCTTACCCTAAGGAGATCTGCGAGGCTGTGATTACTGCGATTCTTGTGTTGCATCATTAGTCCAGCCCTGTATATTGTCAAATGAAGTAAATAATTATTTTTACCAATTAAAGATATATGTCTTGTGATTAAAAATTTCTTACCTCATTTGGTTCTTTACTCTTTTTTTGTAGTCTTTCTAGCAGGCTACGTTGCTCCACTTGACGATTTGACCCCATCCTTAAATGAATCTTAAATCAATAATAGGGAGAGGGCTCAAAATACATGTTCATCAATCTTAAAAAGCCAAATCTTACCTGATTTGCAGCTTTCTTTTTTGATGGCTTCTTGGGATATATTCTGCAGTTGAGTTTTGGTGGGTAATTACATTTCCTTGCATTATGGCCAAGAACACCACACGACACAACAAACCGGTAAGTTACTCCGACTAACATTATACGATGTTGTGGCTCATCATTTACTTGGTCCATTGCTTTCCTTGGATGGCCAAGCATAGATCGAATAACAGGAGGTCCTATAGGATTAACATCGGCATGGGGCCACTCTCTCAGTCCAAGCATTGTGTGTACCACAGGCAAGTGCGAAGCTGCGTAGGCCGCTTTGTGACGACGTAATCCTCTGGGGTCAACTTATCAAAATAAATTGTAGCGCATGCATGTGTACATGGGATGTCGTTCAACTACCATCGACCACAACTACATTCCCGCTCACCTATGTTAACTAGCTTAAGATCCCCATCAGCTGTATTAATCTCGAATATGGTCCCATCCATCTACAAGCACAAACAATGTCTGGCATCATGTTTGTTATTCTCAAGCTTTCCTCTATATACAAGGACATATATCCCAAGTAGTAGATTTTAGCATCCCCCATTTGTGCTTAAACCGGTTCATCAGCTGACGTCTAATCGTCTCCATCATTGTCAAGAGGATGAGGGCCATTTTAGACAATGGATGAATTTTTTAAATGACGTGGTAGGGGCAAAAAAAACATTTCACGTAGGGTTGCTGGCGTGGCATGTACAGTGTAACAGTGAGTAGAGATGGACACGTGTTGTATTATTAGTGGACATTACGTGGAGGGGGCTCAACACGTCGCCAACTTCCATTAGGTTGTGGACGGAAATTGATGGAGGGACATGAATGAGAAACGTGTAAAATCACAAGGACGGAGGGAAAAAAAACCCTAGGGGCATTTCCAAGAAAAAGTGATACCACAGGGACACGTATTATATTTTAGCCATAAACAAATGATGATCGTCCACTATACAAGATCACTGTACGTGCATTTTGCAACAACAAATGGGTGAGGTGCACCTGACAAGGCAATGAATGCATTGGCTTGACGAGCCATTTTTGCCTTGCGTTGGTGCATGCTCGAGACAGCTCTTACTTCTCCGACCGTCTCTCCTGTGATCTGAAATTTGTACACGAAGAGCTTTCATTTTAAATACTCGGACTAACCAAATAAAAGACTTACATAATTCATTCAGATTCATAATACATATCGTGGTCTCTACGATATTTTATCCGCATATTGGAACTCCTAATGCCCTATGCAATCTATTTTTTTCTCTTGGCAACCAAAGCGTAATCCACTACAAGAAAAACAGGCTATGGCAACGAAATTCTTAGCAACGAGTTAGATTTCATCACAAATAGTAGACTTTTATCGACGATAATCATAAACTCGTTGCTTTTAGAATTTTAGCAACGACAAGCAAAGTTGTTGCTCCAATTGGTCTTGAAAGGAAAAATAGTGATAGAATAAAATTTATTAGTGACGAGATGGGTGGTTGCTAAAGAATACTTTTACCTATGATAATCACGAACTCGTCACTACTATAATTTAGCAACAACAAAAAACGATTGCTGGTCTCATTGGTCTTGAAAGGAAAACAATGTTTAATAAATTTTTTTAGCAACAAGGTTAGTGGTCGCTAAAAGAATACTTTTACCAACGATAATCACAAACTTGTCACTATTAGAAGTGATGGGAATCATGCGCTCTGTCAAAGATTTGGTTAACTCTTTTGAAATTTGAATTTCGAAATTTGTATTTCGAATTTTTTTTTTTAGTTGTTGTATAAGCTGATTTTCAGCTGAGTTTTAGTCGAGTAAGTCGCTATTTGAATTTCTTGTAACGTTATCTTTTATCTGTAAAAGAGAAATGATAGGAATAATATTTGGCAGAGTAGAAATACAAATTTTAGTAGATTTTCTACTTGTACTGGTGTGACTCGAGTTGTCCGAGAGTTGAGTGTGGGTAAGACTCCTTCATTTGATCTTCTCTTTCTATTGATGCTCTGCATCAATTTTGGTATCCAAGTTCATTTAGGAAACAACATCATGAGTACGAGGAGCAGGCGTTCTTACAACAACGACCGGTTATCTCAAGCTCAACGTGATGAGTTGCTAGTGAACACAGCCAATCAAGTTGCTGCATTATCACAGAGGTTGGAGACTGTCTAGAACCGAGTGTTTCCAGTTCAACAGGCTAATGAGCAGAAGGTACGGTTTGTGAAAATGAAGTTGAAGGGCCAAGCTCAAGTTTGGTGGTATAGTGTAGAGGAGCAGCTTCAGCGACTTGGTCAACCTCCTATATCCGACTGGGAGGAGATGAAACTTCGCCTGAAAGAGAAATTCTTACCAACGGATTATGAAGATACGGTTTTCGAAGATTTATTGGCGCATCGTCAAGGCATTTCATCCGTAGCAGAGTATACTACTCGGTTTCACGAACTCATCACTCGATGCCGAGTAAACGAAACAGAGAGGCAAATGCCAACCAGATACCGATCGGGATTGCGAGAAGATATTCGAAAACAGCTACTTACAACTTGTTTGTTCAGTCTTGAAGAAGCTTATCAGCTCGCTCTTCGAATAGAGGCGCAGCTGAAATGGAATTCTGCACGACGCCAGAGTAATGTGTATGGGCGTGGAGTAGCAGAGAATAGCTATAAGGGAATTCCTTTCAGTCGAGGACCAACAAACAGACCTAAAGCTACAGTTAATCGTAAGAAAGCATGAGAGAATAAAGATGCAAAAGGGAAAGAAGTTGCAGCAGCGGGAAGGGGACAAGGAGAATGTTTTAAATGTGGCGGCAAGCGGCACTTTGTCGTGGTCTGCCCAACAAAAAATCAGCGCTTCGCATTAATATGTGAAGAAGATGATGTGTCGAATCAACCAGAAAAGACTTCTATACAAGCAGAAGGAACAATGAAGCATGCTGATGACGACGAAGAATTACCTGAGGTGGAGCTAGAAGGGTCCAATTTACCAATTTGTGTTGTTTGCAGAATTTTATCGGGACGAAAGAGTGAAGATGAAGAAGAGGAGCCTTGGTTGCGAACCAATATTTTCCACACTAGGGTCGAACACCAAGGTAAGGCCTTAAATTTGATTATTGACAACGGGAGCAGAATGAATGTTGTGTCTCTTGATTTAGTTAGAAAATTGAATCTGAATCTAGAACCTCACTCCAAGCCATATCGAGTAAGTTGGATAGACAATACGTCAATTCCAGTAAAGAACCGTTGCTTGGTCTCATTCTCTTTGGGGAAGAATTTTCATGAAGATGTCTTATGTGATGTTTTACCCAAGACAGCTTGTCATATATGATTAGAGAGGCCATGGTTGTACGATAGGAGAGTGAGGTATGATGGGTTTTCCAATTCCTACTCTCTGAGACGTGGAGACAAGAAGGTGCGCTTGAAACCCCATGCGAATAACAGATTTCAAAAGACAGAAGAGTCTTTACCCTCTAGAACACTATCCTTGCATCGATTTGAGGAGGTAAGCAAAGAAGCTGAAGTTATTTTTGTAGTGATGATGCGAGCATTACCAGTACTTCCTATAGACAAAGTTCCCCAAGACTTTATTTCTATTTTGGAGGACTTTTCTGATGTTGCACTTGGGGAGCTACCACTGGGAGTTACCACCCTACGTAATATTCAACATGCAATTGATTTCAACCTTGGATCGACTTTGCCTAATCATCCACCATATCGATTAATTTGAAAGTGTTTATGTATGTTGGCATTATTTCCATGGGCAAAATAGTCATTTTATTAATGAAATTTTCAGTTTAAAATATATAGAGCAACTTGGTTGGTTTATGAGGATGTGGAGCTCAAAAGAATGTGATAGAAGCTACTGGAAGATTGCTGATTACATCTAGAAAGGTTGGGAGTTGTTGTAGAATTGTTGGGAGGTTTTTCAGTTGGTAAGGTTAGCCTAGCGGGATTTCTATAGACTTCGAATTAAACTTCTAAAAATTCGCCCAAACCTCCAAATGACTTCGTTTTACCATTATACCCTTACTAAATCAGTATACAACCCTTCCCTAAGTCCTTTCGTGATTAACATGCACGATTGAATATTCTTGCTCCCAAAATCCTCTTATACACAAATACTCTATTTTTCTCTCCTTGTGCAAAAATTGATCTATTCATACACTATTGTGAGAGTCTGATTTATTTCCTCTGGTGAAGGTTTTGAGTGTGGAAGGTTTTAAGTGTGAAAGATTGCTGATTAAAGAGATGTTCTTTCCTACACAGTTGCAGTTGAGATCGAATCACTGTGTGAAGGTTCTTGAGGGATTCTCAAGATTAATCGCTGCTGAAAGATTCAGAAATGTAAAAGCCGACGAGTTCGTTGGTTCCATTGAAAAACAAAACCAGAGTTGCTGGTTGTTGCATGTGTGCTGGGCACCTACCCAAGACGGAAGTTTGGGTGACTTTTCGAAGAGCGGGAGATCTTGAAGTGAATGAGTTTTTACTTAGATCACCGTCTTTGAAAAGCAGGGGATGTCAAAACTGTCCTTGGAGACCTCCAGGGGCATTTTTGACCTTTTTAGACCTCCGATTGAACTGAAATTTTTACTGAGACCTACTTTGACCATATGCTACACATCCACCAATTTTCATGCAAAGAATCGAAGGATTTCATTTGGACAGCAAGGGTTTTCACTAAAAAGTCCAAATTTTCCATTACATGTGATGTTCATGTGTTTCAATCCTTAGGTCTAATGATTTAAGTCATTATAACTGAAATAATATAATCACAGAATGCATTAAAATATAGATCAGCAACAAAAATCACATGCAACATTAAAACTTTCTTCAAAATCATCAAAACAACACATGCATGGACATTTTGCTTCAAAACTTCATCTCAAGCCCTCTTGGCTTCATTTCCATAGCCTTGATCTGCCATTTCAACCATAAAATCCATCCTTGCCATTCGGCTACCCTTTCATCATAAAGTTTCTCAACAAAAAGCATGTAAAAATCATCATAAACATAAGTATTCATATGCAACTATCATCTACACTTTGTATCATGATAAAAACTAAGTTGAACATATTTTTCATTGAAACTAACATGTGTAACAAAGATTTCACATTGACAGCAACCAAAACAAGCTCAATCCCACATTTTCCCAACCAAATATGCATAAAACTAGCCCTTACCTCCACTTGTTTGAAAGCTTTCATTTTCCCCTTCTTTTTCTTCTTCTTGTTCTGCTTTCTCTTTCTTTCCTCTCTTGGCCGAATCTCCTCTTTCTTTTCTCTCTTTTCTTTCTTCTCTTTCCCCCTTTTCTCTCTCTTGTCTCATGGCAAAAATGCTTGCTGTGAGTAACTTGTTCCCTTTTACACTAGATCTAGCTTTTGTCTTTATTCTACTAATTAACTAGGGGCATGCTATATTTATGGAGATATAATGAGTATGGAGACAAGAAATTAATAACATGCATTATCTTTACTCATAGGAGAAAGAGTTTTTGACACATGGCCAATAAGATAAGATTTGCAAAATCTTCACTAAGTTAGCCGACCAAGAGTATGTAGAGTGGCTTTAGGTTAGTTTTTGGGCTTTCATGCCCTAATGGGCTTCGGCCCGAGTCCATAATTCAACACCCTAGGCCCAATACAATCTACATGAGATTAAATAAGCCATTTTAAAATAATAATTAGGTGCAAATAAAATCAATTACATGAAAGAATAAATTAAATTTAAATGGAATAAGCAACATTGAATTAACATAAGTAAGGAATGATGATTAAAACAAAAACCGAAAATAAAAGATGAATCAAGAAAGATGAATTTTGACCATAGTAAAAATTTATCCAATTAAATCTAAAAATTTAAGGGAACAAAACTCATATCAATAAAATAACTTAAGCACATGAAATTAATTGAAATAATGCAAGAATATAAAAATTATTAAGGAAGAAATCACATAAGGAATTTAATGAAGCAAAAATATAAATCTAAGTGCTAATGAATTTAGAAACTGGGGAAATCAAGACTAATATCAAAGTGCATATTTTTTAAAAATATTTATAGCAAACATCATAAATGCACAAAAAAGTGAGGGGTATCATATGTTATTATTTAGACTCTCAGTTTTTATTTAGAGACGAAATGGGCTCCGTTGCAAAGGTGACTTTTTGGGACAGATTACAATTTTTGTTGTGCTCTCATCTCATAAGTCTGTGTTCGTGTGAAATAATCGTTATGCCCTCCATCAAAATCCTAAAAATTAAGTCAAAGGACATTGTCACACTAAAATTGAAGCCTACATACCTTTTTTACTGATTTCCCCCTCCCTCTGTTACAAATACTTTTGTAAAGCAAGAAAATGTAAATTGTATATTAGATTGACTGATTCGAGATAGCCACCCTCCTGAGCAAAGATTGCTTTTAATTGTAAAATTCGCATGCTTATCTACTCGTCTATTTATACAACAGGGAGCTAGCAAATAACTGAGTCCACCAACTGACAAACGTACCGGCCCAGTCCAAAGTCCAGCTGTCCTATTACAACCCAAGCTCCTCTTTAGTTCGTAGCTTCTCGTCTTAACGCGGAAGCTTCTGCATTCTTTCACACTATTCTCAATAGGGGTGTCTAAAGGTCGGTTCAGTCCTGTTCGGTCTGGTCTGGATTGGCCAAACCGGAGTTGCAGAAGACAAAGGAGACCGGACCGGTCTTGACCAGTCCGGTTTTGCCAGTTTCATTAGTTTGAGTCTGTTCGAACTGGACCGATTTCACTTTGGAGGAGGGCGCTAGAATCGTTTTAGGTTTTCTTTTAAAAAAAAAAAAATTAAAAAACCGGTTCGGAACGGTCTGGAGCAGTATACTCCGGTTTGGTACCAGTTTTTCTATGTATGAAACCGGGACCGGACCGGAATATATCGGTTTCACCGAACCGGCCATTCCGGTAAGCTTTTTCTCACCTATTTTTCCAGAACCGGTCCGGTTCGGCCAGTCCGGCCGGTTCTTTGGACAAATTTTCTCGATATATCTCGTCTTTGCTCTTCCTTCAAGCCCAAGAGCTGCTCCAGCTGCCGTTAACTCCAGATCAGCTCGAATACTGTTAGTTCCAGCTCCCATCGGCTCCACCAACGAATACAGCCGTGCCTCTCATCTCATAAGTCTATCTGTCCATGTGAAATGATCGTTATGCCCTCCATCAAAATTCTAGAGACCGAGTCAAAGGACATTTTCACAATAAAATCGAAGCCTACGTACCTTTTTTACTCATTTCCCCCTCCCTCCCTCTGTCTGTCTCTCTCTCTCTAGAATACTGCGTCTTTGTATTTGGAACATCGGCAGTGGAAGAAGAGAACAAGCTGATAAAGCTTTAATTGTATCACGTTCAGGTTAGGGTTCAGTGTCTTTTTTATACGATCCAAATTTTATATATTCATTTACTTTTGTTTTTTAGATTATGTAGTTTTTATTTATTTATTGTTGTAGTATTTTCATTTTGTGTAGTTGCTCGGTTCAGAAATCGTTGACAGTGTAAATTTCATGATCTGATTGCATAATTGGGCGAGGATCAATGGGGTTTTAAGATGTTTTAGATGGATGATTAGGCTCGGGACTTTAGAAATCTTTTACTGCTTTAACTTTCTGTATTTGATTTTGATGGCGAGTGGCGGGAATGAGAGGATTGGAATGCTGAGACGGGCTTTATGAGAGTTTTTTTGGATACTCAGCTATGGCTTTTTAGTAGCTGAAAAAAATGTCGCAAATCCGCGAATGAAATTTTGGGTGTTAAATTTATTGTTGTTTGATGGTAAATGTAAGGAATGGAGTTGAAATAGGCAAGGCAGAACATATGACTCAGCTCAAACGAGCTGATACAGCTGAAGTTGGAAAGATATGGGTGTTATTTTGACTGTGGAACATGGACTTTTGCTTTCTCAGGCTGTTTGTGTTTTATGGAGATACTAAGTAACAAATCTTTTTCACTTGACACTATCACTATTGTGATTCATGCTTGGATAAGCATATATATAGCTAGAGGTGGAAAGTACGTGCTAGTTCAATACTAGAGTCTGACCTTTTGTTTTCTAAGGTCCATCTGTTTTGGGATCCACCCATAATAAGTATGAGGTTAATGAATTTTGCTTCACTAGGAAGTCTTACCAGCGTCATTTGATTGAAATATCATGAATATGCAGTAACTTTTATTTTTGCCTCTAGTTCCAAATCTTGCACAAGTTGAAGTTTCACTCACATTGTACTGTTGAAAATGACTGCTGAAAGTTATGCCCTTTCTTCTTGTTGGAGTTTGCACATTCTTATTGTGAAAGAATAACTGGATTTCTTCATTGTCTATGGTTATGGATCCGCTGTGCATCATTGGTGAGGCAAATCGTGGTTAAGACTTATACTTATTTATAATTCTTTTAGAATGGGAAAGGGCAAGATTAGTAAATTAAAAAAAAAAGCGAGTTGGTAGCTGCTATATATCTGATGTGCTCTTTTGTAAATTTATTATTAATACTGTTGATTGCTTCTACGCTGTGCCCCTTTGAGTTGATAATGCTTTTAGTCAGTCATGATTTCTAGTAAGAAATTATTTTCAGCACAATCTAACCATATGCTTAATGCCGCTAAGTATCTCTCTTGAATATGAAAACAGGGCGTAAGATACTACAGGTTTACTAGTTCTATCCAAGCATACAATCTGCTGATGATATTCTCCCTTTTGCAGGGGAACGCTTGGATGTCTGGCTTGCTCTGTTCCCAACTATTTATTTATCTGTGGGAACTGCAACAGCTTTAATTCTTTTAGGAGGGTAGACCAGGAAACTATTTTTCCAGATAGTTTGTGGGCCCCTCTGTCCATTGAATCCCCTTACGACAGTAGAGTGGTATCTGGTGTTTACTTCTCTATGCATTGTTCTATCGCAGCTCCCAAACCTCAATTTGATTGTAGGACTTCCACTGATAGGGGCTGTGACAGCCATCACTTACTCTACCATGGTGATTAAGGGATAAAAATGGGTTAAATAAGATGCTAGATTTCCTAGATGTGACAGATTATTTTGTGTAAGTGCCAATGTTTACAAGAAAATTATGAAAATGGCTTGTGATTAATGAAAGTTGCATTTTGGGTTTAAAAATAGTAGAGTAACCCATTATTTATCTTGGGCCAAATGAGAAACTCAATACATCCATTGGGCTAGAGTTTTAAAAATTTAAAATTATCGAGACTTTTGTGGCCCATTCACTCACATTGACTTAATATTGTAGGAGGGCATTTTTGTCCTAAAATTTGAGCACACATCTTAAATTAAAAGAGCTGGAGATTAGAGGGCAATAGGGAAAAAAAAAAAGAAGAAGAGTTTGCAACTTTGAGGCCGATGGAAGAGAGAGAAAGACTGATGGAGAAGAGAGAAGAGAAGGACGATGGAAAACGGTTTTGAGAGGGGAATCTACAGCAACAAAAGGGGGAGTTGGCCATTTATCTTGAGGAGGCCAGATAATTTCTTTTGGGTTTTTCTTCATGTTCGTTCTTTTCCTTTTCGACTCTTGCATTCTTGTTTGATTTTGAATTGACGTTCTGTAGCAATTTGTTTCGGTTTTTTTTTTTTTTAATGTTCTGTTAGAATTTAGCTCTCATTTTCATTTATGAATTAGATGCACTTCATTTTATTTGCCGTGTTGTTGGGTTTCGCATTTTATTTTTTGATTTCTGTTGCATTAGTTTTGGTTGTGTTCTTTGTTGGGTTGTTGTTTTTCTTTCAATTTCCGTTTTATATTTTTATTCTCTTTTCTTTCAACTTCGTTTAAGTTTTGTTGCTTTATTTTGTTTTGCTTTTCTTACATTTCTTTTTCGTAGTTTTGTTATGTCAGTTTTCTTTTCTTTTCTATTTTTTTTTCAATTTTCATCACACATTTATATTTTACGTTCTTCTGTTTGGATGATGAGATTTTCTTTCTTTTATTATGTCATTTTTATGAGAATGTGGAGCTAAATCCCTTTTATCTGAGCTGTGGGTGGTACTTGGCATTGATTCATAATCAAATCAATGGTAGTTGTTACTATTTTAATTGCAATTTCTTTGGTTTTTGGCAATGATTGATTCTCTTACTTTGGATTTTCTGTCGACGTTTGGCACATATAATCCAAATGTATGCAAGGCTTTGATTAGCTATTTCAAGTTTATTATTATCTCCTTTTGCTATGAATTTATCTTAATTATTTTGATTGGGCTTGAATTGATTTATTATCCGATTGTTGTAGATTTGAGTATCTAGGCAACTTAGTTAATCAATGGGGGAAATTGAGTTAATATAGAATAAATGCTAAGGAAATCACATCTCAAGTGTTTGATAATCTGTCTCTTCCAGTTTTTGTAGTAGTTTGTTTTTCCATTTTAACTTTTAAGCTTGTTAGTTAGCTTTTTGTGATTCTTGCATTTTGCTTTGACTCTAGTTTAGGCATCCTTTGTAGTTCAATTTTAATTTCTATAAGTTATTTTCCTTTTCAAAAACAAAAAAAAATCAAATCACTTGCTGTCAATTTCGTTAAGTTTAAACAACATATTTCAAAAGACACAAAAGTCTCGTCTCTGCGGAAATGATCTTGGGACTTTCCTTGATTATAATTTGATAAATTCTGCACCTAGAATTAACCTTTTCAGAAGCGATCAGTGTGGGCCCTCTCCATAAGTCGCTAAGTATCTCTCTTGAATGTGAAAACAGGGAGTAAGATTCTACAGGTTTACTACTTGTATCTAAGCATACTATCTGCTAATGATATTCTCCCTTTTGCAGGGGAACGTTTGGATGTCTGGCTTGCTTTGTTCCCAACTGCTTATTTATATGCGGGAACTACAACAGCTTTAATTCTTATAGGAGGGGAGACCAGGAAACTATTTTTCCAGATAGTTTGTGAGCCCCTCTGTCCATCGAATCCCCTTGCAACAGTAGAGTGGTATCTGGTGTTTACTTCTCTATGCACTGGTCTATCTCAGCTCCGAAACCTCAATTCAATTGCAGGACTTCCACTGATAGGGGCTGTGACAGCCATCACTTGCTCTACCATGGTGTGGGTCCTCTCCATAAGCCGCTAAGTATCTCTCTTGAAGTTGGTGCCGTTGAGTTGAATGATTTCAGGCCTATAAGCCTTGTGGGGGGAATTTATAATATTCTTGCCAAGGTCTTAGCTAACAGGTTGAAGTAGGTGTTGCATAAGATTATTTTCCCTTCTCAAAATGCCTTTGTTCATGATCGGTAGATTCTGGATTCGGTGTTGATTGCGACTGAGTGTATTGATTCTTGTTTGAGTTTAGGTGAGCCGTGTATGTTGTGTAAGTTGGACATCCACAAAGCTTATGATCATATGAATTGGGCTTTTTTTGTTGTACCTTCTTAGGAGATGTGGGTTTGCGGAGGAGTGGTGTAGGTGGATTTATTTTTGTATCTCCTCGGTTAAATTTTTTGTGCTTGTGGATGGTTCTCTTAAGGGTTTTTTTGATAGTTCTCGCGTTTGAGGCAAGGTGATCCCTTATCTCCTTTGTTATTTTCATTTGTCATTGTTATGGAAGCGTTCTCTTGTATGATGTCTAAGATGGTTTCGGTTGATGTTATTAAGGGATTCAGGGCATCTGGGGTTAATAGGGAAGGGGAATGTGTTTCCCACTTGCTGTTCGTTGATGATACATTGATATTTTGTGGGGCTGAGGAGTATCAATTCTGTAGTCTCCATTGCATGCTTTTTTGTTTCGAGGCAGTTTCTGGATTGAAGATTAATTTGGCTAAGTCTGAGGTGATACCTGTTGGTGATGTTAGTAATGTGGGGGAGTTGGCTTCTATTTTGGGTTGCAGGGTATCCGCTTTGCCTATGACATACTTGGGTCTTTCGTTTGGAGCTCGTTTTAAAAGTGTTCGTATTTGGGATGAGATTTTGAAAAGGATGGAAAGAAGGTTAGTTGGGGGGAAGCGAATGTATTTTTCAAAGGGAGGTCACGTTACTTTGATTAAATCTACCCTTTCGTGTCTTCCTACGTACTTTCTTTCTCTTTTCCCTCTTCCACATAAGGTTGCTTGTAGAATGGAGAAGTTGAAAACAGATTCTTTGTGAGGAAGTGATGGAGAGGCTCATAAATTTCATCTTCTGGATTGGAAGACGGTTTGTTCTTCTATCGATTGTGGTGGTTTGGGTATTAGGGGTCTCTCGTTGTTTAATAAAGCATTATTGGGAAAATGGTTATGGAGGTTTGCTACTGAGATTGGAAGCATTAGTAAGGGTTGGGAGTCTTTTCGGGGCCATACTCGGTTGGTGGTGGGAAATGCGCAAAGGACGAAGTTTTGGCATGATGTATGGTGCGGGGATCGTCCTTTGAGGTGTTCATTCCCTATAGTTTTTTCCCTATTCTTGTATCCAGATGGGCTGGTGGTGGATTGTATGGAGGACAATGTTCGCTCTGTTGTTTGAATGTTCAGTTCTTAAGAGGTGCGAATGATTGGAAGTTGGAAGAAATTTCGTCTTTTTTCTCCACTCTTTATGAATCGGAGATACAGAGAGGAGAGGAGGATAAGTTGTGTTGGGTGGATAATAAGGATGGTATTTTTTCTGTTGAGTCGTTCTATGTTGTGCTTGATGGTGCTAGTTATGTGTCTTTCCCTTGGCGTCGGATTTGGAGATCTAAAGTCCCTACTAGGGTCTTCTTATTTGTTTTGGAGGCTTTGTATGGTAGGATTTTGACTACTGATAATCTGAGGCGTAGAGGTCTTTATGTGGTTGATTGGTGCTATTTATGTGAGGGTGATGGGGAATCGATTAACCATGCCTTATTGCATTGTCCGGTGGCGAGAGGTATGTGGAAGCATGTTTTTTCTATGGTTAATCTTCATTGGGTTATGCTGGAGCGGGTTGGGGATGCCTTGCTTTGTTTGGGGCGGAAGTTTAAGGATCCTATCGCTAAATTTATTTGGATGATGGTTCCTTATTGCATTTGGTGGAGTTTGCGGAACAGGCGATGTTTTGAGGATTCTTCTTTGTCTGTGGTGAGTTTGCAGGGTGGTCTGATAGTTGATCTTTTTTTCTGGACTAATGTGATGTTGGGTGGCCCTTTTCTAAATTTTCAGGACTTCTTGAGTTTTTTTGTTTGTATGCTGTGATTTCTGTCAGTACAAATGATCTTTTTTTTCTGGACTAATGCGATGTCGGGTGGCCCTTTTCTAAATTTTCAGGACTTCTTGAGTTTTTTTGTTTGTATGCTGTGATTTCTGTCAGTACAATCTTTGTACTGCTCTTTTTCCTTTCTTTCTTTAATAATATTGCTTACTTATCAAAAAAAAATCTCTCCTGAATATGAAACAGGGCGTAAGATACTACAGGTTTACTAGTTCTATCCAAGCATACGATCTGCTGATGATATTCTCCCTTTTGCAGGGTTACGTTTGGATGTCTGGCTTGCTCTGTTCCCAACTGTTTATTTATCTGCGGGAACTGCAACAGCTTTAATTCTTATAGGAGGGGAGACAATGAAACTATTTTTCCAGATAGTTTGTGGGCCCCTCTGTCCATCGAATCCCCTTACAACAGTAGAGTGGTATCTGGTGTTTACTTGTCTATGCACTGTTCTATCTCAGCTCCCAAACCTCAATTCAATTGCAGAAGTTCCACTGATAGGGGCTGTGACAGCCATCACTTACTCTACCATGGTGTGGGTCCTCTCCATAAGCCAACAAAGGCCAGAAACAATATCTTATGAACCGCTTTCATTGCCATCCTCCACTGCATCCCTCTTTTTGGTCTTGAATGCGCTGGAATTATAGCTTTTGCTTTCAGAGGGCACAATTTAGTTTTAGAGATCCAGGTATGCATTCTGTGAGCGTTGAAGAGATTCGCTTTATGCTTAGTCATACAAGTAACTCCCACAATCATCATAGTTGTTGAATTTGTGGAAGCAAATCAGTTATTTGGAAGAAAAACATTTTTGAATATTCTTGTTTCATCTAAGGAAGCAAATCAGTTATTTTGAAGATGAGTTTATTTGCATTTACTTGAGATTTTCTCAGGGTTGTTGGAAGGATTTGGTCCTTGTAACCACTGCTTTCATGCCCTTTGGTTTTCGTAAAATGTTCCTGTCAGTTTTAGCAGTAAATCTGGGCTATGGAGGCTTGTATCAGTGGCTGCAGTACACACTCACTTGTATATTGTCCTCCGTCGTTTCTATAATATAATTTGTAGTTTACGGAGTGCCCATGATAAGGTTTCTTGATGATTTCAAGAAATATTTCCTGCCATCAGGATGAAACCCTCATTGTTCGGGGGTCTGCTCATGTTTTTCCATTTGCTTGTCCTCTGATGTGGAACTTCGGTCTACTTTTTTGTTCCTTATATGGATTTTTCTTTTTGGTTCGTCTTTTCCTTAGTACATGACAACTTCTACATAGTGTGTTGGTTATAAAATTTTAGTAAAATTTTATGTTTGTGTTAAAAAAGAGATGTATTGGTGAATGAATGATAAAAGTAAAGTAAAATTTTGAAGTGTGTTTGATAGAAGTAAAATTTTGTTTACTTCACAATGCTATGCTAGTTAATACAGATGTTATGTTTGTGCTTACATATTTTAGTTAAGTCTACTGTTATGTGATGACATGTGCTTACAATTGCTTGATTGATTACTTTACCTGGGTGGTCTTTCCTTCCTGTACTCCCAGTGATACTGATATTACGAAATACACGAGCAAATCCTTCGGTCTCTTATAACATTGTCCAGAATCATTTTTTTATATATGTCATTGCATCTCATAAATTCTTCAGTCTCTTATAACATTGTTCAGAGTCAATTATATATAGACATCATATTTAGACCCGCACTCTGTTTCTTGTTCCAGATGCCTTCAGGAGGGATTCTTATCACCGTGTATGCATTTCATAGTCACGACATTCCAAGAGAACTTCTCGCAATCACTTTTCAGCTAGTTGTGTTCAACTGTCTGAGAGCAGCTTCCAGATATACTCGATCGGCATAAACTGTTTTAACTTCGAGCAGAAGTCCAGTCCGGACGATCAGCATAAACACACACTGGAAACTCTAGCGTTGTAGTTAGAGAACGAAGTTAGTGAAAAGAGAGAGCACAGTCGATATCCGTCGGAGTGAGATGACTGAAGGGTGAGTATGGCTTCATGCGTGTTTCTTGAAAATCTCCCTGTTTTATTGGACAACTTTTGTAGGAGTTAATAATGTTAGCTAATTTACGATTGGTGTTTAACTGCAGGGAAAAAAGATCAAGGAAGAGACCACATGAGTGTGATACAGAACTAGAGGCGACTCTAGCATACTGGAGGAAATTGAATGAAGACCTTTATTCTCGAGGACAAGTTACACGCAAGGCTCCACCAAGGGACCAAAGAAGGGTTGCATGAAAGGAAAAGGAGGCCCTGACAACAAAGATTGCTGCTACAGACGTGTGAGACAAAAGAATGGAGGTAAGTGGGTCGCGGAAATACGCCAACCACGTAATAGGACTGCAGATTTACCACCGAGAAAAGGGAGACGGCTTTGGCTTGGTATTTTTAACACAGCTGGTGAACAGTGGCGGAACGATGATTGAAATCTAAGGGGTCGAATTTTAAAGGCGAAATAATAAGAATTTTTTTTTTTTTAATGTAAAAAATTGTCTTAGAGTTACAATGTCAAAAATTAAGAAATAAAAGTATTAAAAATATTAGAATACGTGTACTGTATTATTTTTTTAAAAAAATATGTACCGTACTATACTGCAATTGAAATGTGACAATTATATTCTATGATTTTGCATCTTCTGAAAATATTGTAAAATGACTTCGTTCTCAATAGTTTTAAAAATTTTTGTTCGATGTATACTATCATGTAATCATTTATCTAGTTATTTTTTATCTTATTACGCAAATCACTCTTGATGATCTTCATTGCAAAAAATTCTTTCAATGGTTGTAGTCGCAACTGGTAAGATCAATGTCAACTCAATAAATCGATAAATTAATGGAAGTATAGTATTTTTTTTGGTCTCAATTATTTTCATAGCAAGACCTCCAATATTTTGTAGTTCAGAAAAAAAAAAAAAAAAAATCATTTCTTTAAACATATCTAATATAGGTATTAAATTAATTTTTAAGTATCAAATGATCATCTACTGTGAAATCTTTGGGATAAAGTTCATCAAGACGACGTAACTTAGCATGATCAAACGTTGAGAATGAGTTTTTTAGATCAAGATATGTTATGCAAAGAAGTAACATCGTATTTGCTTCTGTTAACTGATTATCCATCTCTTGAGTGATCAAATCAATAACCTGGCAAAACACTTCCACACGAAAATGATGGAAATAAGTAATAGTTTGCCCTCCACGCCTCGAACGACTACGAATTGGTATAATGTCTTCCATATTCGGCACACTAACAGAGTTATCAACACAAAAAGTTTTGACTTCTAAAAATTCATTCCATTCTATCTTTCTCAATTCTTGCAATTGTTCCTTCACAACTCCAACTAAACCCATACATTAACAATGTCTTGATCTTTTCATTATAAGACCTGTGATAATTAGTTTGTAATTCTCATTATTCCTCAACAAATGCATAGTGAATACAAACTCAAAACTTTCCATCTTATCGAACAAATTCATAGCCATGGATCTTTGTTCTAGGAGAGTACCATTTTCCTTTTATGTGTTTAAGCACTTCCAATATTGTTGACCACATAGTGAAGAGATGGATTATTGTAAGGTGGTATGAACCCCAACGAGTGTCACCTACAATATTATAAGAATTATAAAACTATAAACAAGAAAAAAACTAAATGGTCTATTAGTATTGTAATGAAATATAGTAATCACCTGGTCGTGCGAGACTGGTTTCTTGATTTTTGCCCTTCCACTAGAAATCTCTCCCTTGTCCAACCGCTCCACTATCTTCTCATGACAACTTTGCCGAAAAACATCTTTTCTTTTACATGAAGCTCCGACCATATTCACAATCATGGAAGTATAATTAAAAAAATCACCAACTTGCAAGTTATTCTTTACAATACCCACAATAACCAATTGAAGTTGGTGAGCAAAACAATAGAGCAGAAGGATTGTCCCTCAAAATGAGCGACTTCAACTTATTGAATTCGCCTCACATATTGGATGCTGCATAATCTGGATATTGACAACCCATGTCTTGCAAACAATTTGTCTATAGCTTTTTTTCAAAGATTCAGAGCAAGTATCAGAACATGTTCCACACCAAGAAACATTTCAATCACCTGTCCACGTATGTTTACATATCTCAAAACCATTGTCATTTGCTCCTTCACTGAATTATCTCGAGACTCATCAACTATATGAGAATAAAATCCATCTCCAATTTCTTTAATAATGGCAAGTGTGATCTTAACTGCACAAGCACTCACCATTTCCTTCTGCACTTTTGGAGAAGTCATTTGGTTGTTTCCAGGAGCATTAGTGTTAAGTGTTTTAGCAACCTTTTCATCACTTTGGCAAAACACGTTCAAAAACTCAAGAAAATTGTCCTTTCCTCATTGAACTCTTGGACTCGTCATGACCACGAAAAGCTAATCCTTGCCCAAAAGAAACGAATGCAATCTAAAACCTGCTAAACGAATGCGATAAGCATTCTCTTATCGTGCCAGTGTGCGGATAACATGTGCGACACACTTTGTCGCTGATTTTCAAGTGCTTCACATAGTCTTCTAGCTTCATTGTGAGCACTATCATGTGCACCAACATGTTCACCAAAAACCTCCATTGCCTTTTTCCAGTTGCTAAATCCGTAGATGTAAACTTATCTCCCCCGACTTCCTCCTCTAGGTCGCCTAAACAGATAACACCACAAGCAATACGTCTCATCCTTTGATACACTATATTCCAACCAATTAAAATCTTTAAACCATGTCTCCCTAAAACTCCTCATTTCTTGCCCGTATTACTTATTGGGAAAATCATGGCCACGCGGTTGAACCGGCCCCATATCCTAAGTATTACTTAAATTAATAACTTGCTTGCAGGCGGTAGGATTTGAACTCACACACAACTAGTGAATAAAATTCGTCTAAGATTGTAAGTCTGTCTTTCTAACTATTGAGCTATCACTCTTGGGGGCATTCATATAAAGATTAACTTGACACAATTTTTCTAAATCCACATCATAAAGTTCATTCATATATGCCACGTTGAATAATCTTAGGTCAAGGATGATACGGTGTTTAGCTTGTCATGGTCTTTATCATTAGGATCTTCATGTTGGGTGTAAGTCCGGTCCGAGCTCCGGCGGAGCTCCGGTTCCATTTCCGTCACCGGTTCCGGGAAGCTGAGGTCTAGCCCTTCCAGGAACCGGAACCGGTGGTAGATTTGGAGACTTCCCGGAAGCGGTATTTTTTGCCGGTTCAAAGGAAAACCGGTTCCGTTAGTTTTCTTTTTTATTTTTTAACTACATATTAAAACAACGTCCTTCTACTTAAAGTAGAACGACGTCGTTTAGTTGTTTTTAAATATATTTATATTATACCGTGGATCAAAACGACACCGTTTTGACCCACAATGAAAAAACCCTACCCCCTCCCCCCTCTCCTTCGATTTCGCGACCCACCGTTTCACTGGTCACTCTCTCTCTCTCTCTGTGTTCATCTACCGACTGCCATTGCTCTCTCTCTCTCTCTCTCCTGAGTCGCTGATTGTTGACCTCCGACGACCTCCGGCACTCTCTCTCGCTGCTTCTCTCTTTGTAACTATAAGTCGTAACCCTCAACGCCGTAAGCCCGAAACCTATGTTTTCTCCCTCTCTCTCTCTCTCTCTCTCTTTTATTTCTGATTTTGGGTTTCTTTCTCTATAGAATTGGAGCTCATTTCCCCAATTGACGAGGGAAAGTCCCACTGGTCTTCAGCAACGAATTCATTTGTAAAATTTTTGTGAATTGCATTGTTTGTAGCTGTAACCTATGTTTGAGTTATTGTTAGTTTGTACCTGTAAAAATTGTTTGTATCTTCATAGCATGATTCACTTGTAAGTGACCCAACTGTCATATTATTTTAAGTTGAAGTCTTCATGCATAACTTGGAAGTTGGATGTATGTTGGTTTTACCATATACTTCAATGTATATGGTATTTTTGATCGTTGGGATAGATCATAAATTCTGAGCTTTAATCATTTAGTACAATTTTCGAGTCCTGAAAACTTTAATCATAGATCTTTTAAAATCTTATTTTCTTTGTTTGCAATTTGTAACAAAATATTGATTCTTATGTTGTTGTCTCTCATTTGCAGCACTTAAATTTGATAGTATATAGCCTAATTGGAAGTGAAGAGGTCAGAGTCACTGGATTTATTTGATAGGCATTATCAGTCACTACAGGTTGGTTTAACATAATGATATATAAAATATTTGAACATGGGTAAAATATTGGTACTTGCATGCAATTGTGGTGTTAGATTTTTTAATACTAAAAGATGTTATTGTTTGTTTGTACCTGTAACTTATGTTTTCAATATTTGATTTGTGAATCTGTTAGATACCATGCTTTAATATGTTAATTGTTTAGTTGTTTTAAATTTTGCATCTTGATCATTTTTTGTTGTCTTTAATTTGGGTTAAGCTGGTAGAATGAGTTGTCTTAGGGCTTTTCATTGTGTCTTTCTTTCAGATGGATCATCAAATTCCAATTGCATCTTCGCAATCCACAACCCCAATTTATTTACCCCTGCCTCAACGGCTACACCTACAATTGGTGAGATACCAATTATAGATGTAGAGGCACAACAAACTGAGACAATGACCGAGCCTCTAAAAGAATGAAGGTTTCCAATCCATCCTCGATGTGGGAACATTTCACTAGGATACTACCAGTAGTTGACCCAAACAAACCATTGGCCAAGTGCAACCATTGTGGTCATAAAGCTGGGGTTCACCACAAAGATCAAGGGACCTCGGCTATGAGGTCCCACTTGAAGGCTTGTGTAATGTATAAGAGAACTCAAGTAAATTGGATAGTTCTCAACAGAAATTGACTTTTGATATCAAGGGGGCAAGTAGTGGATCAGTGGGTGATGAAGATAGACTCATATAATCCCAAGGCTATTAGAGTTGCTATTGCTAAGTTTATAATTGTGGATGAGCTTCCCTTTAGAATAGTAAGCAAGGATGGGTTCAAGGAGATGATTCATACCCTCGAGCCCGATTTAAAGTACCATCTCGAATCACAGTAATGAAAGATTGTATGAAACTTTACTTGGAAGAGAAGTGTAGACTGAAGGCTAGTATCTTACTTAATAGACCCGAGTTTGTTTCACCACTGACACATGGACATCAGTCCAAAACATGAATTATATGTCTGTCACTGCACACTTCATTGATAGTACTTGGAATTGCACAAAAAGATACTTGCCTTCTCTAAGGTGTCAGATCATAAGGGCTCGACAATTGGGATGGAATTGGAGGATTGTATGTCGGAATGGGGATTGATAAAATCCTTACAATCACTGTCGATAATGCATCCTCTAATGATACAGCCATTGACATGTAAAGAGTAGACAATTGCTTTTGGGGTTTCGGCCTGGAAAAATAGTTTGTAATCATGATTTTTTGCATATGAGATGTTGTGCACATATCTTGAATTTAATTGTGCAAGATGGGTTGAAGGAGCTGGATGATTCTGTGGCCAAGGTAAGGAACTTGGTCAAGTATGTTAAGTCATCTCCTAGTCGAATGGATGGGTTTAAGAAATGTGTAGCGAAGAGGAAGTTTCCCATTGAGGGATTTTTGCAGCTTGATGTTCCTACTCGTTGGAATTCAACGTATATTATGTTGGATGCAGCTGAGAAATATCAAAGAGTTTTTGAGGATATGTTGGCAGAAGATGGATTTTGATAAGCTTTCTGCGTGAGGGGCATGGGAGGAAGGGACTGGGTCCCCATGGATTTGAGGATTGGGAGCGTGTGAGACATTTTACGAAGTTTTTGGCACTCTTCTATGAGGTGACGGTTCGAATATCTGCTTCAAATACGGTGACACAAACTTATTTTTTGCAGAACTAGCCAAAATTCATATGCATTTGGGGAAATATGCAGCTAGTGGGGATTTGTTCTTGGCAGACATGGCAAAAAAAATGCAGCGGTACTTGATCCACAATACAAGGTTATATACTTGGACTTTTGGTTCAAGAAGGCTTTGGGGTGGAGTTAGGTGCAAAGATGACTAGTCTAGTGAGAGGGACCTTGGATCAGTTGTTTACAGAGTATAGCTAATATGGATGGGTCATCTAGTAGTGGGAGTGTATCTGCAAGTCAAGGCCAGCTTGAAGTGATTGGGTCATCTAGTGCACCCGTAGATGATCCTCTTTACATGGAATTCACACAATTTAAGGCACAACAGAATTTGCTGGATAGCAAGTCTGAAGTGGAGAGATATTTAATGGAGGATATTGAACCTAAAGATCCTAATTTTGATATCCTCAATTGGTGGAGAGTGAATGCACCAAAATTTCCATTCTTGCACGAATTTCTCGAGATGTTCTTGCCATCCCTATCACTACAGTGCCTTCAGAGTCTGTCTTCAGCACGGGGGGTCGAGTATTAGATTCTTTTCGAGTTCGTTGGCACCAAAAACGGCGGAGGACTCATTTGTGCTCAAAATTGGTTGAGATTTAAGATCATATATTCTGCTGATGATGATGAGGATGAGGAACCTGAAGTTGTTGATAAGATCCCGCTAGTTATATGATGGATATAGGTATATACAAAATTTTACATTTCTACTTTCACTTAATTAAAATTTTTTATGAGCTCCTTGTTAATAAATTTGTTTTTTGCAGAGATGATTTATAATGTTGTATCAATCGTAGATTCGTGATTGATTGGTGTTTGGTTATGTTTTTAATTTCTTGCTTCTAACTTCTAAATTTGTAATATTCTTCTATTTCGAGTTATGTCAGCATGCACTATGTTTTTTGGTTATTGTTTCCATTAAGTCTGACCACTTTTATTATTAAGCCCATAATATTTCTTTACTATTTAGGAATTGTGATGGTGTCTAGGTTACTATTTACTAGGTGACTTTGTGAATATGTGATTATGAATTTTGTGAATTACATATTGTTTTGATATTTATTGAATTGAATTTTGTTATTTGCATGTTGTTTTGGGATTTATTGAATATGGATTTTGTTAATTGCATGTTTTTATATTTATTTTTACACTTGTTTGTGAATTGCATGTTTTAGGATTTTGTTGTGAATCTGGATTTTATGTTAAGAGTTTATGTTATTGTTGTTTTCGATTTTTAAAATAGGTTGCTAGGATGTTGTTTTCGGTTTTCAAAAGATCAACAATGAGTTGTTGGTTTTTAAATATTATGGGCTAAATAAAATGGTCATCAAAACTAATATGATCATAAATTATGACATGGTTGTATTAGTTTGAACTTTAAAGGATGGCCAACATTTTACTCCAAAATTCAACTATAGTCACTTGGTGTCTTGGTGAGTTGATGACTTGATGTGGTGCAAGTGCAATGTAAATTCTTAATTTTCATTTGTATACTTGTTGTTCATTTATATAATTGAGATCTTTGTAATGAATTGAGAAATGTTTTTATGAAGATCATGTTGCATATTTTAATTTTCTGATATATCAGAGATATTTGTATTTGTGAATTATGATAAATGAATAACATCTTTTTTTTGTAAAAAATGCTTAAATGGGCAAAAAATATGGCCCAAAACATTGTCAGAATTCCGCTATCCGCTTCCGCTTCCGCTTTAAGAGTCGGAAGCGGAAGGATCTATTTTGGTCATCCGCTAGCGGACCGGATGTCGGAATGTCAAATTCCGCTTCCGACTACCTATTCCCTAATTTAAGGATGTTCTATTCATGTTACGACTAAAGAAGGATTAGTCATGATACAAGTGTGGCCGAGACCAAAACAGCTACTTCATTAATTTCTAGGCTAAGGAAGGATGTTATATTCTTCTATCCCTCATGAGGAGTATCTAAAGGAATCATATAAAAAGTAAGAAAGCACATTAGCACGTTGATTCCAAAGAAATTATACAGCCAAGTAGAAAAAGAATTTATCGAAAACCTGTATGTGTTATGGACCATTTTTAGTTATTCCATCTTGGTAGTATTGTCTTCTACTTCTACACCTTACTGAGGAGTTATGTTAGTGAATCCAGCAAAACTATGTTTTTCGTTAAAATCCAGAAATTACGGATTGTTTTCGGTTTTCCAAATTTCAGTTATACCGAAAATTGTGTTGTATTTGTTTGGACTATGTCATCAAGTTGTGAATATCCCATGAATAGATGGGTCATATTGTTTGAACAAGGATATGCCTTATTTTACTCCCAACTAGTTTTAGTCATGCTGTTTTCGGTAAAAGATCAACAATGAGTTATTGGTTTTTAAATATTATGGGCTAAATAAAAATCAAAACTAATTGATCATAATATGATATGGTTGGTTTGTTTAAAGGATGACCAACATTTTACTCCAAAATAACTCTAATCAAAGACTAAATGTAAATTAATTTTCATTTGTATGTTCATTTATATAATTGAGATATTTATAATGTAATTGAGAAATGTTCTTTTATACTTCCAGAGATATTTGTATTTGTGAACAATGTGAATAACATCCTTAAATGGGAAAAACATTGGAATCCGCTTCCGCTAAATCCGCTAAGAGTCGGAAGCGGAAGCAGACTCTATTTTGGTCATCCGCTAGTTATGTCGGAAAAATCCGACTATCCGCTATTCACCCCTATCTTCATGGTTAAGGATGTTCCTATTCATGTTACGACTAAAGAAGGATTTAGTCATGATACAAGTGTGGCCGAGACCAAAACAGCTACTTCTTATTAATTTTCTATGGCTAAGGAAGGATGTTCCTATTCTTCTATCCCTCACTGAGGAGTAAGATCTAAAGGCCACACTAAAGCCATATAAAAAGTAAGAAAGCCACATCAATCAAAGAAAACAGACAAGCACGTTGATATCCAAAGAAATTATACAGCCAAGTAGAAAAAGAATTTATACCGAAAACCTGTATGTGTTATGGACCATTTAGGAAGTATAAGTTCCTTCCCATCTTGGTAGTATAGGATGTCAATGTAGAGTTTATATGTCTTGAAATATCTTCCCATGTGCGTGGGGAGTATGAGATCTGTCACTAGTGGAATGCGTCTATGTCTCCCTTTCTTCCTGAGTTTGCTTTTGAGTGGTGAGTAGATTGTAGTATGGAATGCCAAAGTTTATGGCTTGTTTGGTTTAGAAGGTTTTTGTGTTTGTATTTTTTTTGGTAGCGTAGATTCTCTTGGGATTTATAAAGTGGTTGGATTGGGATTGGTGAAAAGGTATTGGAATTGATGAAAAATGATTGTGAGAAGTTTTTGAAATTTTTTTGAAAACAATCCAAACATAGCCTATGTGTCTTAAAACTCCCTTTTCCTTTAAGCTAGCTTTTGGGATGAGTTATCCTTAAGCATGTAACAATATTGATCAAAGACTCGACAAAGAGACCCACGTATGAAGCATATACAGAACTGTAATACCCAAGAAAAAAAAAATTGAAATGATGCATTAGGCATCGCTTACAAAAATAGCTACCATTCTAGTATTGGGATGACTCCCTATGAAGCTTTATATGGGAGGAGATGTAGATCTCCAATTTATTGGGATGAGGTGGGTGAAAGAAAGATTCGTGGTCCGGAGATTGTAGAAAAGACTTGCAAGAAAGTTGGGTTAATTCGGAAGAGACTGCAAGCAGCTTAGAGTAGACAAAAAAGTTATGCAGATAAACGGAGAAAGGAGTTGGAATTTGAAGTGGGAGATAAAGTATTTTTGCGAGTTACTCCAATGAAGAGAGTAATGCATTTTGGAAAGAAAGGAAAATTAAGTCCTCGTTTTACATGGGGCCATTTGGGATATTGGAGAAGGTTGACTTCCATTTGAGATATTGGAGAAGGTTGACTTTATTGCGTATTACCTCGCACTACTGCCCGTTTTGGAAAGAATTCACGATGTATTTCATGTTTCTACGTTGAGAAAATATATCTCTGATCCATTCCATATTTTGAATTATCGACCACTATAGATTAAGGAAGATTTGTCATATGAAGAGGTTCCTGTCCAAATTATGGATCGTAAAGAGCAAGTATTGAGGACTAAGATGATACCTTTGGTGAAGGTCCTTTGGAAGAATCAAACAATTGTAGAAGCAACTTGGGAACAAGAAGATGAGATGCAATCAAAATATCCAAGATTATTCGTTGATTGTGGTGAGTCAATTTTGAGGACGAAATTTTTTTAAGGGAGGAGATTGTAATACTCCAAAAAAAAAAAATTGAAACGGTGCGTTAGGGATAAGTGACTCTTCAAAATTTGAACGAATTTTCTCCCTTTTCGAACCTATTTAGAGATCTTTAAGTATGAATCTTTGTTATCTTTAAAAATCACCGCCCAATGTTGGAGTTTTCTCTCATTTGAAGCTCTCTCTCTCCTCTCTCTCTACTACGAAACTCTCTTTCTCTCTCCTTCGGAGACGTGATTTGCAGGGGTAGGATGATTTTTGGAGGTAGGTTTGATTTAATCTTGGTTTAGGGTGGTTTTTCTTTGGATTGATTTTGGTTATGTCGTTTTATAGATGACGTTGAAGAACTGTTCTTCAAGTATTAGGCGATTCTTCTATGATTTCGTTGGCGAATTGGGTGAGTTTTTTTTTTTAATTTCTATCTTTGATGGAGTTCTAGATCTGAGATTTCTAAATTTTTCAGATTAGTTTTTTGGTTGTTGTAGGATAATAAAAGGTGGTTTTGAGGAAATTTTGCGATTGTGGGAATAGCGTATTCTTATAGAGTTAGTGGAGTATAGGTGTGTTTGTTGCTAGAATTTTATTATTAGATTTACATTAGAAATGTGTGAGGATTAAGCTAAAGAGATGACTGATATTTTAAATGGGTTTAGGTGCTGATTGACTCTTCAACAATTCTTTGTGAAATCTTAAGCTTCGTTTAAGCATTTGAGGTAAGTTGCTTTTCAATGTGATTTTATTTCTCTAATGTTTTGTGGAATTTAAGTGCACGAGATGTTTAATTATTTTGTGAGATGAAATTGATTTGAAAATATGTCTTTATGCGAGATTAAATCTCTTGACATTGGTGAAATGGATTTTTAAAACATGCACTATTTTTATATAGTTTTGATTCATTATATGGGGAAATATACAAATTTTTGATAAAGTTGAAATAGTTTAGTTTTCATGAATTTGTTTGAAATATCTAACTTGAAATGTTGGGTTGTTGGAATATATTTATTTTGTGAGCATACTTTGAAAAATTTATCCATGTGCTATGATATATCTCTATGGTTTGTGTGAATAATGTATCTTTGTGGTCTGTGTGGCCAATATATCTTGTGATTTTTGTGGCCAATTTGATACCCCTCGTATATTTTGAGGTCTTATGGCCTAGAGGTCTGTGTGACCGTTGGTGATTTCCCTTATCGTGTAGCCTTGGATAATTTTATTTCAACTTATATTTTGGTTTTGGTATGGCTCACAATATTTTATGATTCAATTTGTTGTTATAAAATTGTTTTTTCCCCTACCTCATTGATTTGCTACTTACTGAGTTAGTTGTAGCTCACCACTTATTTCTATCTTTCAGATTTAGAGGTTGGTGGCAACGAGTAATAGAAGATTGCGAGTTGTAGTTTCTCAGAGTAGTTGCAAGATGCAGAATTATCAAATAAAGAGTCTTTTGGAGACTTTAGTAATAATTGCATTATTGGAGACTTTAGTAATTTTATTGCTATTTGGGAATTGTTTATTGAGACTTTTGTTAAGAGTAATATTTAAGGATTTTAGCGTAGTACTCTGACAAAACTATTGAGATTCATATTTCTTTATTTGTCTTTTGGGTCGGGGCGTTACATAACACCAAGAAAACTAGAAAACCAGACAAGAACATAGAAAAGAAGTCCAAGAAACAAAAGATCTAGAGTTCTCCAGAAAACCAACCAAATGAAAAGGCTTGAAAGAGAGTCATGGAGAGAAGCTTAACAACGTAATAATCAACCAAGAAGTAAACTCACCTATCAGCCATTTATGTTCGACCTTGGTCGCATTCCAACAAACCCCCTCTCCCTCTCTGTGAGTCGATATCTCCTTACAACTACCTTCGCTATTCGTCGAAACTAGAGTTCCAAGGTTTCTAGCTGGTTTGGTTCTCTCTATTTGGCGTTGCTTTGTCTCACGGACGTTCTTGCCAACTTCAGTGCTCTCTGTTCTAAGATGATCTTTCCCCACGCAAAAGAAATGATGTGATGATGGGCTATGCTGTTTTCGACGTACCATGTCCCCTATCCACCGATGGATTGATGGCACGTGGCTCCTTTCTTCCTATCCAGCATTCTCTTAGCGATTTGGAATTATAAGACTACAAAATAAATATACTTTGCCTCTTTTAATAGTAGAGGTCTTGGCATTTTACACTCTCAAATTTAATATATTATTTTTAAGTTTAAATGCACCCACAATCCTGTGATATCAAAATGTTGCAAATATATCTTGAGGTAAGAAAAGTTATTTTTAAGTCCCTATTGTAACACCCCGACCCAAAAATTTAAACGGACAAGGTTCCGTCTGATAAATGGGACTTTCTACCCTACTTACAAGCAATATTCCCAACTAAGAAAAACACAAAAGAAACTTCTATTTCCATCTCTTAAATATAATAATCAAACTCAAAATCCAACCGAAACATAAGAAGAACTATAATACCCAAGAGTTTAATCAGAGCACTACTCCAAAATTCTCAAATCCCACAATTAACAATGGATCCAATAAATAGTTTTCCCAAATGAAATAAAATTTCTAAAGTCTCCAAATTAAACGCAATTATTACTAAAGTCAGAGGACTCTTTATTCGATAACTCTGTAACTTGCAATCTTCTCAAAACTACCACTCGAGATCTCCTACTACTTGCTGCCACCGACCGCTAAATATGTAAAATAGGAAGTAAGTGGAAAGCTACACTAGCTCAGTAAGTAGTAATCAATGAGGTAGAGGAATAACTGTTTTATAAACATAATCAAGATTAAGAAAAATGTAGTGAGCAATACCAAATTTAAAGCGTAATTTATAACCAAATATCCCAAGTCAAGCAACAAAGTGAAATTATTAATGGTCACACAGACCTCCATGGTCACACAAACCCCAATGGTCAACAGACCTCAATGGTCATACAGACCAATGGTCACACAGACCTCAACAATCACAAGTACGAGGATAGTTTGATAGTATGCTTACAACACAATTTTACAATGATAGGCAACCATTTTAAATGAGTTCGTGAAATCTCATTTTACCAAAATTCGTTAAATTCCCCTAAGGCATAAAAAATCGTTTAAAACACAGTGCACGTTTAAAATCCAATATTTCCAAAATCCAAAAATTCACAATAACTCATCAAAACCGGCTTCGACTTGTAAAAGAAATATTTAAAAATTATGCACGTATTTTCTACAATATAAGAATTTCATAAAAGTCTCATTGAAAGACCACTTACCTCAAATTCTTAACCTGAAGCCTAAGGTTCTTCAAAAGATTGCTGAATAATCAATCAAAACCTAAATAAATTTAAATATCATTAATCAATACTAACATGGAGTTAGAATCATTCTGTACAACTCTAAAATAATTAAACTACTACGTTAGCTAAAGCATCTCCTCAAGAACGCTCTTAGCACTAGAAACCATCATGAAATCCATTTTGAAAAATCTGGACAGCCCCTAAAATGCCATCTTTGCACCTTAATCCACACATATCTCCATTATAAACTAAATGGTAAAATTCCAGCAACACCCATCTCTATTAAACACGAAATCTCCCCAAAAATCCCATCTATTATCCCCCTACAACAATCTAAAACAAATCTGAAAATCTAGAAATCTCGAATCCAAACTTCACCTCAGATAGAGACTTGAAGAATAGAAAATACTCACCAAATGCGTCGATGAGATCGAAAGAGAACTGTTTAATATCAAGGGATTGGTCTCTCAATGTTATCTACAAAACGAAAGAACCCAAATCAAACTTAAGGAGTTCAAGCTTACCCAAGTTTAAATCATTCCTACCTCCAAAAATCACCCAACCCCTGCGAATCGAGTCTTCAAACGTGAGAGAAAGGGAGTTTCGTGAAAGAGAGAGAGAAAGGGGAGAGAGAGCTTCAAATGAGATAAAACTCCAATATTGGACAGAAATTTTCGCAAATAACATAGATTCATACTTAAAGATCTCTAAATAGGTTTAAAAATGGCGAAAATCCATTCAAAAATCGTTCAAAATTTGAAGAGAAAATTAAATTTAAAGATTTAAACGTTCGGCGTTAAAAACTGAACGTTTTTGCGTTCAATTTCAAATGGGTGCTGCAGAAGGGATGATGACTTATCCCTATGCACCGTTTCAACTTTTTGACTTTTCAAAAAAAAAAATTCATGAAATATTACACCTATAGTAAACTTCTCGTTAAACCTATGTCCTTCCGTCAGTCCCCGTTAGAAAAACTAACTGGGATTGGGGACGTGGCAAGTGTAAGCCACGTAAGCAATGCCCAGTCATCAAAATGGCTCCCAGTCAATGCCCAGTAACACTAAACGACGCCGTTTAATTTAAACTTTTTATCTTCAAACAAAGTTGGCTGATTTGATGTGCAAATGGGGAAAGACATTTGAAAGAGAACATCTAGTTTCTTTGGAGAATGAATGTATCTTGGATTTTAGAGTAATGCTCTGACTAAACTATTGAGATTCATATTTATTTATTTGTCTTTTGGGTCGTAGTGTTACAAAACACTAAGAAAACTAGAAAACCAGACAAGAACATAGAAAAGAAGTCCAAGAAACAAAAGATCTAGAGTTCTCCAGAAAACCAACCAAATGAAAAGGCTTGAATGAGAGTCATGGAGAGAAGCTTAACAACGTAATAATCAACCAAGAAGCAAACTCACCTGTCAGCCATTTCTGTTCGACCTTGGTCGCATTCCAACAAACCCCCTCTCCTTCTCTGTGAATCGGTATCACCTTACAACTACCTTCGCTATTTGTCAAAACTGGAGTTCCAAGGTTTCTAGCTGGTTTGGTTCTCTCTATTTGGCGTTGCTTTGTCTTGCGGATGTTCTTGCCAACTTCAGTGCTCTTTGTTCTAAGATGATCTTTCCCCACGCAACAGAAATAATGTGATGATGGGCTATGTTGTTTTCGACGTTCCATGTCCCCTATCCACCGCTGGATTGATCGCACGTGGCTACTTTCTTCCTATCCAGCATTCTCCTAGCGATTTTGAATTATAAGACTATGAAGTAAATATACTTTGCCTCTTTTAATAGTAGAGCTCTTGGCATTTTACACTCTCAAATTTAATATATTATTTTTAAGTTTAAATGCACCCACAATCACTGTTGTATCGAAATATTGCAAATATATCTTGAGGTAAGATAACATAAAATTGCTTTCTTGTTCTTGATGCCCGTGATCCAGTGTAAGTTCATTTGTGTGTCCCTAAGCTTAAAATGCCCAGTCTCAAACTAAAATAAAAAAAAACACGTTGGCATGTGTAAGCCTCTCAAAACTTGGTCATGCACCCACAATCAATCGAAATATTGCAAATATATCTTGAGGTAAGGGAAATGTTAAACCTATGTCTTCCGCTATCCCCATTAGAAAAACTAACATGTGGCAAGTGTAAGCCACAAGCTGCCCAGTCCAAAATGGCTCCCAATCAATGCCCAGTTAAACGACGCCGTTTAATTAAACTTTTTATCTTCAAACAAAGTTGGCTGATTTGATGTGCAAATGGGGAGAGACATTTGAAAGAAAACGTCTAGTTTCTTTGGAGAACGAATGTATCTTGGATTTTAGCGTAGTGCTCTGACTAAACTATTGAGATTCATATTTCTTTATTTGTCTTTTGGGTTGTAGTGTTACAGAACACTAAGAAAACTAGAAAACCAAACAAGAACATAGAAAACAAGTCCAAGAAACAAAAGATCTAGAGTTCTCTAGAAAACCAACCAAATGAAAAGGCTTGAATGAGAGTCATGGAGAGAAGCTTAACAACGTAATAATCAACCAAGAAGCAAACTCACCAGTCAGCCATTTTTGTTCGACCTTGGTCGCATTCCAACAAACCCCCTCTCCCTCTCTGTGAGTCGGTATCGCCTTACAACTACCTTCGCTATTCGTCGAAACTGGAGTTCCAAGGTTTCTAGCTAGTTTGGTTCTCTCTATTTGGCGTTGCTTTGTCTTGCGGACGTTCTTGCCAACTTCAGTGCTTTCTGTTCTAAGGTGATCTTTCCCCACGCAACAGAAATGATGTGATGATGGGCTATGATGTTTTAGGCGTACCATGTCCCCTATCCATCGATGGATTGATGGCACGTGGCTACTTTCTTTCTATTCAGCATTCTCTTAGCGATTTTGAATTATAAGACTATGAAATAAATATACTTTGCCTCTTTTAACAGTAGAAGGTTTTGGCATTTTACACTCTCAAATTTAATATATTATTTTTAAATTTAAATGCATCCATAATCTCTGTGATATCAAAATGTTGAAAATATATCCTGAAGTAAGAAAAGTTATTTTTAAGTCCTTACAGTAAGCTTCTCATTAAACCTATGTCTTTCCGTCAGTCCCCGTTAGAAAAATTAACTAGGATTGGTGACGTGGCAAGTGTAAGCCACTTAAACAATGCCCAGTCATCAAAATGGCTCCCAGTCAATGTCCAATAACACTGAACGACGCCGTTTAATTTAAACTTTTTATCTTCAAACGGAGTTGGCTGATTTGATGTGCAAATGGGGAGAGACTGTTGAAAGAGAACGTCCAGTTTCTTTGGAGAACGAGCGCTTAACCGCTTCACTTTTGGCAAAATTACAGGAAAAAGAGGATATTTGGACAAAGTTGGCTGATCTTATGAGCAAATACGAAGAGATTGTCGAAAAAGAGCAGCGGTCTATCAATCCTCTGACAATTCTGTGCTCATTCACAGATGCTTTGAGAAGATAATAGAGCAGAGCAGTGCTTCATCAGATTCTTACCGTGTTAATGCAAAAGTGTTTGAAATAATTCAATGTCTCTTGTATGTAATGGATCAAGAACTAATGTTGTTTGAGAAAGTACTCGAAGAAGAGATGATGGTGAGATTAGAGGTTGATAAGTTGTCATGTGAGTTGAAGTCAATATCTGAAGAACTTGTAAGGATCTTGAAAGATCAGAAATGAAGTCTGCCCTGCTGAGGGAGATTATCTATTGAGGTTAAAAAAGGCAAGGGACTGGTTCAAGATCAAGAGAACTTGAAAAATCATCTAGATGAAAATAACTCAGAAATCAAGAAGTTGAAGCTCGAGTTACAGTAGCAAGAATCTGCAGTTGCTGACTGTAGAGACCAAATCTTCGCCTTGAAGTTGATTCGGTTGCAGGGGGTGGGGAGAAAAAAGGGTTCAGGACGATCGCAGGGGGAGAGAAAAAAGTTGGGGGAAAATTCGCCATGGGGGAGAGGAGATATACTGCGCCATTCAGCCTAATATTGGGCATTGACTGGAAGCCATTTTAATGATTGGGCAATGCTTACGTGGCTTACACTTACCACGTTACTAAGTCCAATTAGTTTTTAACGGGAACTGATGGAAGGACATAAATTTACAAAAAAATTACCACAGGACTAAAAATAACTTTTCTTACCTTAAGGACATATTTACAACATTTCCATCCATAGAGGCTAGGGTGCATTTAAAGCCTTGTTTTTATCACCTTGCACCTATACTATTAACTATTGATTTCAGACATTTTGCATTTTTAGTTAAAACTTTCCATCAATTTAGACAAAAATTTATACTTTAACCTCAAAATTACAATTATTTATAATTTAGAAAATGGTGGCTTATTTATAACTTAAATATTCTGAGGAACTTATTTTTAACCAAATATTGACATCACTAATATTTGTTTCCTCGAGATTTTTTAGCCCAAAGCATGCTTTCACTGATGGTTGGACAAACCTCAACCTCAAGCATCATGTATTATTTTTTCTTATGGGTCGATGATAAAATGAAAAATTATGTTTTTTTTAAAAAAAAAAAATTCTGAGCAATTAATAAATAGATAATCCTACTTGATCAATTTAAACTTTACCCAGGATTATAAAAGCGAATAAATAATTACGTGAAAAATAATCTAAAATAATTATGTGACCGCCTGTACCTACTTACATGCTAATGAAGGGGCTAAACTATATCGTTCAGGCAATGAACAGAATTCGAATCAAGATGCTCTTAATTTAATGTCCAATTCGTAGATATATCTTTTTTTTAATCCAAATACATTTGACAAACCACAAATGCTTCATGTTGAGCAGAGAGAGCAGATGAGAGGAAATGGTAGACGATAACTACCAAAACCAATTAAGAGCTAGCACGAGGGGTAAAAACAATGACAACCTAGAGTCGACACAACAAAGCCCATACAACAGAAATATAAAGCGCACAATTCGTAGATATATCTTAAGGTAGAAGAACCATGATATCCTTCTCGTAAAAACCACCACGAGGCCCTACTACATGAAATATTAAACCGTGCTTCCATGATTATCAGCTATCTTCAGCTCAAAGTTCATCAAAAGACCATTCCATGATAAAAGCTTCAACAGGTGTTATCAGCCATTTTACATATCCACAATCTCTTTTGCTTTAAATTGGCAGAGTTGCTGCAGGTGCAAAGATAAACACCCCCCCCCCCCCCCCCCCCGGCCAAATTTCTACATAAAATCTAGTCTTCCCTCATTTCTCTTTCCAGGTTGTTCTTCCCTTAGACAAGCCAAGGATACTGTCAGACCTCTACATTAGGAAACACTTTTAATATAGGTGGTCTTGCCGAAGTACATGCATATTGGATTGTCAGTACATAGTTTATATGTTGCAATTTTAAGTATAATTGGAGTGCATAGAAGTTTAGTTCAGTGAACAAGCCAAGAAACAAAGGAAACGGTAATCAGCTTCTCCAAACAAAAGAACATCCAAGTCCGATGCCATGACTTAATCCTCTCTCTTTCTCTCTCAATTAAAATGAGATGGAGGATACCTACAAGAAACAAATCAAAATTTGAAAGACAGTTATAAAGATCTCAAGCTAATGGAGATGTTTCAAAGTTCCAGAGTAGATCACACCAAGGGGACAACAACAGCACCGTCCAGCAAAATGAACTCTCTCGCCCCTGAGGGAAAGTGGATGTGACCAAAGAAAGGTTCCATGGAGAACTTGAAAGTGAAAATAAAGAAGCAGGCATCATTCTCTTAAGTTCGAAATAAAACTGAAATATATAATATTGGAAGCACCAAATTGTATCTTAAAAAGAAGAGAAAGAAGCCGAAAAAGCCAAGAGCTTTAACATATAAGAAAAAATCCAATGATAATGGTATAAGCTGACATCTCAAAGAAACCCCAGACTTCATACAGAACATCCAGAATCACAAATAATGAAAAACTAAAACATGACTAGAAGCAAAACGTATAACATAGCACAACCAACCAACAGAACCAACGATCTACATTTTTATACTTGATGGAACCTTATCACAGCAGAACAGTGAGAACTCAACTAATATATTCCAACCATACCAGTCAAATGCAGTCCAGTTAGGTCGATCAGATCAGAAAGGAAGTCCTAACAGGCTTTACACATGGAAATAGCTGACTTTCAAATTAGAAGCATGAACGCGAGTCAAAAAGAAGTTCACAGCATTTAAAGGAGCAGAAAGGGAAGGGAAATTCTAAAGCAAACTTTTTCATTCACAATATTCAGAGGATGGAGGCTCCTCTCCTGTATCCTACAAACACGTGAAAACAGATGCAGGGACATAATATTGTGGCATTTTTCAGCATTTTTTGTTTTTTTTTTGTATGATGAGAATTTCATCAGAATGAAAGGAAAACCTGATGATATAAGATGTGCACACAAGGCCCTCCTAAAGGAACGAATTACAATTGAGAAGTAAGGGAATATCCAAAACAATCGCACCAGGGCTTTCATCCCTCATATATTTTTCACGATGAAATGATAGGATGCAGACATAGCCCCTTCCCCTCTGATAGCATGGTGGTTCCTAGTGGATGATCGCTCAGTGCAAAAAACAGAATAAGACAAGTTCTAGCAGCTGATAAAATTAGCCTGCTCATTATGGACTACAGCTGATGCATCTTCAAATTGTCTTTTCACACCAACTGGACAATTGCACCACTAAGATGACACTCCCTCTTGTTTTTCAGAGTCCCAAAAACACAGTATCTCTACCACATCAGCCAGGTACCAGCACAAGATTAACTTTTACAGGAAACATATACAATAGTGGCAATCCCATACTCACACTCAATGTAATGTTTAATTGAATGAAAGCATCACATAAGATGTTATTTAAACTAGAATATAACCAAAGCAGACTTCCAGTTCCAGCTGACAGTCAAATACAACATTTTGGTCAAGTAGAAAAGAATAATAGGACACAGAGGATCATTAACCAGACTGCACGGTATATAATAATTACTTAAGGGAAAATATCATAGTGCGCCCCTTATCAATGAGCCAAAACCAAATCGCGCCTCGTAAGTCTAATTTACGAGTCTAATTCCATCTGATTGCACTGTCTTTCTTTTCAATTAAATCAATGTGTGCCCTGGCTTCTGATTCTCTTGTTAAACCTGATGGAAACCCATGTATTTTCTTCATTTCAATGGAAATTTTAGGGGCATTTTGGTCATTCAAGTGAGTGGGTGGCTCACTTGAGGACACATGTCTGGGTTCTTTCGATTCAAAGGGGGAATCTGACGACAAGCTTACATTTATTTGGTTGAAAGGATATGATGTGCAATTCAATGAATTACACTACAGGGCGCAATTTAATTTCGGCCAATAGATAAGGGCGCACTATGATGTTTCTCCATTAGTTATTGATTGTTTCACTCACTACTGGAGAGAAACCTCAAATACAAGAAACGAAATTACCTGGCATGAAATAATAGAAATAGATAACATTGTTTATGACAGCTATTCAGATCCTGTGAACCGAGCAACTTTGTGCCTCAACTTCCTATTGTGATTTTCCTGAGAACACAAAACCAATATTCTGATTTAAAGATAAAGATGATAATGCAGATAAACTACAGTCAGTTGAATACATATAGCGCCAATACTTAGGAAGTCCAGAAAATTCCAATAATGGTATCTGTTGTCTACTTCAAAAGCAACTGAAGTCGTTGGTTGATTTACATAAAGAATGCCTACCTGCTTAAAAACCTTACGGAGTTCAGCTCCACTTGCCTTGCCATGCTCTTGATCTCAACGAGCATCTTCTCGTACAAATCCTCCAACCTGTAGTATAACTGGAGGCATCCGAGTGGCCCATCAGTTAATCTCTCGATCTTGAACCCCTCGGCACACTGATCCAGCTGCTTCTGGTCCTCGGCCGTATGCTCAATCCAACTCAAGTTTCCATCTTCCTTGTCCTCAACCATTGGCGAACTCCTCAACTCGCAGGCCAAAGGCGAAAAGAGGGAATTAGGGCTAAAATCCCCGTAATGGCCACGAAACGCAGGCCCGATGTTTATGATGTCAATGGATTTTGGGTCAAACGAGTATGTGGAGTCGCGGAACTGGTACGCGCGATACTCATGAGTGTGGATGGCCTGGTTAGGGATCGGAGAAGCGAGGAGGAGGAAAATGCAAGGGGACAGAACAGAGGAGAAGTTGAGGATGGGGAAGGAGAGAGGGGGGAGAGAGAAGAGAGATTCAGAGACAGAGAATTCGCGCATGGATGGGCGAAGAGGGGAACGGCGACGAGAGGAGAACCACCCGAGGAGGGTGGAAGGGGATTGGGGTAGGAGGGAGGTGTGGACGCGGCCGGAGGTGGAGTAGAAAGTGGGGGAGGTGGTGGTGGAAGAGAGGAAAGAGGTGATAGTGAGGATTAGGGTTTGGGAGAAGGAGGAGGAGGTATTGTCGCCGGCGGTCGTGGAGGTGGAATCGTCAGAAAGGGTGGAGGGCGTGAGGAGGGACACGTGACCGAAGAGGAAACCGTCGATGGGGCCTGACGAGGTAGATAACCGTTGGATCAGTGAGGCCAAGGTTCGGCCCGATATTGCTATTTTCTGTATGGGAAGGTTGTCCATTGGCCAGAAAGCGAGAGGGGAGACAGACAGTCAGATGTAGGAACATTTGGGAGGGGGTTCGGTTATTATGCTGGGCAGTGTTGAGGTCGAAATTAAAACTTCACAATCAGACGGTCCAGAAGACGCCACATCATTTAAAATTAAATTACTCGTGTCTAACTTCAAATTATCTCTCCTGACCCATTTTGTAAACGACTCGCTTGATATGAAATTTTGAGTTCGCCATTTCAAACCCAAAATCATTCGCCCCCCTCCATCGCCTAGCCATTCGTCGCCCAACTCTGTCACCCAACCCCTGTAAGTCGGGTTCTTTTCCTTTGCATTTTTGAAATTTTGCAACGATTTGTGATTCTGAAATTTTGCCTGAGGTGTAATCTGTTGCGACAGATTGTGTAGTTGTCTGGATGTGTGCTTGAGGACTCTGGGTTTGGATTGGGTTACCCCACACCAGGCTTGACCTGCTGTATTTGCCAAATATTTGGTGAAATTGCAGTTTCTGGTTAACTTTCATGTTTCCTTCTGCGTTGTGTTTGAGGTTCAACCGGTAGAGTTTGATGTTGTGAGGGAAAGGAGTATGAGGGATTTGCATATATAATGATGGCTAAGATTGGATCAGAATGGTGGGGATCAAAATTGATTTGGATTTTTGAACATAAAGCTTCATTGTAACTTGTACACCGTGGAAAAAGGAAGTTTTGAACACAAAGCTTCAAGTTACCAAGTAACAGAACAGAGGCTGGGCGACGATGATACGACGAAGGGCTGGGCCAGCAGCTGGGTGACGGATTGCTATGCGAGCTGGGAGACGAAGGGGAAGGGTCTGAAATCGCGAAATTGAAGAAATTGCGAGTCAATTACAAAACGGGTGGGGGGATATGGGTAGTCGGGTCAGGCACGGGTAATTTAATTTTAAATGATGCGGCGTGTTCTGAGTTGCCGGATTGTGAAGTTTTGATCCTAGCCATAGCTCAGCACCGCTCAGCATATTAGTACTCAGCATAATAACCGATCCCATTGGAAGGGGGTGAAATGAAGTTAATGAACGATTTTTAAGTTCCAAAAAAAATGAATAATTTTTAAGGTTAAATATCTCCACAAGTCTCTAAGGTTTGACTTTTTTTCTTATTAGTCCTGAGGGTTCACTTTTTTTCTAAAAATATCCTTGGGGTTTAGAACCAATCTCATACCCATCTTGCATCAATTTAAGTAACAGAATTGCACACGTGGCTAACTGAGTACACATGAAAATGGATTACTGGATTAAAAAATAATTGCAAAAGATTAAACGAAAAGACACGTGTAAACAACTGGCCAAAATTCAAAAAAAAAACCCCGAAACCCAAAATTCCCAAAAACACTCGAAAGGTTGGAATTTTGACCAGCTTTTTATATCTCAAGGCATCAAGACTTCCATCTTTTTTGCCTTAGATTTGAAGTGTGGAATTCACAAGGAAACTTTAGTAGCCTCCTAAACGACTAGAGAGCTGTGCTCGTGGATCGTTAATCGTTGGTTGTAAGACGAGTATCAAATATTCCTGCAAATCGGAGCTTCCGCACTAGGTATTTAGGATACCCGCTCCGTTTTTGAAATCTAACATTGGTATCAGAGCAAGGTTAGCTAGTTTTCACCCTGTATAACATGTTTTGATTGAATCTGTGATGATTGGAATAACATGTTTATTATATCAGTTTAAATTTGTTATATTGAATTTTTTGTGAGGCGATAACTTTGTTATACATGATTCAAATATTTTTTTTTAAAATCTGTATGATATACACCATGAAATTTGTTCTCACCGTGAAATTTGTTTTCATTACGCGTATGAGATATGAATCCAAAACAAAATTTTTCAACATTTTTGTTATGTTACATATCAATTATGGATTGTATGTTGTATTTTATTATTTTTTTATTAAGAATAACATACTATTTCATAATCTTTGTTTTTTGGTTTTTCAAAAATGAAACATAGAGAGAAAGGGTTTCTCTCACAAAGAAAAGGTGGTTGACGGCATGGTGGGTTGCCGCCATGCCACTGACCGGTGCTGCTGGCTGGAGCGTGCCTAGAATGACCAACGCTGCTCCTACCTGTGGGTAACACACGAGTGTGAGGACTGCCAACTGGCAGCTACCAGCGCGCCGCAGTGGTTGCTGGTAAACTCCCCAACCACCATCCGGCCTAAGGCTAGCCAAACGTGCCCAGTAGGGCTGGTTGGCTGCCAGTTGGGCTGGCTGCTGCCAACCTTTCCCCTTAGGTGCCAAACAGCGCCCAGGGCATAAGTTGCCCTAGGTCAGCCGCTTGGGCCAAACAGGTAGGGCATTTTTGCCCTACTCGACTAAATAGTTGGGCTGATACCTTTTTTAAATGGATTTAGGCTTATTTTTTTAACGTTTGGGTTTAAAAGTTAAAGGCCTGATTTAACGTTTTAAAAATGAAAGGCCCAATTCATTTGGGTTGTTTTTTTTATTAAAAAAAAGGGCAGCTAAATTGTAGGCGTGGGGGTTTGAACCCTTACACGCCAAGTGTGGTCGCATGTAGTTGATCGCTGAGCCATTAATTGGCTCACATCAGTTTCAACCTTATCTGTTTTTTCATGTATATTTTTTTCGTGTAAATGAAATAAATTCTGTTGGCTCGATGATTCGAACCTCTGCAGCCTAGGCCAAAAGGTATGGCCGAACCACTGGGCTATGTGGTCACCAGTGCTTATATGCTTGTTTTTTATTGATATTTATTGTTTTATTTCAATATGCATGATTATGAATATTATTTGTTGATTATTCATTTTCTGTTTTGACCGACGCACTCCTACCAGTGGCAAATTTGAGGAGGTGCTGGCCTTGAAGGCCGAGACACCTCTAGATGGGCTACACCGCGTAACACACAAGTGTTAGGGTTGCTAACCGATGGCCACCAGCACGTCGGACGGCAGCACATTGTCTACTGGTTTACTACCCAGCCACCGTTTGGCCTATGGCTAGCCAAACGTGACCAGCAGCGTTAGTTGGCGGCCAGTTGGGCCAGCCGCCAGCCTTTCCCCTTGGGTGCCAAACAGCGCCAAGGGCATAAATTGCCATGGGTTAGCCGCTTGGGCCAAAAGGGTAGGGCATTGTTGCCCTACCCAGCCCAATAATTGGGCTTATACCTTTTTTAAATGCATTCAGGCTTATTTTTTTAATGTTTGGGTTTAAAAGTAAAAGGCCTAGTTTTAACTTTTTAAAAAGGAAAGGCCCAATTCGTTTGGGCTGTTTTTTTTTAATTAAAAAAAGGTAGCTAAATTTTAGGCGTGGGTATTTGAACCCCTCCACGCCAGGTGTGGTCGCATGTAGCTGACCGCTGAGCCATTAATTGGCTCATGTCAATTTCAACCTTTTATGTTTTTTCATATATTTTTTTTCGTGTAAATGAAATAAATTCTTTTCGCGCAAGGATTTGAACCTCTGTAGCCTAGGCTAAAAGGAATGGCTGAACCACTGGGCTATATGGTCACCAATGCTTATATACTTGTTTTTTTTCTGATATTTATTGTTTTATTTCAATTTGCATGATTGTGAATATTATTCATTGTTTTTCATAATCTGCTTTATGCTTAATTCATAAATTGTAATGTATATTTGTTATGCAATTGAATTAAATTTGTTTAATTTGTGAATTTTATTTAAAATCAAGGGAAATTTCACTTTTGGTCACTAGGTTTTAACCACTTAATACAATTTTCACTAGGATTTTTTTTTTTAGTTTTTAGTCTCTGAATTTAGCCCCATTTTAATAAAAGGTCCTTTTGTTAGTTGACCGTCCACTAACTAACGGGGCTGCTCTCCACGTCAGCATCCTTGCCCTGCTTTGTCCACGTTACCCTAAACGACTCACCGTTATTGTGTTTGAAGAACATGATTTGCAAAATCAAAACAATATTCAAACCACACCGTTTTGAAACACAAACAAGAGAACCATTTAGTTATCAACCACACCATTTTGATTGGCAAACAAACAAAGGCAACGTAATAGATTTTGAACCACATCGTTTTGAAGCCACATTTGGCAGATCATGTTTTTCTTCTAAGTGTTGAAACCCCCCTTGTCACCTTAAAGTGTCAAACCCAAAGCTTTGCCCTAACTGTGTACTGTCGTGAGTGAATGTGCACAGCTTTCCAGCAAAATTGGTGGGATTGGAGTGCCAGATCAGTCTTGTGCTTTGGTGGTAAAAGTTTGTTGAAATTTTCATGAGTTTTTGGTGCCAGTTCAGTCTTCGTGCTTCGGTGCTTCAATTTCATTAAGCAACTCCAGAAGGTAATGTGTTAATAGGACGTTGGTTGTCCGTTAAAGAAGTATATGACTATCCGTAACTAATATATAGCTTTCTCGTTGCTTGCAGCTTGTGAATATAATAGAAGCTTGATGTCGGGAACAAAGAATCAAAGACTGAAAGGCCCACCCTTTTGTTTCAGTTGACCCATTGTGTGGACAACAATGTCTGGAGGTAGGGACAAAAATACTCACGTGCTCTGTCTATTTGTTTAACTTTCTGTCATTGTACACACATAATAAAGGGGGTCATTAGGTTTTCGAGAAAAAAAAGGGACCCATTGTGTTTTGTCTTCTTCACTTTAAGGTATTTGAATATTGAAACATGTGGTCCCAGGTTAACTTGGATGTATGTGTAGTTGGGCAAAATCAATTTTTTATTTGCATCGTTTGCACAGGTTTTCAATTGACTTTCAATTCAATTCAACTTACAATTATACATATGATTTTGTAGGAAAAACATTAAAGATACGTATCTATCATGGTGGTCATTTCCTTGGAAGTCGGGGCCAGATCTATTCGGGGGGAAGGTGGATGATGTGGGGCATCTGGATATAGATTTTATATCTTCAATTGAGATTGAGCATGCAGTGTTGGGTCTTGGATATATACAGACGGGGAATTTGTGGTATTGTTTCGACGACGAAGAATGGGTTGCTGTGAGAAGTTTGAAGAATGATAAAGATGTTGTCAATTTTGATAAATAGATCCTTCGTGGAGAAGAGGAGCATTCTAAATATATATGTTGAGCATGCGGTAGACGAGGCTATCTTAGTTGAGACTGCAGAACCCTTGCTTCAACTTACTGGCCCGGTTCCTTCACAAACAATCAGATGTACCCGAGGCTCCTGTAGATGATGAGTGCTCCTGTAGATGCTGCTGATGGGGGTAAGTTGGAGATGGAAAAAATATTGCAGAAGATTTGGTGTTGATGAGGATCTGGGTGTAGATGAGGATTTTGGTGTAGAAGAGGATGTTAATGTAAATCAGGAGCTGGGTGGTGATGACTTGAGTGGCTTCAGTGGGACTGATGTTGAAGAATCCAACCTGTATTCGGATGTTGATAGCCCGGTCAATGGAGGGGCAGAAACCAGCAACAATGTAGACTGGTTTGGGGTATTTCTAGCTAATGTGGGGGAAGATGATGATGGTCCTTCGTCAGAGTACGAGGATAGTGATGGGAAGCGAAGCCACGACGGATCTGACAATGAGCAGCCCCCACTACACAACTGCAGCTAGAGTTTAATGAGGAAACTGATATGTTGGGCGAGGTATCATTAGAAACCGGCCTCATTTTCCCCAATACAAAGGTCTAAGAAAGGCATTGAGGCGGTACTCAGTTCAAAAGAAGTTTGACTTCAATTACCTGCACAACGATAAGTTGAGGGTACAAGCTCAGTGCGCATTGAGACTGCACATTTTACATTTTTGCCTCCAAATTAAGGGATTCTGATTCAATCCAAATAAAAGTCCTGATTTCTGAGCACACCTGCGGTGCTCATTATGAGTCCAAGAAATGTGATGTGAATTTCTTGGCACGACACTACCTTGCCAACTTTAGAGACTGCCCCACTTGGCCTGCAGCTGCACTTAAGCAACAGATTCGTCGGGAGTTTAACTTAGATGTGCCATTGCATCGGTGTTATCGAGCTAAGCGAATGGCGTGTGAAATGGTTTTTGGCAATCAGTCTGAACAATTCAATTTCACCAGTCAATATTGTTTGGCTTTGAAGAAGTGGAATCCGGGTACCACTATTGTTTTATGCAAGTGGTCAGCACTTCAAGAGGTTGTATGTGTGCCTCGCGGCTTGCAAGATGGGTTTGAAGTATTGCAGACCAATAATATGTGTTGATGGCTGTCATTTGAAGGGACAATTCGGGGGTCAGCTTCTATGTGCAATTGGAAAGGATGGGAATGACGACATGTTTCCTATCTCATATGCTGTGGTGGAGGCTGAGACTCGAGATTCTTGGTCATGGTTTATGCATAAGTTGTTAGATGACATTGGCTTGGTTCAGGAGCATGGCTGGACCTTCATGAGTGATAGACAGAAGGTAATATATGTTGCTGTCAATATAAGCAATGCATTTGAACTTGTTTTAAAATTGCAATGTTTTAACTTATAATCTGATAGTAATTGCTGTTTTTAGTCGGGATTTTACCTTAATGCTTTCAATTGATTGTTTTGCTAATAATTGTTGTTTTACCTTACTGAAAAATAATTGTTGTTTTATTTTACCTTATTGAAAGTATTGCTGTTTTATCTTAATGGTTTCAATTGATTGTTTTGCTAAAAGTAATTGTTATTTTACCTTTACCTTTCTTGATGCTTTTTAAATTGCAATGTTTAACCTTGTTGTTTTGAACACAATATTAAAGAACTGTTTTTAGGTTGCTTTTTTAATTACTATTTTTATATGTTACAGGGTTTGGGTCTTGTTTTGACCAAGAAATGCCCGAGGTCGACCATAGATGTTGTCTGCGCCATCTACATGCTAATTTGAAGGGTGCTGGTTTTAAGGGCAAAGCGTTTAAGGACAAGCTGTGGGCGGCTGCAAGTGCTACGAACATTGTTGACTTCAAGCAGCTATGTTGAAAATAGAAGTGTCCTATTCTAGTGCTCATCAAAACTCCTAGAGTTAAGACATCCCTTTGGGCGCGACACGCTTTCGGAGTACATTGCAAAAGCGATATGCTTTTGAACAACCTCGCGGAAACATTCAACGCATGGATCAAAGAGGCTCGGGATAAACTAGTGATTACCATGCTTGAGATGATACGTCGCCAGCTCCAAAAGAGGTTCCACAAGAAGAAGATTGGTGCTGTGGCAGCCCTTGAACATACTCCAAACGCCTGTGTCAAAGATTTTTAAGAAGTTAGACAAGATCAAGAGTGACTCTCAGGTTTGTGTCTGTCATGGCAGAATGGTTTGGAATTTAAAGTGGACCAGATTGATGCCCCTCGGAAGGTGGTAGATCTTTCTGATCGCACATGTTCATGTGGAAAATGGCAGTTGTGTGGGATACCCTGTATTCATGCTTGTGCAGCAATTTATCGTAACAAGCAAAAACCTGAGGAATATGTAGCTGAGTGTTACAAGCTGTCCACTTATCTTAAGTCATATGAGCATGGAGTTCATGCTATGCTAGGGCCTGAGTCATGGCCAGTGGATTCATCTGATGTAATTCTGCCACTGGTATTAAGGATCCAACCTGGGAGGCCCAAGAAAGCGAGGAAGAGGGCACCTGATGAGCCGAACCTCCCGTACAAAATAAGTGGGCATGATACTTGGTGAGGTGTGGAAATTGTGGCACCGAAGGTCACAACGCTCGTTCTTGCCCACACCCCGAAAATCCGAACAAGAAAGTATGGAAGAAAAAGGCAAATAAAGTAAATAATTAATTAAGTTTACATGTGTTGTGGTTGTGGTATTAGATTGGGTCTTCGATTGTTGATTTATTATGTGTGTACAAGTCCTAGGTGACATAACCCAACCAAGCAGTGCGAGTCATGGCAGACGCAGAGGAAGAGGGTGATGGATAAGAACAGTGGCACCGGTTAAGGAGGCCATTGTTTCAGAACAAGAGGTGGTCCATAATGATGCTGGAGCCAATGGTTGAGCATGACATAACAAGATGTTTTTTGTAAAGTCCAGCTGAAGATCTGCTGGCATCTTTTGTAAATTTTAGTTGATGTTTGTGCTGGTATTTTTGTAAATCCAACTAATGAAGATGTTGTTTTGGATAGGAAACTGTTTGGATGAGAGCTGGGTGGTATTTGGCAGATATGTAATATAGTAATGTATTCTGCAACTTTGTTGGAGTAATCAAAAGAGTGAATGTATTCTGCCACTTTGTTGAAGTAGTTAACATTGTATGGTATTCGGCCACATTGTTTATCATGTTTAATACTTTTAGTGATGTGGTAACATTTGTGATGTTTAATACTTTCAGTTGATGGTTTCAGTTTTGGTTGATATTTTTCAAATCTTGCTGTGTGTTTGAGTTTAGTTAGAGGTTATCTGATAGTTCACATATGCTATTTTGCATATCTGTAGCTTTAATGGTATTTTGGGTCATCTGTTGTTGTCTATAGTTTGTTACCTAATAGTGTTGCTGATATGGTGCAGATTCGAAGAAGTTAAACACAAATATAGAGAACATGGATAATTTCATTGAAAATGTCATTGGATTGAAATCTGAACTACAAACCAATACAAGATTTACCATTACAACATAATGGACATCTGAAAATGCCATTGGATCCACACTACAAAACCAATTATAGATTAACCATTACATACAATGGAAATCTGAAAGTTGGATTGGATCCAAAGTACAAAACAATCCAATATTATAACACCACCAATTACAAAACAAGTTAGAGCCTAAATTAGTTAATTATAGGAAAAACTACAACTTCAAGTTCCCAATCATTAAGTTAGTTGCTTTTCATCAGTGCAACACCCAATGTAACAATTGTAATCCATGACGCCCCCAACAACATCTTTAGACTTCTCTTCTCATGATTCAGCGAGTCTATCTCATTCTCCAAAACCTTTATCTTCTTTGTCAAATACGTCCCACCTCCATCCCCCTAGGGCAGGTGGGAGGATCAAACCAGCAAAAGTAATTGCAACGTCTCTGCCAATACAAGACAATAGGTTAATAGCACACTCAGTCATATAATAACTAATCATGCCATCATCAATTAACTTACTGATTTTCCATCAAAATTTGCACATCCAAAGAAAAGTCTTCCTGGATTGGAATCAGTCCACGATGATTTCAGCGGTGTTGTCAGACCACAACTACATACCTTTGCGTCAAAGGCTCTACCGATTTTGAGGTTGGATGACAAGACCGTCCTGTAAATGCAGAAGCAAAAATGATGTTTAAATATGCAATCATAAGGGGAAAAGAGATTTGGTAATATATGGTCAGTCAATTTGCCAAATTCAGCATTATTGTATACTAGATTCATTAACTTTATTTGTTTGAGCTAAGGTGCAGTTGTCGTTATTGTTTACTCTAACAGTGCTCAATTATAAGTGTCAAGTTTCAAAAGTCATAATAGTGCTCAATTATGGGATTATCTGAAATCATAACTATGTGATGCCTCAAACACTAAAAAGCACATTAATACTTGATGAATTGATGAAACCTTCGTTGGCCTCAAGGTAAGCATGTTAATATTTAGTCATTTTATTTTGTTTATAGGCTCAATCACCAATCCATTAAAGTCCAATTAGAATATATTACCAGAGCAAAATCAACTTCACATCAATTTCTAACCCAACTATAAAGCCTACTAATAATCCCAAATACATAAAAATGAGCAGCCCAAAGCCTTAAAAAACTTAACTCTCAGCCTCACAGTTATACCCTTCCAATCAATAAGAAATGAAAATCAAAATGCAGAAAACTACATGGTGACATTTGAGGTCAATCAGCTTGCTATTAGATATGCTCTCAAATGTATTAAATGTTTAATGATTATTATCACAAGTGACTCTGATATTGAAAATCAATTCAAACTTATCCATATCTAAAAAACCCAAAAAAAAAAAAAAATTCAACCTAACAGTGATATATAATTCCAATTATTTTGACCCAACTACACATCAATTTCTCATTTTGTCCACAACAATGAAGATAGCTAGCAAAACCAAATGCGTATTCAAAGACAGAACCAAATAAACAGCAATAAATTTTGCCCAACTCAGAAACAAAACCATTCTCAGCTAAATGACATTGCCCAAACAGATCCAACTCACCTTTGCTCAGACATCATGAACCAAACCCATCGATTCCTCTTCAATTTCGTTAGGCTTGATGAGTCTCGTTTGATTTTGTTAGGCACATTTTAGTTAGATCTCGTAGGTTTGAATTCGAAGGTTTTAAGTCAGGGATTTGGGGGTGTTCAGTGAGAGAGAGGATTTCATATTAAAACGAGGATTTCAGTATGCTAATTTGGGGGTGTGCGAGACAGAGAATAAGACTGGTTAGGGCTCTTCTTTGATTTGGGGGTGTTCTGCGAGATTGAGTAGATGAGTTGTCGAGTTCCATATTAAAACGGTGCACATTGATTGGCTTTGTATTTGACTAGCTGGAGAGTTGGGTTAAAACAGTGCAGTTTGGAACTAAGGTACTTATAAAATCAATGGTCTGTCGTTTTTAAGCTGACCGGTAAGTGACGTGGAAATTTGTTCGATGACAGGGCAAGGATGCTAACGTGGAGAGCAGCCCCGTTAGTCAGTGGATGGTCAAATAACAGAAGGACCTTTTATTAAAATGGGGCTAAATTCAGTGACTAAAAACTAGAAGAAAAAATCCTAGTGACCAAATCGTAAAAGTGGTCAAAACCTAGTGACTAAAAGTGAAATTTCCCTAAAATCAATTGGATATTTCTTTCTAACTTATTTAGTGGGAGATGATTACTAGCATAGCAAAATTTTCGATCTCCATATGTATGAAAGAATTTAATGGTCTAATTAGGATTTTGGAATAAAATTTTTAAATGTGTGCTAATGTCAAATTCGTACCTTGAATGTAATGAAATGGCCACAAAAAGTGTAGTTGCTGACCTAACCAAGGGAGAGAAATTGGATGGTACCAACTATGATATGTGGCATAGAAGGATTCAATACTTGATGAATGAACATGAAGTCTTGGAGAATCTGACCTCAAGTATGTCCCAACCTTAACATGGGAACACTGCCCAACATCGTCGGGACATTAAGGCATACAAAACCTGGGCTAAAAAGGATAGGTGCACGTTCTTTACTATGTTAAGCAGCATGCATAACGATCTAATTGGAGAATTTAAGAACTACCTAAATGCCTAGGAAATGTGGATCCAACTGAAAGCTACTTATGGGGGTACATATGCAACTAGGTTGCGTGCTCTTACCTTGAGGTTTGAGCAGTACATTATGAATCCAAAGCATATCATGACAGTCCATCTGAGAAACATGTCTGCCTTGATTCGTGATCTAAAGACTATAGGTGTTAATCTCATAGATGAGCAACAAGTTCAGGCTATGATACGTTCACTGCAAAAGTCCAGTTAGGGACAAATGAAACTAGTGCTGACTCATAGTGAGAATATCAAGACATTTGCTGATATTTCTTGCCACTTGGAGCTAGAGGCGGAGCGCCTCGGTGCGACCAGTCCAACTACGCTTATTGCCCAAGGTGGGCAATGTAAGGCATTTAGGCCTAAGCACAAACGGCTAAGAAATTAACTGGTACAGCAAAGAGTCTTGGGCCTAATAATGAAAAGACTGCAAAGTGCCGCAGAGGCAAGCGCACTGGTAAGAAGGATAAAACCAAGACGAAATGCTATAACTGTGGTCAGAAGGGTTACTTCGCTCGTGAGTGCACTGAGCCGAAGAAGGTACTATCAGGACCCAACTCTCCCTTTACTTTTATTTTTTCACATGCATACGTTGCTCACTCGATCCCTGAATGGATTGCAGATACAGGAGCCACCAAACATGTAGCTAGAGATTGAGTTGGATTTGTGGATTACAGAAAACTACCAGCGGGCACACAGTACGTTATTTTGGGTAATGGAACAAGAGAAGAAGTGTTAGGAGTTGGAATTTTAACTCAAGATGCATATGGGACGTACGTTACTTCTCCATGATGTGCTCTATGCACCTAGTGTTAAATGTAATCTATTTTCAATTATTTCCATATTAGACCTTGGTTTTAGTTTTCATTTTGATGGACCACAGATGGATTTTTATTTAAATAAGGCTTTGTATGGACAAAGTTTTTTAAATAATGGTTTCTTTATGTTGGATTTAGAACGTTCTTCTTTTTCTTACATTGTTGATAATGATGATGTTATTCCTAACTCTGTGAAATGACATGCTAGACTAGGACACATAGGAAAAGATAGAATGACTAGACTAGTTAGAGAAGACCTATTGGGATCTCACGCTAATGTAACCTACCTGTGTGTGAGCCTTGTTTAGCCGGTAAAGCATATAAGAAATCTTTTGGTAAGGCACCTAGGGCATCTCATCCTTTAGAATTAGTCCATTCAAATATTTGCGGACCTATGAATGTAAAGGCACACTATGGCGCATCTTATTTCCTCACTTTGATAGATGATTATTCTCGTTTCAGTTACGTTTATCTGATCTCTCATCACTATAAAATATTGGATTGGTTCAAGCATTTTTTGGCAGAGGTTGAGAATCAAAAAGAGAGGAATTTAAAAATTCTTCAAACTGATCAAGGTCGTGAATATCTATCCACCCAATTTCAGCAACTGTGTAAGAAAAAGGTATACACAGGCAATTAATGATTCCTGGAACTCTGCAACAAAATGGTATTATAGAAAGAAGGAATCGTACTTTATTGGAAATGGTTAGATCGATGATGGCACAAGCCAACCTCCCAATATCTTTCTGGGGGGATGCTCTTATGACTGCTACCTACATCCTTAACCAAGTGACTTCGAAGTCAATTCCTAACACCCCATATGAATTTTGGAATGGTGCAAAACTTATTTTGGAGCATTTATGGCCTTGGGGTTCTGTGGGATTTGCTCACAGCACATCCCATTAGTTTAGGAAATTGGGCCCTAGAGCTAACAAACATATCTTTATAAGATACTCAGAAAGCTCAAAGGGATACGTGATGTTTGGTGAACATCCCAATAGAGGAATGACTGAGATAGAGTCGTGTGATGTCACATTCATTAAGATTGTTTTTCCAGATATCGGTGAAGTAAAGAAAACTCTTGAACTCTTTGAGTCACAAGAGCTTGAAATGGTCACACCTGTAAATCTTAGGATTAAGGCAACCCAAGAGGGGGGTGAATTGGGTTTAAAACTTTTTTGAAAATCACCCTTTAGAAAAGTGTTTGCTAGCTATAAGTCTCACAAAGAGAAGTGATTGCAATAAAAGATTGAACACAAGAATATATATTGCAACTTAAATAGAGAAATAAAATTAGAATATGAAACTAATAGCACAATGTAATGAGATAAGGGAAGAGAAGCAAACACAAGATTTTTAAGTGGTTCGGCAAACCCGCCTACATCCACCCCTCAAGCTCCTTTACCGAGCCTTGAGGTTTTTCCACTATCTTCCTTCAACCAAGGGAGAGCTTTTCTTACACCTGAGCTTGAGAAACACTTCTTCAAACCTCAAGAACGAGTTTGAGAACAAACCTCTCCAAACTCCTTCTTTTGATGAACAAACCTCACCAAAAGGAAACGAGAGAATCACTCTCTTAATAGTGTATGGGGATGAACAAAAATGCTCACTAAAACTCCCTTGATGGAGTAGATATTACAATGAGAAATTTCTATCTCTTAGCTTCACATAACAACAAGGATGTGAAAGTGTTGATAATGTGTGAATGATGTTTGAACAAGGATTGAAAGGTTTTAGATCACTCTTAGCTTTGGTAAAATGATTTAAGTTGTTCAGTAACTTTTAAAAGGCGTAGGAATGGCTTTATATAGGCCTCATAAGAAAAATAGCCATTGGAAGTCGAGCTGTTAAAAAACTCTCGATGAACCGGTCGACCGCTACATGAACCGGTCGATCGCTGCAGGTTAATATTACACAACGGTCATAATGTCAGAAGTCAGAACGGCTCTTTTTTAAAATTTTTCAAGCCAACCGGTCGACCGCTATACCAAGCGGTCGAAGACCGGTCGACCGCTACATGAGCACATAATCGGTTGTTTTAAAAACACGATTTTGACTCCAACCCAATTTTACTAACATACCCTAAAGACTAACATCCCATAAGTATATAAAAGGTTTGGGAGTTTGATTGGATATTTTAAAGCCATTTAAAAACATTTTTAAATCTTCAAAACAAGAGGTAAAACATTTCATGCAAGTTTTGAAGAAATATGCAAGTGTTTGGTTCAAATCCTTGTTAAAGATGAAGACTTAGAGTTACAAAGATTACCCTAGCATCTTGAGTCTTCACTTTAAGAGCACTTCCATTGAAGGGGATGTTACTTGATCGCTTCGTGCTCATTTTGGATCCACTTTGCTTCACATCTCAATTACTTTTATTGTTATCATCAAAACATTGATTGTGACTAAAAGCCAACAACACCATCTTTTGGTGAAAGTGGGGATTTTGTATCTCAGCCTGAAATCACCAAAAAACTTAGTAGTGACTTATCTACAAAGAGAGCTTCAAGTGGTCACACCATCTTTTAGTGAAGGTGGGGATTTTATATCTCAGCCTTGAAATCACCAGAGAGATTAGTGGTGGCTTAGCTCCTAGTGGGAATGTACCACTAGAAAGTGACTCACAAGGGCCTCAAATACGAAAAGTGAACATGAAACATGTCCTCATCATCATTTTGAGATTGAAAGGGAATCTTTCATGTGTGCTCCGTATGACCCTAATGAGCCTGCTTCGTATAAGGAAGCATTAGCTTCACCTATCTCAAATGAATGGTTGGTTGCTATGAAGGATGAGATAAGTTCAATGGCAAGAAACCAAGTGTGGAAATTAGTTGATCTTCTGCCTGGGCGTAAGACCATTGGAAACAAATAAGTCTTAAAAATTAAGCACAACGCAGATTGATCAATTGATAAGTACAAGGCTCGTCTCGTGGCAAAAGGTTATATCTAGACAAAAGGTATAGACTATGAAAAAATATTCTCCCCAGTGATGAGATTTGGTTCTATTCACCTCATTCTAGCTATTATTGCATCCTTAGATTTGGAACTTTTCCAAATGGATGTGAAAACAACATTCCTCAATGGAAAACTAGACGAAGAGATCTATATGGATCAACCTATTGACTTTGAGGCCCAGGGACAAGAGCACAAAGTATGTCGGCTCAAACATTCCATATGTTGTCTTAAACAGTCGTCTAGACAGTGGTACTTCAAATTTCATGAGGTCATCACTTTGTTTGGCTTTGAAATGTTGGAAAAGGACCATTGTGTGTATGTCAAACATACAGGAAAGAACTTTGTGATTCTATCATTGTATGTAGATGACATTTTGTTAGCTGAAAATGATTTGGAGATGATTGTCGCCACCAAAGGGTAGCTATCCTCTACTTTTGAGATGAAGGATTTGGGTGAGGCAAATTTTGTGCTTAGGGTTAAGATCTTTAGAGATCGATCTAAGAAGCTTCTTGGATTGTATCAAGAAACATACATCAAGAGGATTCTACAACGATTCCATATGCATAATTCGAAACTCGTGGACGCTCCAATCGAGAAGGATATACATTGAGCCTTGATAATTGCCCTAAGAGTGATGACGAAAAGATTAAAATGGCTAAGGTTCCCTATGCAAATGCAGTTGGAAGTTTGCTGTACGCTATGATGTGTACTCGACTGGACATTTACTTTGTAGTAGGTATGGGAAGTCGTTATCAAAGTAACCCTGGACCTATTCATTGGCAAGTGGTTAAAAGGATCTTTCAATATCTACATGGGACTTTAGATCTCATTCTTGCTATCAGGGTGGAGATATGAGGTTGACTAGATTAAGATTCGTACAGCGTTGGAGTGTGACAAGCCCATTTGAGTGGGAGCTCCGCCGTAGCATACATTTCATATTGTATATGCTATTGCCAACCAATTGGGGGAGTGACGGATGAATCCCTGCTCCGTCACTATGTGAGCCCTTATATACCTATTGATGGTCTACTCTATGCCCTTCGAACCTAGAACTATGTCATGAAGTGGATACTTGATAATGCTACTTTAGCATGTTTTCTTAGGACCACGATTTATATAGTCTCGTGGAACATATCTAGGAAAGTGGTCAAGTAGAAATGAATTGGCTTAAGTGTCTAGGGAAGATTATTTTGGATACACACCTTTATTTTATGGCTCATAGTCCGAACGATTATGTTATTTTGTGTTGACACAATCATGAGCATATTATATGATGTGAGATAGAGTATTGCTTTAAGCTTTGATGCTTATAAGGGATTAAAGGGACTCGATCTAGTGTGATCAAATATTATGGAGCATGGACGAGATATTTTTGAGTGAAGTGCTATGTTGGTTAGATGGTAACTTGATATAGCCCTCCTACCCTATGCTTTCTGTCAGGTTGCACGCTTCATTTCCAGAATGTAAGGATGACAAGATGAGAGTTCAAGTAGAGACAATTCGTAAGGATGGCACCAATGTGGATGAGTGGGAGATGTTAGAAAAATCGATGACTCCCATGGCATCCACATGGGTATTTAGACCCATGTAATCTTAAGCTGAAGTTTGAATTATAGTTGAACTGGAGATCTTATCTAAATCTCTATTTGAATAGTTGAACTAGAGATCTTATCCATATCTCTATTTGAATTCAAGAGATTCTCACGTACGTTTATTTAAGAAAATAAGCATAGAGAGAAAAAATCAATCGACATATTCTAAACAATCTGACAAAGAACTTTATCTCAAGGCATCAAGGCTTCCATCTTTTTTGCCTTGGACTTGAAGTGTGGAATTCATAAGGAGACTCTGGTAGCCTCCTGAACGACTAGAGAGCTGTGTTCGTGGATCATTGATCGTGGACTGTAAGACACTTCAAATATTCCTGCAAATCAGAGCTTCCGCACCATGTATTTCTGATACCCGCTACGTTTTGGTAATCTAACAAGACCCTTCGTAGACTTTTCCCTCGACCTCTTCACAGCAACTTGATTACCATCATCCAATGTAGCCTTATACGTTGTCCGATAAGCACTCTTCCCCATGATTTCAGCAGTTGCATAGAGGAGATTGTCCGCTGTAAAGACAAATGGCCCGTCAAAGTGGACTAATTTTCCTCCGGTTTCACCCATCAATTGAACATGAGCGCCGGCAGAGACTGCCTTATCGAAACTGCCGGCAGCTACCCCTTGGCAGTTTTGCCATTCTATTCCTTTCGAAGTAGCTCTTTTCCTGATTAAGCAACAAAGCAAAATGCAGCACAGAACAAGTAGAGCCGCTAGAAGGGCACCAGCTGCAATGAGAATCTTGTCTTTTGTGCTCAGCTTGCGGTGATGCCATTTTGGAGCCCCTTTTGGTGGAGCTGGAAGGTTCTCTGGTGGGGGAGAAGGACATGGGGTTGAAGAGCTATACCCACATAGCTGAAGATTCCATACAAAAGAGCTTGAATCAAACTTTTTGGAGAGGAGGGATGGGACGGGACCGAACAGATTGTTATAAGAAACGTTGAACGAACTGAGGTTTGCTAGGATTACAAGTGAATCCGGAATTTCTCCTATAAAATTATACTCCGACAGATCAATTTGGTTAATGCCAGTGATATTCCCGATCGTTGCAGGGATCTAGCCTTCAAAACGATTGTTCTCAAGGTTGAGAACTGAAAGGTTTTGTAACCTGTCCACGGCTTCTGGGATTTGGTTTTCAAGGTGGTTGCCCTCTGAATTCAATGAAACAAGAGAGGAGAGGTTGGAAAAGCTAGCAGGAAAACTTCCATTGATAGCATTGTACGACAAATCTACCCTCTGGAGCCTTGAGAGGCTTCCTAGTTAAATGGGTATGGTCCCGGCAACCTGGCTCTAGCCAAGAGAAATCTCTTCAAGCCAGCTCAACTTGCTAAAAGAAACTGCAATAGTTCCTGAGATAAGATTATGATCAAGTGTCAATACCTGAAGATTGTAGGTATTGTTTCCCGTTCTACCCCAAGTATTTGGGATGGAACCAGAGAGATTGTTGGGCTGGAGAGCAAGGATGGTCAGAGAAGGCGACTGGGTGAGACTATTTGGAAGTGAACCCGTCAATGACTTGAAGCAAAGATTAAATCTGAACGGTTTGGTTGAGTTTGCAAGGCTAGGAGGGATTGTGCCAATAAGAGCATTGTTGCTTAAATCTAGAGTCTGAAGAAGAGGACAGTTACCAATTGGAGAAGGAATAGAACCCGAAAGCCGGTTGTTGAAGAGGTAAACCCCTCTAAAACTGGGAAGGAACCCGAGGGACCAAGGAATAGCGCCAGCAAGAACATTGTCGTGGAGGCTGATCTTTCTAAGTGCTGGAAGCTGGCCAATCTGTAACAAACCTCCATACCAATCAAACAGAACATTCACTGAAAATCTTCACTGAAATACATTTACTGAAAAATTAACATAAGAGCTGACATTCGAGGCTCAGCCAATCCTCCAAACAGAAACACAAGTAAATTCTTCTTTTCTTCCCTTTTCCTGTACTACTAGTTTCTTATATAGACCTGTAACCAAATTATAATATTGAAAGTACGATATTACCCTAATAAATGTAAATATGAAAAACAATTGCACTAATGGATTTGTATGGTAGAGTAGGCCTCTGAAACACTAAGCCCAAAAGATCGTCATGATCTGGAGTGTTCCTTCCTTGCAGCCCATAATTGCATCTTAGCCCATGTCCACTAGAAGCCCTTACATAGGCACGTTACACAATCTTCTTAAAGATTCGGCCACCCAATCCCTTCCACGGAAGCTGGATCGCAATGACCTGTCCCTTGACGCATTTGATTCCTACCCACCCACCAGAACAGGCCCCATAACCACTGTCATTCCAGCTCCGCAATACGCCCTTGAAATCAATTAGGTCGTTCTTGAAGGCCCGGAGCGCTTGATAGTCTTGTTGAGTGACAACTACGCCATCCCCTTGTTGGCCTGAAACAAGTTCAGAGGAAAAACAAAGAAGCTGAACGACTAAAATCGTGCAAAAGAAAAACTTGTTGTAGTATCCAAATCGTGTATAATTCTTGCATGTCTTTTTCTTGTTATGCGGAAAAAGGAACCAATAAGGGTTTTCTTTGATTGGAAACTGCAGAGACTGTAACAGGTTTGTGACAAATGAACTCCTAAAGAGACACCAATTTTCGATGAACAAAGGAGGGCTAGAGAAAAAAAATCTGTGAAGAAAAAGACCGTGGGAAGAGAACTGGAATCTTTTTCTCCCTATTGTTTTCTCCTCTTTGCTCAATCTCCAACTTCTAGCAAAACTAGTGAAGAAAGTAAATTGAGGAAAACGGGGGGGATAGCGTTTTGGGGAGATAGAAGGGTCTGATAAAGCCACAAGCGGAACCAGCCGGGGCCGAACAGAGGCACCCGCCCCGGTCGGCTCCGCCCAAAAACAATTTTTGCACATAAGTTTTATTTTATTTTTTAACCAGGGCTTGGCCCACCCAAAACCCCCCCCCCCCCCCCCCCCCCCTCTTGAAAAGCTCCGTTTGCTTGTCTGTGGGTTAAGTAGTCTATGCATTTGTTTGACTTGAAAATTACAGGGCGTAGTAAGAATGCCAACTCTCTCTCACCCTCATTTAAGAGGCCCTATTGGATTAGGAAAAACAAAAAGAGGCCCTATTGAATGGTAATAGTGAACTTCCGAGCCACATTTACATGGTGTTTAGGTAAGTAAAATTTTAAGATAAAATTTTAGTAATTATGAAAAAGTGAGGAGAGAGAATGAAAAAATAAGTAAAAAAGTAAAAAAGTTAGTAAAAAAAGTTAGAGAAAAAGTAAGGAGAGAGAGTGAGAATGTAATGATGTTAAAATTTTAGGCTAAAATTTTATGTAGTCAAACACCAATCCTTGGGAAATACTTGATTCTGCATTGCTGTTACTAAAATGACATCTGCCCACTTCCATCTTGAAGAATTCTGCTGTTAAATTATCTTTTTTTCCTTCTTTTTCTTATTGTTTTCATGTAAAACTACTAAGAAATAATATGTTTGTGCGATTGGAATTTAATAATACTTTTTTCAAAAAAATTATGCCCAATTGAGATTTAAATACAATTAAACATGCATTTTAAAATAATTAAACTCAAATAAAATCAAATACCTAACATAATAAAATAAATTAGACAAATAACATCACATCAATATAAGAAAAAGAATTTATTAAAATCAAGGTTAAAAATACAATATTTAAACCAAGGAAGCAAAATTCGGCCATATACTAAAAATTAACCAAATTGCTCTAAAATATTAGAGGAAATAAAATCAAATTGCTTAGACAATTTAAACACAAGCATTTGCACTAAAAATAGTGATCTCAATTCAAAGATTAAAAATTAAAGGAAAAAAATTCTATAAACAATTAATCAAATGATAAATACAAAACAAGGCACAAATTAAGAGAATAAAGCAAATACTAAGAAGAACACAATTAATAAAGATATTTAAAAGAAAACCTTAACATAAGGATCTCAAAAATAGCTCAAAAGATTAGAAGTATTACACATAAGATTCAATTGTCACCTCTCAGTCTTAGTAAATAATACAGTAAGTATATTTCAATATAATATATATTTTTTTATATTTTTAGTCTTTAATTTTCGATATTTTAACTCGAAGATATTTTTTTACATTTCGTAGTAAAAAAATTTTTTTTGTCATTTTCCTTTAAGAGTTTGCTCCTTCAAATCCATTTCTAATTCCGCCACTGAATTATAACGCACATAAGAATTGAAAGAAGAAACAATATGGTCATGTTCATTTGGCTAAAATGTTTAGAATTTAAATTCAACTTTTTAAACTTACGATCCTAGCATTACTTCTTCACGCATACCAATACAACTCAATATTACTTTTTTTCAAATATCAATATAACTCAACAACTTCTACACGCATAACAATAAAGTTCAAACATTACCTAAATATTTTTATACTTAAAACCCTTAAAATTTTCTCCAAGAAAAGTGCCCTGTATCGGATGAGGGAGAGAGAGAGAGAGCATATGCGGACACTAATGTCAAAAGTAATGGGATCACAGGGTCAGAGTCATCGGTTATGACAACGGCTAGTTTTTACTTGATACGTTTTTCTGCAACGGCTTTTGTTGAAATTGACCAGGTCCGAGAGGGGGGGATTGTTTGTGTAACGGCTATATTTGATTGGGCCAAATGGGGTCACAGGGTCAGAGTCATCGGTTATGACAACGGCTAGTTTTTACTTGATACGTTTTTCTGCAACGGCTTTTGCTGAAATTGACCAGGTCCGGAGAGAGAGAGAGAGAGGAGGGGGGGATTGTTTGTGTAACGGCTATATTTGATTGGGCCAAATGTACTGAATCTTGAAATGGGCCTAAAAATACGGGGAAATGTCTTATCTACTTACCTTTACATAGCTTTTTGACTCATTTCCCCCTTCCTCCCTCTGTCTCTCTCTTTAGAATACTGCGTCTCTGTATTTGGAACTTCGGCAGTGGAAGAAGAGAACAAGCTGATAAAGCTTTAATTGTATCACTGGTTCAGGTTAGGGTTCAGTTTCTTTTTTATATGATCCAAATTTTATATATTCATTTACTTTTGTTTTTTAGATTATGTAGTCTTTTTTATTTATTGGTTTAGTATTTTCATTTTGTGTAGTTGCTTAGTTCAGAAATCGTTGACAGCGCAAATTTCATGATCTGATTGCATAATTGGGCGAGGATCAATGGGGTTTTGAGGGGTTTTAGATGGATGATTAGGCTCGGGACTTTCGAAATCTTTTACTGCTTTAACTTTCTGTATTTGATTTTGATGGCGAGTGGCAGGAATGAGAGGATTGGAATGCTGAGACGGGCTTTATGAGAGTTTTTTTGGGTACTCAGCTATGGCTTTTTGGTAGCTGAAAAAAATGTCACGAATCCGCGAATGAAATTTTGGGTGTTAATCTATAAAAAAAAGAAATTTTGGCTGTTAAATTTATTGTTGTTTGATGGTAAATGTAAGGAATGGGAGTTGAGAGATAGGCAACGCAGAACATATGGTTCAGAAAGATATGGGTGTTATTTTGACTGTCGAACATGGACTTTTGCTTTCTCAGGCTGTTTGTGTTTTATGGAGATGCTATTTTTTTTTTTTAATAAATGTTTTATGGAGATACTAAGTAACAAATCTTTTTCACTTGAAACTATCACTATTGTGATTCATGCTTGGATAAGCATATATGTAGCTAGAGTTGGGAAAGTAGGTGCTAGTTCAATACTAGAGTTTGAACGTTTGTTTTCTAAGATCCATTTGTTTTGGTATCCGCCCATAATAAATATGAGGTTGATGAATTTTGCTTCACTAGGAAGTCTTACCAGCGTCATTTGATTGAAATATCATGAAAATGCAGTAACTTTTATTTTTGCCTCTAGTTCCAAATCTTGCACAAGTTGAAGTGTCACTCACATTGTACTGTTGAAAATGACTGCTGAAAGTTATGCCCTTTCTTCTTGTTGGAGTTTGCACATTCTTATTGTGAAAGAATAACTGGATTTCTTCATTGTCTATGGTTATGGATCCTCTGTGCATTATTGGTGAGGCAAATGGTGGTTAAGACTTCTACTTATTTATAAGTCTTTTAGAATGGGAAAGGGCAAGATTAGTAAATTATAAAAATAAAAATAAAAAGCGAATTGGGAAAATTTGCTAGCTGCTATAAATCTGATGTGCTCTTTTGGAAATTTATTATTAATACTGTTGATTCCTTCTACGTTGTTCCCCTTTGAGTTGATAATGCTTTTAGTCAGTCATGATTTCCAATAAGAAATTATTTTCAAGCACAGTCTAACTATATGCTTAATGCCACTAAGTATCTCTCTTGAATATGAAAACAGGGCGTAAGATACTACAGGTTTGCTAGTTCTAGTTCCATCCAAGCATACAATCTGCTGATGATATTCTCCCTTTTATAGGGGAACGTTTAGGTGTCTGGCTTGCTCTGTTCCCAACTGTTTATTTGGTGAGAATGCATTCCACTATGACCTTATGTCAGCTAAAACTATTGAAAGCTTAAGTCCACCTTTTCTGAAGATTGTTATCTAAAATTAGTTACAAATTGATAAGTATACACAAATGTTCTCTGCTGCAAATACAGCCTAACTGCATGTATTTCTGACCTGCCCAAAGAATTTGCTTTCCCTAATTCAGCATTCATAACAATTCATGTAGTCGCACTATTAGTTGACATCCTGGCCATCTAGTTCTGAAGTACTGTTGATTGCTTCTACGCTGTACCCCTTTGAGTTGATAATGCTTTTAGTCAGTCATGATTTCTAGTAAGAAATTATTTTCAAGCACAATCTAACTATATGCTTAATGCCGCTAAGTATCTCTCTTGAATATGAAAACAGGGCATAAGATACTACAAGTTTACTAGTTCTATCCAAGCATACAATCTGCTGATGATATTCTCCCTTTTGCAAGGGGAACGTTTGGCTGTCTGGCTTGCTCTGTTCCCAACTGTTTATTTATCTGCAGGAACTACAACAGCTTTAATTCTTATAGGAGGGGTGAAACTATTTTTCCAGATAGTTTGTGGGCCCCTCTGTCTATCGAATCCCCTTACAACAGTAGAGTGGTACCTAGTGTTTACTTCTCTATGCATTGTTCTATCTCAGCTCCCAAACCTCAATTCAATTGCAGGACTTCCACTGATAGTGGTTGTGACAGCAATCACTAACTCTACCATGGTGTGGGTCCTCTCCATAAGCTGCTAAATATCTCTCTGGAAGCCGGTGCTGTAGAGTTGAAAGATTTCAAGCCTATAAGCCTTGTGGGGGGAATTTATAATATTCTTGCCAAGGTCTTAGGTAACAGGTTGAAGTATGTGTTGCATAAAATTATCTCTCCTTCTCAAAATGCCTTTGTTTGTTGCACCTTCTCAAGAGATGTGGGTTTGGGAGAAGTGGTGTAGGTGGATTTCTTTTTGTATCTCCTCAATTAAGTTTTCTGTGCTAGTTCTCTGGAGGGTTTTTATGGTGGTTCTCATGGTTTAAGGCAAGGTGATCCCTTATCTCCTTTGATATTTGTCATTGTTATAAAAGCGCTCTCTCATATGATGTCTAAGATGGTTTTGGTTGATGTTATTAAGGGATTCAGGGCATCTAGGGTTAATAGGGAAGGGTTATGTGTTTCCCACTTGCTGTTCGCTGATGATACATTGATATTTTGCGGGACTGAGGAGCATCAGTTTCGTAGTCTCCGTTGCATGCTTCTTTGTTTCGAGGCAATTTCTGGATTGAAGATTAATTTGGCTAAGTCTGAGGTGATACCTGCTTGTGATGTTAGTAATGTGTGGGAAATGGCTTCTATTTTGGATTGCAGGGTATCCGCTTTGCCTATGACATACTTGGGTCTTCCGTTGGGAGCTCATTTTAAGAGTGTTCAAATTTGGGATGGGATTTTGGAAAGGGTGGAAAAAAGGTTGGTTGAGTGGAAATGTACTTATTAAAGGTAGGTCGTGTTACTTTGATTAAATCTACCCTTTCATGTCTTCCTACGTACTTTCTTTCTCTTTTCCCTCTTCGCATAAGGTTGCTTCTAGAATGGAGAAGTTGCAAAGAGATTTTTTGTGGGGAAGTGATGGAGAGGCTCATAAATTCCATTTCTAAATTGGAAGCTGGTTTGTTCTCCTATCGATTATGGTGGTTTGGGTATTAGGGGCCTCTCATTGTTTAATAAAGTATTTTTGGGAAAATGGTTATGGAGGTTTGCCACTGAGAGAGATTGTATGTGGCGGTGTATTATTAAGAGAAATATGGCACCATTGTGGGGGAGTGGCGCATTTTACCTCCTCATGGATCTTATGGGTAAGCCTTTGGAAGCATATCAGTAAGGGTTAGGAATCTTTTTGGGGCCATACTCTGATAGTGGTGGGAAATGGGCAAAGGACGAGGTTTTGGCATGATGTATTGTGCGGGCATCGTCCTTTGAGGCGTTCGTTCCCTACAGTTTTTTCCCTATCCTGGTATCCAGATGGGCTGGTGGTAGATTATATGGATGTAACAAATTGCTAGAATATTTAATAAACTTTGTGTTTGATTGATGAACTACAAGAATAATAACATATTGCCCATTCGAGATGGCAAATCTCCTCCAAACACTATCTGCGTAAATGATCTTTGATGATGCTTACATAACTGCCTTCACCATAGTGGGTTTGGGCTAGACAAGGAAAGATAACTAAAGCCTAAAGACCAATTGAAATAACACTATAGAAAGTCATAACATAAGTACTAGACTACTGACCAATTAATAGTCCAACTACCATAACCAAGCCCATTCTTGCATAACTAAAGCCCACCCAAAGTGGCAGGTTACCAAATTGCCCTTGAGACCCACGTAAGTGACCTCAGAAGACAGAAGACAACTCTCGAACACTCCCGAAGCCCTCTCCACACATCTCCCTTCTTCCTCAAAGGTTCCACCTTTAGGTCATCAACCTCCCACTATAGCAACACTTCCCTGTTCAAAACACCTTGTCCACAAGGTATGGAAAATCCTGCTAGAGCTGGTAGGGGCTCATGTGGCGTCGTTTAGAGATTGACCATGCCACTGGATAAGGAGTTCAGTGACAGCTCGAGATCCAGCCTTCTTCATGCGCTGATCTAAAACAGCAATGGGCTTCGGATGTAACGCTCCTTGTGAATCCACCGCTGGCAACCCTTTAAAGGGCGTAACCCGAGAACCAAGATGGGCTTCAGCTGGGAAACATGAAAAACCGGGTGGCTCGAAGAACCAGGAGGCAAGGCTAAACAATATGCTACTGTCCCAATACGCTTCAAGATTTGGAAAGGCCTAAAAAATCTCGAAGATGGTTTCATGTTATGCCTTTGCTTCACCGATAGTTGTCTATACAGTTGTAGACGCAGGTAAACAAATTCCCTTTCCTTAAATTCTCGTTCTTTCCTTTTTAAATCAGAATATCTTTTCATCTGATCCTGTGCCTTTACAAGGTTCTCCCGAAGCAATGACAAGATCTGGTCTCGGCTCCACGAAGCCTCGTCCTCTGCACCAACCTTTGTAGTCCCCGATTCATAAGTAGGAATCAGGGAGGTAAGTACCCAAATACTGATTCAAAAGGTGTGATTTTCGTGGTAAAATGCATACTTGTGCTGTAATTCCATTTGGCTAATGCCATCCACTGAATCCATCCCTTCCGGCTTATCCCCTATCATGCACCGTAGATAGCCTTCTATGCATTTATTGACTGTTTCGGTTTGCCCATCTGTTTGAGGGTGATATGCTATGCTGTAGTGTAATTTTACTTCCAATAATTCGAACAATTCTTGCCAAAATATACTTGTAAAAACCGAGTCTCTGTCTTACACAATTGTGGCTGGTAGATCATGCAACTTGAATATATGTTGCATAAATGCTTGTGCTATTGATCTGGCTGTGTATGGATGTTTGAGAGGAATGAAATGACTATGCTTGGTAAGTCTGTCCACAACCACAAATATCACAGTATAACCTTGAGAATTAGGCAGCCCATCGATAAAATCCATGGATATGTCAGTCCATTGTTTAGTAGGGATTGGGAGTGGTTGTAATAAACCCGATGGTAGCATAGTTTCATATTTATTCTATTAGCACACACTACACTGCCTGATGTAAGCCTTGATTTCCTTCTTCATACCCTTCCAGAAAAAATCCCTCTTTGACCTCTGATATGACTTTTCATAACCTGCATGTCCACCAATAGGACCATCACGTATTAACTGAAAAATCCTCTCCTAGATAGAAGGATAACTCTCCTATATTGATTTTGCCATTGTATAGGAGTATTCCGTTGTTCAAGGAATATTTTCAAGGATCAAGTTGTGCTTCCTGTAGTCGGTTGAGAAGATATTGGATGTGCTTATCTGTAGAATAGACCACTCTGAGTTCTTCCAACCAAGTGGCTATTGAGAAGGATATGTTACAGAGTCAGCCCCTAAACTCCTCCTCTTCAGTGAATTTCCTAGGTGACATCTGCAACCTTGTTTTCCCGACCATGCTTGTACTCCACCAAGAAGTCATAGCCCAAGAGTTTGGTTATCCATTTCTGTTGAAGTAGGGTACCCACCTTCTACTCCAAGAGGTGCTTCAAACTCTGCTGATCATGTTTAACCTTGAAGGTTTGGCCCAATAGATAGGGCCTCCACTTCCTAATAGCACTGACCAAGGCCAATAATTCTTTCTCATAGGTAGACATAACAAGTAATCTACCTTTGAGTGCCTTACTGAAAAATGCGAGAGGCCTGCCCTCTTGCATTAAAACTGCACCTAACCCATTCCCAAAAGCGTCACACTCAATAACAAAAGGCTTAGTAAAATCCGGTAAAGCTAGAACTGGAGGATTGGTGACAGCTTCTTTAAGCTGATCAAAAGCCTTAGTAGCCTCTTCATTCCACCCAAAACCATTCCTTTTCAGCAAGCTAGTCAATGGGGCGGCAATAAAGTCGTACCCTTTAATGAACTTGCGATAGTACCCCTTGAGACTAAGGAAGCCCCGTAGAGTCTTAATGGTCTTAGGAAGTGGCCACTCCACCATAGATTGCAGCTTAGAAGGGTCTGCCCGTACTACTTGATCCGATATCAAATCGCCCAAATAATTCCGAGGGTAATCCAAAGATGTTGTAAGTGCTCCTGCATGCTGCCGCTATATATTAGTATATCATAAAAAAAAACTAAGATAAACTTTCCCAAGTATGGCTTAAACACTTCATTCATCAATGACTGAAATGTTGCTAGAGCGTTAATAAGTCCAAAGGGCATCACAAGGAACTTATAGTGTTCTTCGTGAGTCCTAAACGCTGTTTTGGGCACATCAGCATCCTTCACACGTATTTGATGATAACCTGAATGCAAATCCAGCTTAAAAACACTCATGCCTTATACAACTCGTCCAATAGCTCATCTATGACCAGTATCGGAAACTTGTCCTTGATAGTCACACTATTAAGTGCCCGGTAGTCAACACACATACGCCAACTCCATCTGCCTTACGTACTAGCAACACGGGAGAAGAAAAAGGGCTTTGAGATGTCCTTATCACCCCTGAATGTAGTAGTTCCTTCACTATCTTTTCAATTTCATCTTTTTGGAAATACGCATATCGATATGGTCTCACACTAATGGCATGATCTTGAATTCGCCTAGGTGGTAGTCCTTTAGGCTCCTCAAAGACCCTTGGAAATTGCAGTAAGAAGGCTATCACTTCCTCATTACGGTGCTATCCGGCAGCTCCTGTTTTGCCCTCCACGACCAGCTGCAAGATAAGACCCATTTTTTCACTCTTCTTCATTTTTAGTTCCATTGAATCCTGCATAAACTGTGAGACTACTAAGCCCTTCAACTGCACTGTTTGAGTAGCATACATGAGCTGCATATGGAGATCCTTGAAATTCCACAAAATAGTGCCCAGGGTACTTAACCATTGAACACTTAGTACCATGTCACAACCACCTAAAACCATTACATAAGCATCCATGGTAAACACATAACCTTGCATTTTGAGCTTCATATTACTACAAACACCTTCACTGCACACTTGTTCACCATTAGCTATGGTCACCCGAAATTTCTTAAATGGGTTCAGCAGCATGTTTGAGTTTGTTACCACTCTCGGATCTACAAAATTATGGGTACTCCCATTGTCCACTAACACTACCACCATCTGATTATTTATGGTGCTTTTAACCTCATAGTTCCTGCCGATAGAGACCCAGTAATAGCATTTAAAGAAATGTTGGGTTTGTCATCACATTCTGCCACTTCAATCTCCTCTTCCAACACCATATGTTCCCCCTCATTCTACTCACCATCTTCTTCATAACCTTCAATTAAAAATAATCTAGGGTGCTCACACTTGTGTCTAGAATTTCACTTAGCATCACAGTTATAACATAGCCCCTTTTCACGCCTTTCTTTCATCTGTTGATGAGCAATCCTTTGCACTCGTACACCTTGTTTGGATGCAACAGTAACTGGATTAATATTAAATGATGATTGAGAATGTGTGCTAGTAGAACCAGAGCCCATTTTCAAGTTTTTCCTTCCAAACGACAAGTATTCCTCTTGCATTCTAGCTAGTGCAAAGGTTCTTTGAATGCTATTAAGACCTAACATCTTAACTGATAACCGAATTTCATCCTTTAGGCCACCCAAGTAACAACTCAATTTATGGGCCTCATCCAATCCACCCAAGTGACTAGCAAGAACCTCAAACTCACTAGTATAAGTTTCCACAGTATTGGTCTGCTTTAACTTAACTAAACACTCCATTGGGTCATCATAAGGTTGAGTTCCAAATCTGTCCAACAAAACTCTCTCAAACCCCTCCCAGCTTGTGATGGATCCAAATCTCTACAACTCTCTATACCAGTTAGAGCTTTACCCTCCATATAAAATGAAGCAATAAACAATTTATGCTTTGGTATTGTTTGATTGAACTGGAAAAACTGTTTAGCTTTATAAATCCAATCTGTGGGATTATCTCCCTCAAATTTTGGAAAATCAAGCCCAATAGATCTCATTTGCACCCCACCTACCTCACAGTTTTGTTCGTTGTGTTGCTGATTCTGAGGTCTAGGATTTTCAACTTCCTGCCACTGATATTGAGCCATGCTTGCATCCCAACAATGAGATCTTGCAAGTGTAACAGCATTTGCTCCATCTACAGTCGTCGATGAATCTGCTCCTACTTTTGGATTTCTTGATTGAACTGGAAAAACTGTTTAGCTTTATAAATCCAATCTATGGGATCATCTCCTTTAAATTTTGAAAAATCAAGCCCAACAGATCTCATTTGCACCCCACCTACCTCACAGTTTTGTTGGTTGTGTTGCTAATTCTGAGGTCTAGGATTTTCAGCTTCCTGCCGCTGATATTGAGCCAATGCTTGCATCCCAACAGTGAGATCTTGCAAGTGTAACAGCATCTGCTCCATCTGCTGTCGTTGATGAATCTGCTCCTGCTTTTGGATTTCTTGCTGCTCTTTGATTTCTACCAAGGATTAAGCCACCACCACCTTCCTAGTGCCGTCAGCCATTGTACAAAATCAAGCCTCTGATACCAATTTGTAACAAATTGCTAGAATTTTTGATAAACTTTGTATTTGATTGATGAACTACACGAATAATAACAGATTGCTCATTCGAGATGGCAAATCTCCTCCAAACACTATCTGCGTAAATGATCTTTGATGATGCTTACAAGAATGAATTTGCCAATATAACTGCCTTCCCCATAGTGGGCTTGGGCTAGACAAGGAAAGATAACAAAGGCCTAAAGCCCAGCCGAAATGACACTATAGAAAGCCATAATATAGTTGCTGGACTACTAACCAACTAATAGTCCAACTAACATAACCAGGCCCAATCTCGCAAGACTAAAGCCCACCCAAAGTGGCAAGTTACCAAGTTGCCCTTGAGACCCAACATAAGTGACCTCCGAAGATAGAAGACAACTTTCAAACACTCAGGACACCCTCTCCACGTATCTCCCTTCTTCCCAAAGATTCCACCTTTAGGTCATCAACCTCCCACTATAACAATGGAGGACGATGTTCGCTATGTTGTTTGGAATGTTCAGTTCTTAAGAAGTTCGAATGATTGGGAGTTGGAAGAGTTTTCGCCTTTTTTCTCCACTCTTTATGAGTTGGAGATACAAAGAGGAAATGAGGATAAGTTGTGTTGGGTGGATAATAAGGATGGTATTTTTTTTGTTAAGTCATTCTATGTTATGCTTGATGGTGCTAGTTTGTGTCTTTCCCTTGGCGTCGGATTTGAGAGATCTAAAGTCCCTACTAGGGTCTCTTCTTTGTTTGGAGGCTTTGCATGGTAGGATTTTGACTACTGATAATCTGAGGCGTAGAGGTCTTTATGTGGTTGATTGGTGCTATTTATGTAAGGGTGATGGGGAATCGATTAACCATGCCTTATTGCATTGTCCGGTGGCGAGAGGTATGTGGAAGCATGTTTTTTCTATGGTTAATCTTCATTGGGTTATGCCGGAGTGGGTTGGGGATGTCTTGCTTTGTTGGGGGAGAAAGTTTAAGGATCCTATCGCTAATTTATTTGGATGATGGTTCCTTTGTTGCATTTGGTGGAGTCTTTGGAAGGAGCGGAATAGGCGATGTTTTGAGGATTCTTCTTTGTCTATGGCGAGTTTGCAGGGTGGTCTGATGGTTGATTTTTTTTTCTGGACTAATGTGATGTTGGGTGGCCCTTTTCTAGATTTTCAGGACTTCTTGAGTTTTTTTGTTTCTATGCTGTAATTTCTGTCGGTACAACCTTTTTACTGCTCTTTTTCCTTTCTTTCTTTAATAATATTGCTTACTTATCAAAAAAAAAAAATCTCTCTGAATATGAAAACAGGGCGTAAGATACTACAGGTTTACTAGTTCTATCCAAGCATACGATCTGCTGATGATATTCTCCCTTTTGCAGGGGAACACTTGGATGTCTGGCTTGCTCTGTTCCCAACTGTTTATTTATCTGCGGGAACTGCAACAGCTTTAATTCTTATAGGAGGGGAGACAATGAAACTATTTTTCCAGATAGTTTGTGGGCCCCTCTGTCCATCGAATCCCCTTACAACAGTAGAGTGGTATCTGGTGTTTACTTCTCTATGCATTGTTCTATCTCAGCTCCCAAACCTCAATTCAATTGCAGAAGTTCCACTGATAGGGGCTGTGACAGCCATCACTTACTCTACCATGGTGTGGGTCCTCTCCATAAGCCAACAAAGGCCAGAAACAATATCTTATGAACCGCTTTCATTGCCATCCTCCACTGCATCCCTCTTTTTGGTCTTGAATGCGCTTGGAATTATAGCTTTTGCTTTCAGAGGGCACAATTTAGTTTTAGAGATCCAGGTATGCATTCTGTGAGCGTTGAAGAGATTCACTTTATGCTTAGTCATACAAGTAACTCCCACAAGCATCATAGTTGTTGAATTTGTGGAAGCAAATCAGTTATTTGGAAGAAAAACATTTTTGAATATTCTTGTTTCATTTAAGGAAGCAAATCAGTTATTTGGAAGATGAGTTTATTTGCATTTACTTGAGATTTTCACAGGGTTGTCGGAAGGATTTGGTCCTTGTAACCACTGCTTTCATGCCCTTTGGTTTTCGTAAAATGTTCCTTGTCAGTTTTGAGTAAATCTGGGCTATGGAGGCTTGTATCAGTGGCTGCAGTATACACTCAATTGTATATTGTCCTCCGTTGTTTCTATAATATAATTTGTAGTTTACGGAGTGCCCATAATAAGGTTTCTTGATGATTTCAAGAAATATTTCCCCCCATCAGGATGAAACCCTCATTGTTCAGGGGTCTGCTCATGTTTCTCCATTTGCTTGGCCTCTGATGTGGAACTTCGGTCTACTTTTTTGTTCCTTTTATATGGATTTTTCTTTTTGGTTCATCTTTTCCCTAGTACATGACAACTTCTAGTTAATACAGACGTTATGTTTGTGCTTACATATTTTAGTTAAGACTACTGTTATGTGATGACATGTGCTTACAATTTCTTGATTGATTACTTTACCTGGGTGGTCTTTCCTTCCTGTACTCCCAGTGATACTGATATTACAAAATACACGAGCAAATCCTTCGGTCTCTTATAACATTGTCCAGAATCATTTTTTTATATATGTCATTGCATCTCATAAATTCTTCAGTCTCTTATAACATTGTTCAGAGTCAATTATATATAGACATCATATTTAGACCCGCACTCTGTTTCTTGTTCCAGATGCCTTCAGGAGGGATTCTTATCACCGTGTATGCATTTCATAGTCACGACATTCCAAGAGAACTTCTCGCAATCACTTTTCAGCTAGTTGTGTTCAACTGTCTGAGAGCAGCTTCCAGATATACTCGATCGGCATAAACTGTTTTAACTTCGAGCTGAAGTCCAGTCCGGTCCGATCAGCAAAAACACACACTGGAAACTCTAGTGTTGTAGTTAGAGACGAAGTTAGTGAAAAGAGAGAGCACGTTCGAAATCCGTCGGAGTGAGATGACTGAAGGGTGAGTATGGCTTCATGCATTGTTTCTTGAAAATCTCCCTGTTTTATTGGACAACTTTTGTAGGAGTTAATAATGTTAGCTAATTTACGATTGGTGTTTAACTGCAGGGAAAAAAGATCAAGGAAGAGACCACATGAGTGTGATACAGAACTAGAGGCGACTCTAGCATAGTGGAGGAAATTGAATGAAGACCTTGATTCTCGAGGACAAGTTACACGCAAGGCTCCTGCCAAGGGACCAAAGAAGGGTTGCATGAAAGGAAAAGGAGGCCCTGACAACAAAGATTGCTGCTACAGAGGTGTGAGACAAAGAATGGAGGTAAGTGGGTCGCGGAAATACGCCAACCACGTAATGTGACTAAATTCACCACCGAGAGAAGGGAGACGGCTTTGGCTTGGTACTTTTAACACAGCTGTTGAAGCAGCTCTAGCTTACGATGCAGCTGCAAAGGATATGTATGGTCCTGTGGCCCGCCTTAACTTTCCCGAGCATACATCTAAAACCTCACCAACTGATCATTTCCAGGCATTCGTATCCAATGATGAGGTTACTGATGTTCAGAAGAATTCCGGGTATTTCTGAAGCTTCGCATCACTCAATTGAGCAGCATCTGATGTCGGACTCAGAAACTGGCCGGTTACAACGTCCATGACTCCAACACATATTGATGACTTCAGGCATGCTTATCCAAGGATGAGGTTACTGATGTTCAGAATTCTTATCAGCTTCACTCAATTGAGCAGCTTCTGATGTCGGACTCAGAACTGGCCGGTTACAACGTCCTTGACTCTTTAAACACATATTATGATGAACTCCAGGCATGCTTATTTAATGACGAGGTTACTGATGTTCAAAATTCTGTGAGGCTACGACGTATCAGTTGCAGAGAATGAGAGAATACGACTTGCTATTAACTAGTTTGATACAATGGCGGTTTTTCGTTAGTGTTTGTTAATTTTTTCGGTATGTTTCTGTACCTTGGTTGGTTGTGTCGTGCTTCTGTTTGTAACTGGTTGGATATAATGTATGTGACTCTTTTTTTGGTAATAAAATATATCTATGCTTTGAATGATACGACAAATCGGCATGATGCAAGTCGTTATTTTTTTTAAGTAAATCTTCACATTATCACGACCATTTTCCATTGCTTTCTCAGATATTCCGGATCATTTTGAAATAAGTAAGGCGGAGGAGAAGAGTAAATCTTGATTTCACGAGTCATTTTCCTTGCTTTCTCAAATCCTGTTCTTCAAATTAGTAGAAGAAATAAGGTAAGGCGCTATAGGTTATTGGAAGAGTTGGAAGTAACCGGATAATCTGTAGTCAGTAAATTTTGAATTAATTCACTTAATGCGAAATAAAGGAACTAAAAAAAAAAGAAGCACGTGCAAAATTCCTCAGGTCTTGAGCTTAATTCCGGCCAGCATTTGCAAAATTCCTCTTTTTATTTTTTTGAGATCGGGTAAAATAAGCGGATAAAATATAGTAACCGCCTTACTGTTTTTTTTTTCTTAGCAAACAAAACAAAACGAGTTACACCTTGTCACACTAAGGTGGCTCAAAATGACAGTCTGAAAATGAATTAACAAAGGGGAAACTATTAAAAGTAACAGGACCCCTCCTACATTCCACAGCAGCCCATTGAGCCAAACGGTGTGCCATCTCATTTTGCTTCCGGGATATCCATACATAGCTCCAATTAGGAAGATACGAAAAAAAATCGGTTTCTTTTCTTAAGGCTTCAAAACTATGAGGTTTAAGCAGAGAACTGTCATTTTTGAACGAAGATCCTGGGAGCCATTTTAGAGACACGCGACAAGACGTCTCAGGAATTGCGCCACAGAATGCGATAGCGGTTTCATATCGCGAAATTTTTCTAGCTTTTCTTTCAAGAAATGAAATGAACCTCTGGTATAGAATTCGTACTTTTTGTATGGCGGTAGATAAAGCCCTATAGTAATGCTGTCGTACCAATTCTTTAACGTGCGTAACATAACAAATATGAAAAGCTTTACTTTGAAACGGCGTCCAACAGACTGGGGGTAAATCTTGTCTTGATCACGAATCATTTTTCTTGCTTTCTCAAATCCTGTTCTTCATTTAGTAGAAGGAAATATGAAATATTTTGTATTTTTGATGAAAAATAAGTGTCACAGAATATAACGTCCGAACACTTGTCCAAGGTTCGAATGTGGTCACTTTTTCATGGAAAAAGAAAAATGCCAGTGAATATAATGTGCAAATGGTTAGTAAAAGTGAGGACAATCATTAAAAAATGGCGTGTGGACGATATAATAAACGTTAAGACACTATTTGGAACAAACCGTGCGCCCGTTTATTTATTTTTTCTAAACGTTATTATATTTATTTAAATTATGCATGTAAGTCTGAATTACACGTGATGTGAGGAAATTATATTAATTATAAAATAGAATTAATAATTGTGTCTACAAATATTTAATTGTTATAATGTTAAATAAAATAAATTATGGAAATCGTCATAATAGTAAATAAAATGAATATGGAAATCAAGTCTGAAATAAACAATTTACCCAAATCTTCGTTAGGGCATCAAATGTGATATGAGTTGCCTTATGTGCTTCATCATCTGCTCACGCATTTTTTGTTCCATTCGTTGCAGCCTCTGTTCTTGCTCCTCTTATTGCTTCCACTATTGCCCTCCAAATGCTACTGATGCTCACGCATCGTCTGCTCCATTTTTGTCTGCCTGACAAGTAGCTCTTCATATTCTATCTGTCTAGCCCTCATCTCTTTTATATCTACTCTAGCATCCTCCAATCTCCGGACTAGATCAACGAACGACACTGAAGAAGATGGTCCAATTCACCCCCTTCTTGGATTGTGTCATGCCCTGTGCTAGTACTTACCCCCTAGGCTTGCATATAATAATCACATGCACACAAGCAGGGATTACCGCACGATAGAAACTCCTAGGATCGCCCATTGCCCTCGAATTTACTTAGCGAAAAGACTTGTTTTAAAACGGTTATTGGTTAAAAGAGAGTCGTTAAAATTAGAAGATTGAAAATCGATTTAGAAGCTTGAACGAAAGAGGTGAAATCGTACCAAAATATTAAGTTGGGATAAATTGCACTTTAATTAGGAAAAACTTTTAATAATGACTTAGATTGCAAATTATAATAAAAAAAAGATTAATACGAAATTGAAGGAATTTGATAAAAAGGTGAAATTGAAACAACATGAAGAAATACATCATTTTCCTTATAATGAACATTGTTTAGTACAAAAGAGGGTCCTTCGAGAGGACTACAAAAGTATAGGCCTAAATTTACAAAAATGTGAGCTTTCTAAAGTTCACCTATCCTATGGTATCTTGTTTCAAAGATAAAAACAGTTGAAACACAGCTGAAAAAGAAAAGGAAATAACTAACTAAAGAGGTGCCATAACGAAACCCTAACCCCTAATCTTCATCTTCGGTGTCTAAGGTGAGGTCAATAACACCGTCAACTGACATGTTCAGTGGGTCCTCTGTTAGCGGGGCTTAGGGAAACTGAAAGGGAATAGTTGGTTCGGGTGGAGCTCCCACCCAACCAAGGTCAACTATGCTGGGGGTTAGGAAATCCTTTACGAACTAGTAGGGCTCGTGCTCTACTATGACTTGGAAGTCCTCAAAGATCCAAACACGGACCTTCAGGACTACCACATACAGTCCCGCATCGAGGTAGGTGTCAATCTCGTAATAGTACATCTTCCTACTCAAAGAAGAAAAGCAAGCACACATGTGAATAAAAAGGGGTGAGTCCTACTGACTCAGTAAGGTCGGGGGGGCATGCTCATACAAGTATAATTCATGCTTTGGAATAACTAGTACCAGTGCAATAATTTCAAGCCATAAAGTCATAGAAAAATATAGAGAATGCATGCAATGATTGAAATGCATTCACTCATCATATGGTTCCCTGAGGTATTCCTGGTGTCTGCTCTTTTACCCCAAAAGTCGGGTTGTGCGTCTCTCCTCTCCTCGTGGGACTATCTCGTGCCACCTATACCAGGACCTTTAAAAACGACGTCGTAGCGTCCAGAAGGAGCCCACCCACTCCTTGTAGTAGTGGGTTGCACTCTCCTCATGTGCTCGGTATCGTCACTCTTTCTTCGGGAATCACCTCACAGCTTTGGGGTTCCTCACATTTGTTTTTCCTCTCATGATGTGAATGCAATTAATGACGTATATCATTCATATGTGAAATACACATCCAAACATCCATTGATATGACTTGAAAAGATAAACCAATAAAGTACTTGTAATTTCAATGCATGAATAATTAAAAATGCAAATTCCAGAAATTAAATCTACAAACTGAAGTTAAATTACGAAAGTAGCTTCTATTTCCTATGAGTTCAAATGATTAGGCCGTTTTCTTTACATAAAAAATTCATAAACTTTATTCCTTTTATAATACTAATTAAGAATTAAACATGAAATTTATAATTAAATATAAATCTGCCCTAAATCTTCAAATGAAGGCTTCTTGGGCCTTCTTAGACCCTATTGGGCCTATCCCTAAAGTTTCAAAGTGTTCTGGGCTTGTTTAGGGTTAACGGGCCTAAAGTCCATTTAGGCTGCTAAACGGGCTTTGTGATTTGAGCCCTAATTCTACTCGGTTTGGACTCAAATTTGGGTTTCCCCATCTATTTTTCATGTTCTACACAACCATAAGTTATTTTTCCGTTTGAACCTTTTTACCCTAACGTTTTGTGTGAAATGTCGAAACTGCCCTTAGAGACCTCCAGGGGCATTTTCGACCTCCGATTGAGCTGAAATTTTTACTGGGATCTATGTGACCATATACTACACATTAACCAATTTTCATGCCAAAAAATCTAAGGATTTCATGGGGACATTTTGGACAGCAATGGTTTTCACTAAAAACCTAATTTCAAATACATGTGATGTTCATGTGCTACAACCTTAGATCTAATGATTTAAGTCATCATAACTGAAATAATATAATCACAGAATGCATTAAAATATAGATCAGCAACGAAAATTACATGCAACATTATAACTTTCTTCAAAATCATCAAAATAACACATGCATGGACATTTTTCTTCGAAACTTCATCTCAAGCCTTCTTGGCTTCATTTCCATGGCCTTGTTCTGCCATTTCAACCATAAAATCCATCCTTACCATTCGGTTCATATCAGAACCCTTTCATCACAAAGTTTCTCAATAAAAGCATGTAAAAATCATCATAAACATAAGTATTCAAATGCAACTATCATCTACACTTTGTATCATGATAAAAACTAAGTTGAACATATTTTTCATTGAAACAAACATGTGTAACAAAGATTTCACATTGACAACAACCAAAACAAGCTCAATCCCACATTTTTCCAACCAAATATGCATAAAACTGGCTCTTATCTTTTTCTTTCTTCTTTCTTTTCTCTCTTCTCTTTCCCCTTTTCTCTCTCTTGTCTCACGGCAAAAATGCTTGCCGTGAGTCACTTGTTCCCTTTTACACTAGATCTTGTTTTTGTCTTTATTATACTAATTAACTAGGGGCATGCTATATTTATGGAGATATAATGAGTATGGAGACAAGAAATTAATTACATTCATTGAATCTTTACTCATAGGAGAAAGAGTTTTTAACACATGGCCAACAAGATAAGATTTGCAAAATTTTCACTAAGTTAGCCAACCAAGAGTATGTAGAATGGCTTGGGTGGGTTTTTGGGCTTTCATGCCCTAATGGGCTTCGGCCCAACTTGTTTCTATAGGCCCAAGTCCATAATTCAACAACCCTAGGCCCAATACAATCTACATGAGATTAAATAAGCCCTTTAAATTTGGTATAAATAAAATCAATTACATGAAAGAATAAATTTAAATGGAATAAGCAACATTGAATTAATATAAGTAAGGAATAATAATTAAAACAAAAACTGAAAATAAAATATGAATCAAGAAAGATGAATTTCGACCGTAGTAATTAAATCTAAAAATTTAAGGGAACAAAACTCATATCAATAAAATAATTTAAGCACATGAAATTAATTGAAATAATGCAAGAATATAAAAATTAAGGGAAGAAATCACATAAGGAATTTAATAAAGCAAAAATGTAAATCTAAGTGCTAATGAATTTAGAAACTAGGGAAATCAAGACTAATATCAAAGTGCATATTTTATGAAAATATTTATAGCAAACGTCATAAATGCACCACAAAAAGTGAGGGGCATCAAAGGTTGTTATTTAGACTCAGAGTTTTTATTTAGAGACGAAATGTGCTCTGTTGCAAAAGGTGACTTTTTGGGATAGATTACAATTTCTATCGTGCCGCTCATCTCATAAGTCTCTGTTCATGTGAAATGATCATTATGCCCTCCCTCAAAATCCTAAAAACCGAGTCAAAGGACATTGTCACAATAAAATCGAAGCCTACATACCGTTTTTACTGATTTATCCCTCCCTCTGTTACAAATACTTTTGTAAAGCAAGAAAATGTAATTTGTATATTAGATTGGTTGATTCGAGATAGTCACCCTCCTGAGCAAAGATTGCTTTTAATTGTAAAATTCACATGCTTTATCCATTATCTACTCGTCTATTTATACAACAGAGAGCTAACAAATAACTAACTAGAGAGGTGCCAAAACAAACCCCTAACCCATAATCCTAATCTTCAGTAGCTAAGGTGAGGTCAATAACACCGTCGATCGGCGGGCTTGATGAATCCTCTACTGGTAGGGCTGGGAAAATGAAAAGGAATAGTCGTTCGGTGGAGCTCCCACCCAACCGAGGTCAACTATGCTGGGAGTTAGGAAATCCTTACGAACCCATAGGGCTCGTGCTCTACTATGACTTGGAAGTTCTCAAAGATCCAAACACGGACCTTCAGGACTACCACATACAGTCCCGCATCAAGGTAGGTGTCAATCTCGTAATAGTACATCTTCCTACTCAAAAAAGAAAAGCAAGCACACATGCGAATAAAAAGGGTGAGTCCTACTGACTCAGTAAGGTCGGGGAGGGGGCATGCTCATACAAGTATAATTCATGCTTTGGAATAAATAGTACCAGTGCAATAATTTCAAGTTATAGAAACAATATAGAAAATGCATGCAATGCAATTAAAATGTATTCGCTCATCATATGGTTCCCTGAGGTATTCCTGGTGTCTGCTCTGTTCAACCCAGAGTCGGGTTGTGCGTCTCTCCTCTCCTCGTGGGATTGTCCCGTGCCACCTATACCAGGACCTTTAAAAACGACGTCGTAGCGTCCAGAAGGAGCCCACCCACTCCCTGTAGTGGGGGGTTGCACTCTCCTTGTGTGCTCGTACTGTCACTCTTTCTTCGGGAATCACCTCGTGAGCTTGGGGTTCCTCACATTTATTTTTCCTTTCATGATGTTAATGCAATTAATGCAAGAATATCATTCATGTGCAAAGTACACATCCAAACATCCCATGATATGACTTGAAAATATAAACCAATAAAGTATTGTAATTTCAATGCATGAATAATTAAAAATGCAAATTCCATAAATTAAGTCCCCAAATTTCAATTTAAAACACTTCATCAGTTTCTATGTCATATGGGTTCAAATTATTAGACATTTTTCCTTAATAAAGAATTAATAAACTTTATTCCTTTTATAATACTAATTAGAGAATTAAACATGAAATTTATAATTAAATATAAATCTACCCTAAATCTTCAAATTAAGGCTTCTTGGGACCTTCTTAAACCCTACTGGACCTATCCCTAAAGTTTCAAAATGTTTCTGGGCTTGTTTAGGGTTAACAGGCCTAAAGTCCATTTAGGCTGCTAAACGGACTTTGTGATTTGAGCCTTAATTCTACTCAGTTTAGACTCAAATTTTCGCCTCCCACATCCATTTTCATGCTCTACATAGTAATAAGTTATTTTTCCCTGTTCGACCTTTTTACCCTAACGTTTTGTATGAAATACTGAAATTGCCTTTAGAGACCTTCAGGAACATTTTCGACCTTTCTCAACCTCCAATGAGCTAAAATTTTTAATGTGATCATATACTTCACGTCCATCAATTTTCATGCAAAAAAATCTAATAATTTCGTAGGAACATTTTAGACGGCGAGGGTTTTCACTAAAAAAACTAACCAGCCCAGCAACTAACAAACTTACCGGGCCGGTCCGAAGTCCAGCTGTCCTATTACAACCCAGCACCTCTTTAGTTCGTAGCTTCTCGTCTTAGCGCAGAAGCTTCTCCATTCTTCCCCACTATTCTCGATATATCTCGTCTTTGCTCTTCCTTCAAGCCTAAGAGCTGCTCCAGCTGCCGTTAACTCCAGATCAACTCGAATACTGTTAGTTCCAGCTCCCATCAGCTCCACCAACGAGTACAGCGTTGTTGTAGATTATTTAGTCTTTTTTATTTATTGGTGGAGTATTTTCATTTTTGTAGTTGCTCAGGTTCAGAAATCGTTGACAGCGTAAATTTAATGATCTGATTGCATAATTGGGCGAGGATCAATGGGGTTTTGAGGGGTTTTAGATGGATGATTAGGCTCGGGACTTTCGAAATCTTTTACTGCTTTAACTTTCTGTATTTGATTTTGATGGCGAGTGGCGGGAATGAGAGGGTTGGAATGCTGAGACGGGCTTTATGAGAGTTTTTTTGGATACTCAGCTATGGCTTTTTGGTAGCTGAAGAAAATGTCGCGAATCCGCGAATGAAATTTGGGTGTAAAATTTATTGTTGTTTGATGGTAAATGTACGGGATGGAGTTGAGATTGGCAAGGCAGAACATATCAGCTGAGCTGATACAGCTGAAGTTGGAAAGATATGATGTTATTTTGACTGTGGAACATGGACTTTGCTTTCTCAGGCTGTTTGTGTTTTATGGAGATACTAAGTAACAAATCTTTTTCACTTGACACTATCACTATCGTGATTCATGCTTGGATAAGCATATATGTAGCTAGAGTTGGGAAAGTAGGTGCTAGTTCAATACGAGAGTCTGACCTTTTGTTTTCTAAGGTCCATCTGTTTTGGTATCCACCCATAATAAGTATGAGGTTAATGAATTTTGCTTCACAAGGAAGTCTTACCAGCGTCATTTGATTAACATATCATGAATATGCAGTAACTTTTATTTTTGCCTCTAGTTCCAAATCTTGCACAAGTTGAAGTTCACTCACATTGTACAAAATGACTGCTGAAAGTTATGCCCTTTCTTCTTGTTGGAGTTTGCACATTCTTATTGTGAAAGAATAACTGGATTTCTTCATTGTCTATGGTTATGGATCCTCTGTGCATCATTGGTGAGGCAAATCGTGGTTAATACTTCTACTTATTTATAAGTCTTTTAGAATGGGAAAGGGCAAGATCGGTAAATTTAAAAAAAAAAAAGAAGAAAGAAAGCGAGTTGGGAAAAATTGCTAGCTGCCATATATCTGATGTGCTCTTTTGGAAATTTAAGAACATTTTAAAAAAAATAACCTTGTCTTGGTGCCTCAAGAATAAAGACTAAGAAGTATATCCTTGACATTCTTGCTTCTTCCTTCTTTACATGTTTTTTTTTTCCATTAGGAGTTGGGAATACTTTCTCTATCCATAGCCTACTGTTGGCAACTCTACACATTGTGGATTCTGGTCCAGCACAAGTTACACGCAAGGCTCCTGCCAAGGGACCAAAGAAATGAAAGGAAAAGGAGGCCCTGACAACAAAGATTGCTGCTACAGAGGTGTGAGACAAAGGAATGGAGGTAAGTGGGTCGCGGAGATACGCCAACCACTTAATATGACTAAATCAACACCGAGAGAAGGGAGACGGCTCTGGCTTGGTACTTTTAACACAGCTGTTGATGCAGCTCTAGCTTAGATGCAGCTGCAAAGGATATGTATGGTCCTGTGGCCCGACACTTAACTTTCCCGAGCACTATATTAAAACCTCACCAAACTGATCATTTTTACAGGCATTCGTATGCAATGATAGGTATGACTGATGTTCAGGAATTCTGATATTAACCCAGGTGTTTATGAAATGAGTCAACTGATCGAGCAGCTTCTGATGTGGACCTCGAAAACTTAGTTTACAACGTAACCCTTGATCTAGCCCTCACTGCTAATGTGAGCACTTCTGATGTGTAGACTACAAACTAGCCGGTTACAAGTCCTTGACTTCTATAACGCAAGATATGCAATGGTTTTCAGTGCATGCTAGTATTTAACGAGGAGGTTCTGTATGTTAGAATCTTATCGAGCTGTAAACTCATGGAGCAGGCTTTCTAATGTCGCGGAACTGCAGAAGTCTGGCCGTTATCATCCCGTGCTGGAACTCTCATTTTAAACACATATTATGATGAACTCCAGGCATGCTTATTTAATGACGAGGTTAGTGATGTTCAAAATTCTGTTATTAAGCAGGGAACTTCTGCAGCTTCGTATGAGCTTCCCTCAATTGCGGCTTCTGATTATGATTTTGAAAATGTCCCCGGGTAACTATCGGGACTCCTTAAGTCCAGATTATGATTTTGGCATAATGGATGTGAGAGCTTTCCTTGATTTTTGAGTTTTAAAGTGAACTGGTTCTCAGATACGTAGTCTGAGGCTAGCAACGTATCAACTTGCAGAGAATGAGAAGAAATTACGCGCGTGCTATAACTAGTTATGATGGCGATGGCTGTTTTTTCGTAGTGTTTGTCTGTTTTTGCCGTATGTGTCGCTCTCCAAGGATTTCGCAGCTCGATTTGCAACGATAAAAGAGAGAATAGACGCAACCTCTGCAAGCCAGAATACTGAGATGTGTGGCATGCAGAAGATAGGGCGTAAAAAGTCTCGCACCAGTATCTATGGAAGTCCCTTTCACACCTCAATTGACACGATCAAACGACCCAACTTGCATGCTCCACCACCTTCGAAAGCGTCTGATCCTTAAGTCTCAGGTCGTTGAAACCAGACAGTGTAATCAGCCGCTCGATAACGATCGAATGAGACATAATCATCGCCCAATGCTGCTCCACCAATAGAGTTGGAGTTGGCTCAAGATCTGCCTGGTTGCTAGAAGGCTCAGGATCAAAACGAAGATGCTTGCTCATTTTTCTTAGTCTGTACAAAAGCGTTCCACGATTAAGACTCCGTTCATACAGTTAGTCCCCCGTACGAATGGATGGCATATATACAAAACACTTTGTTGAAACATCACCGTTCGAAATCAAGACATGTCTCGACGCCTTATCTTGGGCGTCCGAACAAAATTCTAAGGATAGCTAAAAATTCTACCATGGTGAAAACAATGATGTTTCCGCCAAACACGTTCGAATAACGAACGATTGTCGTTCGAACGGTGAATAAAGAAAACAAAGTATTCAAAATAAAAATAAACATGCGTCCAGACTACTTGGACAAAGCGTCCGGACACTTTCAAAATGACAACGTATCTCTTTTAGGATACTATTAAGTGTCTGAACATCTGCAAACAGCGTTCGAACACATTGGAAAAGACGACCGAGTTAACTCAGCCATGGCAGCATCCCAAAACCTCCACACACTACCGCATAAAAATACAACCAAAAAACAGTTCAAAAATTCTAACACTTAACACAATCAATTTCTACAAATAATAATAAATAAATAAAAAAAACACAATGTACTATACAAAAAAAATGGGAGTGAAATTTTATATGTAAAACTTCAAAAAAAAAAATTGTGCCTCTAAAATCATGATAAAATTGAATAAAGCTTACCTGGATGTGATTAAGGCCTCGAATGAAAAAGTTTACATCAAGATTTGGGATGAAAATACGTGAGGGTTGAGAGATTTTCTAAAAAAAAAAAACACATGGTATAATTGAAAATGTCGAACATGTTCGTATTTGATAATCAGTGGACCCGTCCGAACGATTGTCCCGCATTCTGACGCTTTTCAACACACGTGGCTCAATGAAAGTCCACCACATTAAATGATAAAATTTGAACAGTTTAAAACTGTTCGAAACATTAAAGGCATCCGGACGGTGATTGCACGTCCGGACGATATTCTCCTGACATTGTGCGACGTGGAAGCACACGTTTGGCTAAATAAATGTCACGTCATTTCCGGACACTCTAGCCCTCTCCGGAAATGACAATTGTTTTTAAACGTCATCTTAGGTAAACTCATGTAAGCCATGCGACTGTTATACCAGACGTCTGGACGGTATTGTCGTCTGTTCTAACATTGTTGTTTTATCTTACGTGTCCGGACGTTTTATTGTACCGTGCGGACTCTTACCAGTTGTTTTCAACTATCGTCCTTATTAAACACGTATAAGTCATGCAACTGCTATACAGATGTCCGGACGGTGTTGTCATGTGTTCCAACGTTGTCGATTAATGTTATGCATCCGAACGTAAGGTTACCCAGTGCGAACGCTTATTTAACATTACTTAATTCATTAATTGATTATGGATCCCAATTTAATTGATTAAATTCACTCAATTTAATTTATTTAAATCACTCAAATTAATTTATTTAAATCATTTAACTAACTAAATATAATTCAGCATAAAATTTTAACTTTATTTATTTATTTTATACTGCTTTTTGACTACATACAAAATACATATAGTTAAGCATACTTTTGTATTAAACATCCGTTATAACTAATTATACTAACCATTCGGTTAACTTAGCACTCGTACTAAATCTTTTAATTGTAGTAATCATCGTTTAAATTGTAATAAATTTAAACTAATAAAAAAAATATAATTAATATCAAAATATCAAACATAAAAATACCAATTGAAAAATACAATCATAAGGTCTAGTACAAGCCGGGGACTAACAAAGTATAAGTAAATAATAGCGAAAAAACATAAACCAGAGACTAGTCCGAATCACAAGCCGGACACTAACAAAGCATAAGTCATAGACTAGTCTGAATCACAACGACGAGTTGGTTTATCGAGATCTTGTCCGAGGGCGTCACAAACATGCTCTAACCGCTCCTCCACATTATCCACCCATTTGATAAGTGTCCAAAGCTGTATCGGAACAATACCAAGAGACTGGTACAACTAGGACACATGTGCTGTCACGTAACTCAATTCGTTCTGCAGAACAATCACCTCCTCCCTCAAACCCCTATCCGTTAGTGCAAAATTATTTTCCAGAGTGGTCAAGCAAGTATGAAGATCCATGCACAACGTATGCGTCGGCTCCAGTATCTCCGAATACTCTCCTTCAGCTCCACTACTATAGCGTCGCCCAAGCTGGTCACTCTGTCTGTGCCCCGGCCTTGGTGATACTTTTCCCAGAGCAATCCAAAGCCAACCTAGCAAAAATCGTTCGAACGTAAGCATAACACATTGCACATAAGTCAAACGACGACGTTTCTATTTACAAGGTGTCCGAACGTGGTCCAACATGTCCGGACATTTTACAACACGTCTGGACAACCAGATGAAGAGTCCGAACAGTGCTTCTATGAACACAAAGCAAACAGCTTTATTATCCAATAAAAAATAATAAAATTGAAAAGCATGAAATTGAAAAGCAAAGTCACAAGAAGGTTTTACCTAAAGTTGTTTGAGAGATCTCGAAAAAAAATCTCAAAATAGTGAAAATGTTTGAGAGAACAAGTTGAGATAAGAGATAGTGAAAGTGTGATTTTGACAAGTGTTGTAGGTTTTATGTGACAAGCTGACAATCCGCACGATCGTCGTAGGTGTTCTCAACGGTTAGATTCATACGTGGCCTAATCAAATTCAACGTCATTAAATATGGCACATTCGAAAATCTTCCAAAACTTACGTCTGTCTGGACGGTATGTAGTGGTCATGAAGGTTTCGACATCACGTGTGTGAAGTACTGCACTGTGGAACCACACAATTCACTGAAGAAGCATTCAAACATGAGCGGACATCATTTTGGCGTCCAGACGATGTGTTTTTTCTTTGTTGGAACGTTCGTCTGTACGTCAGGACGGTTGTGAGTATTCATGACGATTTCCAATGCATCACTAAGTGGTGACGATTATTAGTCATTAGGTAAAATTTGTTCGGACGTTGCTAGTGTATCGTTTGGACGTACATGACAAATTTGTGACAATTCTAATCGTCACTCAGTTATAATCGTCATTGAATTTATCCATCTGGATGATAATTAACTATTTCTGACGATACTTATCGTCACTCATTTGCAACGAGCTAGATTTCATTATGCGACAAATACGTCCGAACGAGTTTTGGACCTGTCCAGATGGCTTTGGCATTTCTTGATATTTTGGATGACAAAATTAATGTTTTGTCTGGAAAAGACCACTTTAAATGACAAAATTTAGTTTGACACCCAAAATTTTGTCACCTAAGATCTAATTTCTTGTAATGTAGGTTAACATGTTTAGAATTTGACAATAGTCCAAGGACTAGTAAACTAATTAAACCTTCATGTGGTTGAGCAATAGGCTTAGCATCCCAGGTTTATTAGGTTTTTGGAATAAACGATCTATCTATACATAAAAAGGATAAAACCTATACTTAGCCCTGCTACTTATTGGTAGTCCCAACAGCAAGGAGGAGAGAAAGAGAGGCAAGACGTGTACATGAAAGCATGCAAGAGAGAGAGAGAGAGAGAGAGAGAGAGAGAGAAAGAGAGAGAAAAGACTTAAGGTTTATGGGTTCAGAAGCCTAAACTAAGATTGGATAGGAGAGAAGTGAACTTGCTTAGAGAAAAAAAATCCATAATTTATTTTATTTAAAATTATAACGATTTCCATAATTTATTTTATTTAATATTATGACCATTAAATATTTGTAGAGACAATTATTAATTTTATTTTATAATTAATATAATTTCCTCACATCACGTGTAATTCAAATTTAAATGCATAATTTAAATAAATATAATGATGTATGGACAAAATAAATAAATGTGCGCACGGTTTGTTCCAAATACTGTCCACAAGCCCTTTTTAAATGATCATCCGTACTTTTACTAACCGTTTGCACATTATATTCGCTGACATTTTTCGTTTTCCATGAAAATTTTGACCACGTTCAAACATGTTAGACAAGTGTTCGGACGTCACATTATGTGACACTTATTTTTTCGTCACAAATATGAAATAAGTTGAAACAGTTGTTTGGACCCTGCGCACGCATTCAGGTGATGAATTAGATTTTCGTCACGCACCACAAAGCGTGCGAACATGTTATCCGAACCAACAAAAAACAAACAATGCGTGACGTATGTGTAATTGTCACACCAATTGAAAACCGTTCGGACCAATACAGTTACCGTCCAAACGATTTTTCCTAACAAAACTAGCAAACTGTTTTTCCTTTCAAGACCAATGAGAGCAACAAATGTTTTTTGTTGTTGCTAAATTATAGTAGCAACGAGTTTGTAATTATCGTAGGTAAAAGTATTCTTTAACGACCACTCATCTCATCGCTAATAAATTTTATTTCGTCATTATTTTTCTTTTCAAGACCAATTGGGGCAACTTTGTTTGTCGTTGCTAAAATTCTAGTAGCGACAAGTACGTGATTATCATGGATAAAAGTTTACTATTTGCGACGAAATCTAACTCATCTAAGAATTTTGTCACTATAGTCTGTTTTTCTTGTAGTGAGCAACTTGCAAATGTTCTGAGCGAGTTGAACATCTGCAAGTTTGCTGCGTACAATAATTGGTCAGCCATCTCCTTCATCGTGGAATTAAATTCACCTATTTGAGCTCTAGCCTCTCTACTTTCGTCAACGAACATATCTCTCTCCATCAAGTTTGCAGACCAAACGTAATTTTCAACGGAAATATTCATGAAACCATAGATTTCAATTAAAATCAAGTTTGCAGACCAAACGTGACCTAGTTTGCCCACATGGTGGACCTTTTTAGCCCCCTTGATTCACATTTCACTTATAATCTCTGCGAGGTTCAGTTAACAATTCACCTGAGAGAGATGGTAAGCTTTGTCAAACTTTACAATTGGATTCCTGTGTCTCATGGCATTATCCATTATTAGTCGATGTCGCAGATACTTGATATCTCGTCTCCTTGCGTGACAGTCATAGGGGGTTATACAAGGAAATCCCCGTGATCGATGGACCTGAGCAATATGATTCTATGAAGCCATTGAATCTACCTGTGGCTTAAGTCAAGGTCAACCATTATGTCCTTCTCCATCTCGCGAAACAATATTGCGTGGGTCTTTGCGTAACCTGCTCCTCCAACCAAAGACCTGCACCGAGAAATATGGTTTCAAGAATATTATCGTTGAAAACGACAGTTGGCCTTCGCTCTTTGAAAACGAGTTTGAAATCTTGCAAATGGCTATGGGTCACTTGGCGCAAGTTGAAGTGGTTTCGGGCACGCTCGGGTCTGTTTGGGGGGTCGGGGTGCGATAGGAAGACACAGTTTAGTCCTTCTGTCGTTTTGACTGTGTGGGCTGAGGACGTGGAAAAAAAAACAGTGACGTGGGCAAAAATACTGACATGTGGGCGTTGCCGTTAGGCAAAGTAACTTGAAATGACCAATTATTTGAGAGGTTAAAAATTCAGCGACTAAAATTTAAATTTTTGAAACCTAATAACAAATTCGTAAAAAATGATCAAATTTAAGGACTAAAAATTGAATTTCCCAATATTTTAGTACGATTTGACAATTGATCAGGTCTCAAAGTCTCCCAAAACTTCCAATATATAAAAGCCTGGCCTACTTTTCAATACTCTGAAAGTTGAGGACTGAAATCTTAGAACTCTTTTTTTTTTTTTTTTTTGGCTGAATAAACCATTATATTAAATCACTAACGAAAAGACTGCATATCACAACTCTGGATATGCTCAGGTAAACAGGAAAGCGAAAGAAAACCACAACGATTACCAGCCGCCGCCCAACGGGCCAACCCGTGAGCTAAAAGATTACACCTACGAGAAACCCAAGCCACCCTTCACTCAAGGTGGGCATCGAGGCTACAACGAATATCCAGCACCAAGGAAGAGATAGCCTTGCAAACAAAAGGCTCTCCGGAAATCACATCCTTGCACAGCACTAAGGAATCACTCTAAAAAATAACATCCTGCCAAAGAAAACAATCAGCCAGGGAGAGAGCCTCGGACAACACCACTACCTCGCCAACTAGAGGATCCATAGCCGCTAAGCGTTCCGTGTAAGCCATATAAAGGGAACTAGTAGAGTCTCGCATCGAGATAGTTATGTAAGATCCAAATGGTCGAATCATAACATCCGAGTTAACTTTCAAAACACTCAACGGGGGCGGTAACCACCTAAGGCCAGTTGCCCTATCAGCCACCCCCCATGCCTTCATGTGCTCGCCAAACCTTCTACGAATATCCATAACCAACTTCTGAGTAACCACCGGGGTATCATTATGAACCACATTGTTTCGAGCTTGCCATAGTGCATCCATAACTATCGTCGCGTTAAGATCAAAAGCAGTCAAATCTTCTTTCTTAATATTTAGTTTAATGTCCGCGTTCAATATTAAGTCAACCAATTCCACAGCATTGCTCAACGGTAGAAGATCCAAACGCACAGCCCAATTGGACTCCATCTAGACCACGCAAGCCACCAAGCATCTGAGAAGCAAATGGATCGAGTCCTCCGTATCAATTTTGCAAAGGGGACAAAGAAATTCCTCCTCCTCTTCCCTATTGAGACGTCTCCCTAGAGCTCCTTTTTTTTCAGAGCACCATAAGCCACTTTCCAAAGCATAAGGCGTAGCCTGTCCTAAATCCTTAATTTCCATAATCGCTGCCAAGATGCATTGTCCAAGCTAAAGACAGAAGGCACCCTCCTCAACTACAACTCCCTCACCACAAAACTGACTGAGAAAACACCATCAACCTCTTTTGCCCAAATCCATCTATCCACCAAATCATCCCTAGGAGGGGACAATTTCAATATGGCCTTAGCCGACTCCACGGAAAATAAGCTCCTAATGAGAGGAGAATTCCAAGACCCAAAGCTACTGCACAAATCCCTTACAACCGTAACATCAGGATTCTCCACACCACCTGGATGCCATCTATTCTGGGGGGCATTGGGCAACCAAGGGTCACCCGTTAAATCCATCAAACCACCATGGGCAGGAAAAATGTAAAACCCATCGCCAAATAAGGAGAGGTTTTTAGGATTCCTTTCCAAATAACAGAGGAGTTCCCAGGGACTGCGGGCGGGTTGAGAGGACTCTGAGACCGATATTTGCTCTTCATAGTACGCACCCACAAACAATTAGGATCAGCATAGAACTTCCACCTCAGTTTGGATATCAAAGCCACATTTGCTTCATACATCCGTCGCAACCCCAATCCGCCCATCTCTTTTGGGAGGCAAATAGAATCTCAAGCCTTAGGCGTGAAGTTACGCTTTTTGACGGGAGAAAAACCCCACCAAAAGTCTTTTAAGATTCGGTCAATTTCTTCGCACCACCCTCTTGGAAGGAGGAACGTAGACAAATTGTAAAGAGGCATCGTGGAAGCCACCACCTTGATGAGTACAGATCTGCCCGCTTAAGAGAGAGCCCTCATTTTCCACCCCGCCACCTTCGAAAGCACCTTACTCTTCACATCGTCAAAGGCTTTCTTTTTTTAGCGCCCTACAAACAGCGAGAGGCCCAAATATTTGCAGCTAATCAACATCTTCTTTACCCCCAAAATGCTACACAACTCCTCAGGTACCTCAAGGTGAGTATTTTTTCTACAAAAAAGCGTCGATTTTGCTTTGTTCATTCGTTGCCCTGACCATCCTTCGTAAACCTCCAAAATCCCGTTAATGGCCATGGCTTCTCTGCTGTTTGCACGGCTAAACACCATCAGATCATCGGCAAATGACAAATGGGAAATCGACGGCGCTCCCCGAGCTACTTTCACCCCATGAATAATCCCTCGATCTTCAACCCAAGAAAATAGCCTCGAGAGCACCTCAGCTCTCAATATGAACAAGAAAGGGGAGAGGGGATCTCCTTGTCGTAAGCCTCTCCCTGGCTTAAAGAAGCCATGCGGCGACCCATTCAGTAAAATAGAAAAAGAGACAATGGAAATACCCTGCTCTATCCAGCCCACCCAAATCTCACTGAACCTAAAACTCGTTAACACCTTGAGAAGAAACTGTCATTCCATTCTGTCGTAGGCTTTTTCCACATCGAGTTTAAGAGCTGCCCAACCTTTCCTACCTCTCTTCTGCTTCATGGAATGAATGACTTCCTGCCCCAAAATTACATTTTCTTGACTCGTACATCCTAGAACAAAGGCGGCTTGGTAAGGCAAAATAAGCCTTGGGAGAACTTCTTTAAGCCGACCCGCCAAAATCTTAGAAATAACCTTATAAGCCACATTACAAACGCTTATAGGGAGAAATTGTTCGATTTTGAAGGGATGCTCGACCTTTGGGATCAACACAATGAAAGTGTGATTGAGTTGTTTGAAGAGAAAGCCATGTCTGAAAAAGTGTTGCACCATTGCCACTAAATCCCGCTCAACCGTACCCCAAAAATGCTGGGAAAAAAAAAAAGCGCTAGCATCCCATCCGGCCCCGGGGCTTTCATCGGCCCTAAGTTGACAATCGCAGACTTGATTTCTTCCTTACTAGGTATCCCACACAAAGCTGAATTATCCTCCTCTATTATAATCGGCTGAATGAGATCATCAATCTCATCAAGAGACCTCCTATGAACATCAGAGGAAAATGAGTTTCGAAAATACTCCTCAATGTGATCCCCTATATCTACCCTATCGTGCAACCAAACCCCTCTACCATTGAAAAATCATGTGTTGAGGTCGGAAGTAGAAAGCCAAGAGACTTTTGCCTTTCCGTTTCCACAGACACTCCTCTCTGCACAACATCTCCATCAAATCCGACCGCAACCTCAATTCAACCTCCCATGTTTGCTCTGAAGGTGGGAGACCCTGAACATGAGCGATATTATCATTCAGCCTCTTAAGGCTATGCTGTATATTTCTGAAGACCTCTCTATTCCACACCCGAAGAGCTTTGGCCACTTCTTTAATCTTTTGAGTCAGTCTAAAGGAAGTCAATCCCCATACAAACAATCTCCACGCCTTGGCCACCACGTCAAGACTAGCCTTGTCTCAAACCCAACAGCTTTCAAACCTGAAAGGTCCTACTCCCATCGCACCAACTGTGTCGAGAAGAATTGGAGAATGATCTGAGGTGCATTTTGGAAAGTTACGAACAATAGCTCTTGGAAAAAGAGAAGTCCATTCCCCGTTAGCTAACCCCTTGTCAAGCCTCTCACAGATATGATTGTTCCCGCTCCTTCCATTGACCCAAGTAAATTGGGGACTAACACTCTTGACATCAACCAAACCATGGGAGAGTCGAAAGTTGAAAAAATCGTCGGTTGACGAGGACCCAACAATCCTCCCTCCCCACTTCTCATATGGTTGTGATAGTGCATTAAAATCCCCAAGAATAATCCAGGGCCCACCAAAAACCAAACCCAAACACCCCACTTCTTCCCAGAAATCATCCTTCTGTCTCAACTCACATGGACTATGTATTAAAGTCATAGCCCACGGTTGATCAAACGGCTCTCCAAAAAATACCACTGCAAAGGTGGCGATTAAGAGCCACCAAATCGAAGCCCACACCTCTACACCAAGCAAAGATTAAACCCCCTCTAGTACCCACCACAGGCACCTCAAGACAATCAACAAAACCAAGAGAAGACAAAATGCCCCGAAGCTTTGGAAATTTTGGCTTCCACTATGCAGAGACAATCTGAGTGCGTCGGAGGAATGCCGGACGGGGGTGCTAGAAGGCCCGAGAGAGGATGCCGGAAGGGCGCCGGAAAGCCCAACAAAAGAACTAAAGGAGAACTGAGCAATATGATCGAAATGTCTATGATACCATGTTAAAATAAAAATAAAAGAGAGAAAATAATTTAAACTAAGAGAGAGAGGGGAAAGATAAGTGAGACACAAGATTTAAGTGATTCGGTCTATAAAGACCTACATCCACTGTGAAAGTCTAACTGGGCAGATTGGTGTATTCACTAATATGTATGAAAGATTACAGATACTTATTTATAAGCCTTTGATTACAATTAGCCCACATTGCTTTAACAATGTGGGACTGTAATAACTCTAATAAAGATTGTCTCAACATTGCTCGCAGGTTGTTTATTGTCGAGGCTTGGGCAAGGCCTTGACAATTTCAAAAGAAGACTAACATGGAGAGGGTGGAGGGCACAGAAAGACCCGCCTCCTCAATCTCAGAACTAACCTCCTTCAGCATGCATTGGATAGTACTACGACTAGCAAACTGTCCCACACCCTTGCCCGACTTGCCTTGTTCCGCCAAATTGTGTTGCTGCTTCTCATTATGGATGGAGTTCGATCTCTTTGGTTTAACCCACTTGGACAACGGTTGAAGAAGCTCATCTTCCTGAAATCTTGGAAGTCAACTGGCTAAGGACTTTGTCCACCATGCACATTTCCCCAATGGCTCTTCAAATCTATTGGGATCGTTGCTTGAAAAAGTAGGATGCTTTCATTACAAGTATCAAGTCATCTGATGTGACTAGAATATAACTCGTGAGAATTCTTTTCAAAAAGAAAAGAAAAACTAAGAGGGCAAAATGCAACTATCATTAATAAAAGTCATTGGCATGTTCACGAAGAAAGGCCTGAAATAATGATATTTACGACAAAGCAATGAAGACTGTTAGAAAAATTCATGACCCATGGAGCATTCACTAAATACCCATGTAATTTTAAGCTGAAGTTTAAATTATAGTTGAACTACATATCTTATCCAGATCTCTATTTGAATTCAAACTTAGCTGATTTATCTCCTTGGGACTCTCTGTGTGAGATTGCTACTTACGTTTATTTAAGAAAAATAAGTGTAAAGAGAAAATTCATTCGACATATTCTAAACAGTTTAGAACTTTATCTCAAGGCATCAAAGCTTCCATCTTTTAGCCTTGGATCTGAAGGGTGGAATTCACAAGGAGACTCTGGTAGCCTTTTAAATGACTTGAGAGCAGTGTGTCGTGGATCGTAGATTGGGCTGTAAGATGAACATCAAATATTCCTACAAATCGGAGTTTCCGCACTAGGTATTATGAATACTCGTTTCGTTTGGTAATCTAACAAAAACAATAACAATAATAACCATGGCCTTGAATTATCATGTTAGACTTACAAAACTTAAAAATTGGGGTACTTTGACGTTTTGTTCTATTTAATCATTCTTCTTGTTTTCTTTTTCATATTAATTGATGTTTATTTTTCTGGTTTGTGACGACTAACAGGCAGCCTTGTCCATGAAAAGGGTGTCAAGCAAAAGATGTTTTTTATGTGATGATTCAGAGGGGCATTGAGCTTGATGTAGTTACATACAACTCCTCAATTGACACACTTGGCAAAGAAGGGATGCTTATAGAGGCGAAAGATGTTTTTGATGGGATGATTCAGAAGGGCATTGAGCCTAATGTAGTTATGTACACCTCCTTGATTGACACACTTGGTAAAGAAGTGATGCTTACAGAAGCGAAAGATGTTTTTGATGCGATGATTCAAAGAGGCATTAAGCCTGACGTAGTGACATACAGCTCCTTGATTGACACACTTGGCAAAAAAGGGAGACTCTCAGAGGGGCATTGAGCCTGACGTAGTTACATACACTTCCTTGATTGACACATTTGGCAAATAAGGAATGCTTTTTAGAGGCAAAAGATGTTTTCGTTGGGACGATTTAGATTGGCATTGAGCCTAACATAGTCACCTACAACTCCTTGATTGACACTTATTGTTTACAAAATAGAATGGAGGAATCTCTTAAGGTGTTTAATACGATGCTGAAGAGGGGATGTTCACCTTCTATTTTCAGTTATAACATATTGATCAATGGACATTGTAAGGGAAAAAGAATAGATGAGGCAAGAAGTATTTATCGCGAAATGTCAAGGAAAGAAATTATTCTTGATGTCGCCACTCACACAACTCTTATAGGTGGGCTTTGCAGACCTTGGGCTGCTATAGAGCTACTTCAAAAGATGCTGGAATTTGAGCAACATCCAAATCTCCAAACTTTAAGTTATTTTGTTGGATGAGCTGTGTAAGAACCAACTATTAACCAGGCAATGGCACTGTTTCGACAAATGGAAGACAAAAGGTTGGACCATTGGCATTGTTTTGAACATCTTAATTGATGCTATGTGTAATGCTGGGAAACTTCCAACAGCAAGAGAACCCTTTGTTAGTCTTCCTACCAAAGGATTACAACCTGATGTTCAAACATATGCTGTAATGGTGAAAGGGCTTTGCAAAGAGGGACTACCAAAAGAAGCATGTGAACAGCTCGAGCAAATGGACAAGAACAATTGTTTGCCTAATGAATTTACATATAATGCAATCATCCAAGGGCTCTTGCAACATAATGAGAGATCAAAGGCAATAGAATATCTCCAAACGATGCTTGACAAGGGTTTCTCAGCAGATGCAATCGCCGCAACCATGTTCGTGTACTTGTTGTCCGCTAATCAGCTAGATAAAACTATTCAAGAATTTTTTTTAGAAGTCTGTGTGAAGGTTTTCTAATTCTTTAGAATCAAGAAAAATATTTCCTTACCTTTACCAAGACAATGAAATGTTTATACAAGGAGATACCTTTCCATGTGCTTCGACTAGGTTGTTTGTTGCCACTCTATTTTTGTTTTATTACAAAATTTCTCTGTGAACTTGATTTGCAATTCAAATCTATCTCATTAAATGTTTGTCCAAAGTTTAGCTTATGTAAAGTTGTTTGCTTATTGGCCCATCAAGTTGGAGTTGTAGGTGTTTTGCTAATAAAAGGACGATATTCTCAAAGAAATATTTTATAATTATGATTTAGGGCAGTAAATATCATTTGTATATTTGTGAGTTGAATGTGTCTTCAACTCTTTTGTGCACATATTTTCTTTCTTCTATGAGGTAACTTGGGATGCCTTGCATGCCTTTTAGAGGGTATGCTAAATGCACGTCTAATACACCTCATTGTTTCTATTTGTTATTATTATTCTAGCTGTAGTTTTTTTTTTCTATGCCTACCAGCTGGTTGTACTATATTGCTAATTACTGTTATTGAAGTTTTTTCTTTGGGATTGTGGTCATGGTTATTATTGTTGTTCTTCTTGTTATCGTTTTTAATGCTTTATTGTAAATATCATAATTAAGGCCTTTCATTGTGAACATGGCTATATATTCTATGAAAGTTTCTTTTAATAGATGAAATAGGTAATCTACTTAGCTCAACTCTGAGTTACTCTATTTCGGTTCAATGTGTAGAAGGTTGTCAAGGAGTAACAAGTTTCTATCGAGATTACCTTGGTTTTGGCATCCTTGTTTGTTCTGGAAGTCTCTAACACTAAGTTATGTTTATGTAGTGGCATGTTCACTTCATGTTTCACGTTTTGTATCAGTTGGTGTTCTTTAAAGAAGCAGCAAGAAAGTGATGCTAGTCAAAGTGCTAAGTTATAGACTGCGAAGGTTTTCAACATCTCTGCCAATTGGCATATCATTTTCTCGTGATATAGTTGTGGCTGCTTGGTTTTGGCAATCTAGTTAGGATTAGGTTGTTTGTTGCCACTCTTTTTATTTCTTACAAAATTTATCCGTAAACTTGATTTGCAATTGCAATCTGTCTCCTAAATGTTTATCCAGGGTTTGGCTTACGTAAATTTGTTGCTTATTAAGCCATCAAATTGGATTTGTTGGTGTTTCATAACTGACCAAAGAATGTTATGGGGCAATAAATAACATTGGGATATTTGTGAGCTGAATGTGTCTTCGTGTCACAAGCTGGAACCGATTGGGCATCATTAGATTCAGAAATCAATTTGCAATTAGTATAGACCGGTTAGTTTATCAACATAGGAAAGTCGCTAACAGTTAACTACATCTTCTTTGTACATTAACTTTGAGATAGGCCATTTGAATTGTAATTTACCGCAATAATGAACATGCCTATATATTCTAGCTGTAGTTTTTTTTTTTTGGGTAATGTCATTGTTCGCCCCATAATTATGGAGCAATTGCAATCGAGCCCCTTTAAATATCAAAACTGTGATTTACACCCCATAACTTTCAGATATTTTCAATTTTCGCCTCCCGTCCAATTTCCCATCGAAAGTCACGAAATTCGGCATCATATGCGTCCTACATGCACCAATCCCACCTGTCTTTACCAAAATACCCTTTGTAAGTGAGACCAAAGTGCTAAGTTATAGACTGCGAAGGTTTTCAACATCTCTGCCAATTGGCATATCATTTTCTCGTGATATAGTTGTGGCTGCTTGGTTTTGGCAATCTAGTTAGGATTAGGTTGTTTGTTGCCACTCTTTTTATTTCTTACAAAATTTATCCGTAAACTTGATTTGCAATTGCAATCTGTCTCCTAAATGTTTATCCAGGGTTTGGCTTACGTAAATTTGTTGCTTATTAAGCCATCAAATTGGATTTGTTGGTGTTTCATAACTGACCAAAGAATGTTATGGGGCAATAAATAACATTGGGATATTTGTGAGCTGAATGTGTCTTCGTGTCACAAGCTGGAACCGGTTGGGCATCATTAGATTCAGAAATCAATTTGCAATTAGTATAGACCGGTTAGTTTATCAACATAGGAAAGTCGCTAACAGTTATCTACATCTTCTTTGTACATTAACTTTGAGATAGGCCATTTGAATTGTAATTTACCGCAATAATGAACATGCCTATATATTCTAGCTGTAGTTTTTTTTTTTTGGGTAATGTCATTGTTCGCCCCATAATTATGGAGCAATTGCAATCGAGCCCCTTTAAGTATCAAAACTGTGATTTACACCCCATAACTTTCAGATATTTTCAATTTTCGCCCCCCGTCCAATTTCCCGTCAAAAGTCACGAAATTCGGCATCATATGCGTCCTACATGCACCAATCCCACCTGTCTTTACCAAAATACCCTTTGTAAGTGAGACCAAATGACTTAGCTCTACCCTTGACAACCTCGACTACCTATCCCAATTTTGTGCCATCAGTTCCCTGCTCCCCCGATTGTGTTTTGTGTGAACCCTAACCCAGAACCCAGTCATCGATCAGTTACCGATTCACTTCAAGTTACTTCTCCCTTGAACCCAATCGGCTTTGAGACACCATTAACCCCCGATTGTGTTGAAGATTATAGTGTAAGGACTGAGTTTGAAACGAAGCCCTAGAGGAAGACGACGGAGGAGATTTCGAAGCCCATCTACGGTATGAGTCAATCGTAGTTGAATCCACTGTTTAACTTGGTTCCTATTGTTGCTTTGATGAGTCTGATTCGTTTGATTTGACTGGATGGAGATGTAGACCCATTTTTGGATTTGCTGAGTGTTTGCCGAGTGAGGAATGTTTGAACCTCTAATATTGTGTGTCTGAAGTTGTTGTCATTGTGTATTTATATGGGTTTACTCTGTCTTGAATGTGATATATTAATAAAAGACCAACTATTTTATTCTGGTTTACAGTGGTGGCCGACAAGCTGTGGTCCCTTTGCATTGTCATTGTACATTATTCTGCAGTGCACATGTGGTCCTATGCATTCTTTAGTTTTTGTTAAGCTTTTGTTGTCTTCACGTGCTGCCGATGCTTTTCTTTTTGCAATTGTCCTTTTGCTTCAGCTATATTCACGTGCAATTAAGACCACTTAACTTAAGCTTTGTTGACTCTGATTGTATGTAACCCTTGAATTCAGTCTCTTTGAGTAATACCAATTAGGTTAATTAGTGTACTGTTTTTGAAGATTGTCACCAATTAGGTTAATTAGTTTATCATACGCTTAATTAGTTTACTGTTTTGGCTGATTGTCACCATATGCTTAATTAGTTTACTGTTTTCGCTTATAGTCACCATATGCTTAATTAGATTTCTCTTTTGGCTGATTGTCACCATATGCTTAATTAGATTTCTGTTTTTGAACTTGTTATAAATTGGCTTGCTGATTACTTAATAACTTTGCTGATTACGTACATATTCGAATATGTCATGGATGTCATGATCTTATAACTTAATTACTTTGCTAATTAGTTATGCACATGTTTATATAAACTGTTTGTATATATTACATGATGTCATGCTACATATTAGATTATTATTTCACTGATTAGTTATTAACATGCTTAAATAAACTGTTTATTGTTTACAGGGCCTTACATTGTTAACTTTGCTCACTATTGCAGGTTTGATCTTTTTGTAATGTCGGCTGATTCCTTTGCGTTTAAGGTGCACTATGGGGGGAAGTTCGACAGATCAGATGGTTGTGCATACGTTGGGGGGAACGTATCTGTGCACAACGATCCATACGACTTTGATTGTCTATCGTTCATAGAAATCGAGGGTGTTGTAAAAGAGTACGGATACAAGTCCGGTGATCTAATATACTATAATGAGCCAGATAAGAGTATGGCTGAGGGGTTGAGAATCATATCAGGGGATCCTGATGTGCTTGACATGGTGGCTGCACATGTCGGGAAGGAATTAATCGTCCTCTATGTAGTTGGGTTTGAGAGTGGCCCCGAAGAGGAATTGGTAGACGATGTTGATGAAGATAGGGAGAGGTGCGTATTGGCATAGGTACGAAGTGGTGGAGTGAGGCTCTAAGTAGTGATGACAACTTGTTTGACGTCAATTTTGGTGATGATTATGTAGAAGAGGGTGGGCCATCTGGTGATCTTGAGAGGGGTGGGGCATATCTCGATATTGGTGTGGGTGGGCAGTCTTTTGAAGAGGGTGGGCCTTCTGGTGTGGGTGGTGGGATGTCATTTGAAGAGGGTGCCCCATTGGGTATGGGTGGGACTTCATATGAAGAAGGTGGGCCCTCAAATGATAGAGATGATCATGACGACATTGATCCAGCACATGCAAACACCCCGGATGTCAGAAGTGATGGAGGGGATGACAATGCAGAGGGTAAGAGACCTTTTTTTCACCAAACCAAGCATATAATCTTATGTTTATATGGAATGGAATTTACTAATTGTGCTGTTCTGGGTAATTACAATTATGCAGATTATTTGTCTGACATTACGGGGTCAGATACCCTCATATCTCTAGAAGTTAGTGAAGATAATGAGGACCACCCTCCTCGCAGTGGCCCAGAGTTCTAGGAGCGTGATTTAGGATCAGTGTCCCTTGTGAAAGGGATGAAATTCGCCTCTGCTGCACTATTCAGATCGGCTGTGAAAGAGGCGAATATTACACTGGGGAAGGATGTTCGCTATAAGAAAAATAGTGGCGACAAGGTGGTTATGATATGTAGGACTGAGAAGTGTCCGTACAGAGTATATGGTAGGATGATTCCTGGTGAACGTAGTTTCGAGATCAAGGACATTAAACAAGGCACAAGTGCCCGAGACGGTATAGGCTTTCTCAAATGAGCTTCCAGTGGATTGCCGAGAAGATGATTGCTCAGATAAAAAGTCAGCCAAACATGACTGTATCTGCCATATACGATGAGGTAAAGCGGAGGTGGCAGTGTGAGACGATGAGGACAAAATGCTATAGAGCAAAAAAAAGAGCCCTAGAAGTGATATTTGGGTCCCACAAGGAGCAGTACGGAAGAGTATGGGATTATTGTGCAACGCTTAGGGAACACAAACCGCGGTAGCTGTGTAATTGTGATGAGTGATCGGATTGTTCCAGAGTTGCCGCCTTTTTTTCAACGACTTTATGTGTCCTTGAATGCAATGAAGAGAGGCTTCAAAGATGGTTGCAGGCCTCTAATATGCTTGGATGGTTGTTTCCTTAAAGGAGAATTCAAAGGACAGCTTCTGAGTGCGGTAGCCCGGGATCCAAATAACAACATGTATCCCGTGGCCTTCGCAGTGGTGGAAGCAGAACTGAAGGATAGTTGGATGTGGTTCTTAGAGACCCTTATGGGGGATCTCGGTGTGGCTCCACCAGGTGGCTGGACATTCATGTCGACCGACAGAAGGTATGTTTCTGAACAATGTTTTTTTTGACTATTTTTGTCGATATGGATTGAAAATAACTTATTGTAATAAACTTCCTTGCATGATATTCAGGGGCTTGTGCCAGCTTTCGATGCTGTCATACCGACGGTGGACCACCATTTTGTGTCAGACACTTATACGCCAATTTCAGAGATGCCGGACACCGAGGGTAGCATTGAAAGACAAGTTGTGGGGGGCTGCAACAGCATATACAGAGAGTGACTTTCATAAGAAAATGGACGAGCTGAAGGCACTTAGCCCAGATGCGTATGAATACCTCGAAAAGTGGATCCAAGTGTATGGTCACGCTCTTGGTTTCACACGCATAGTAAGAGCGACATGGTCGTTAACAACTTATGCGAGAGCTTCAACTCCTACATTCTGGCAGCTCGGGATAAGCCGATAATCACGATGGTAGAGATGATCAGGAAAAAGCTCATGAGACGATATCAGCTGAAGAGAGAGGGGATCCTTAAGCACACTGGGCGATTATGCCCACGAATAATGGAGAAGCTTGAGGAGATTGGTCAGGAGGCCACCTATTGTCTCCCGACATATGCTGGGGATGGATTCTTCGAAGTTGAGTGTCATCTGAGGCAGTTCATGGTGCACATTCAGAGGCGCACATGCTCATGTAGAAAGTGGGACTTATCTGGTATACCATGCGCTCATGGATTTTCTGCTATCATATATGACGCAGAAACCCAGAGGACTTTGTTGATTGGTATTACACCGTTGAGGCGTATCAGCGGGCGTACGCACCCATTATCTATCCAGTGCCTTCTGAAGATCAGTGGCTGCGTACAACATATGAACCAATGGACCCCCCACCATCAAGAGCTCAGCCTGGTAGGCCTCAGAAATTGAGAAAAAGGGGACCAGAGGAACTAGCATCGTCCAATAGAAGGATTCCAAGGCGGCAGAATGGAATCATGTGCTCTGAGTGTAAAGAGTCGGGCCACAATAAGCGCACTTGTCCACGACTCAATCGTAGAAGAGCTTCACGCAGTAGCCGAAGTGTGTCTAGTGCCCCGGCAACACCATTTGTTAGCGGACTCACACATTCAGATCGTACTCCAACTACCCGCACCATTGGACAGGTGCAAATTTGCTGCACATTGTTGTTTACATTCTGATATTCGCTTATTTTTGCCCAATTACCATATGTCGATGATGCAGGAGGAGAGTCGGGGGACACCACGTGCAGATGAAGCAACACCATCTCAATCAACAGTTGAGATACGATCTGGACCGGTAAGGATAAACAGCACCAGCTCCGATTATACATTAGTACATCATCTCTGGTATTTGCTTACTTCATTGCGTATGCTGATTATGACAGCTTACTCGGAGCCGAAGACTTTCGCAACTTATACCAGAGACGGCAGCAGACGGGACTGTAACAGCGAGACCAAAGGTAAGCACATATTGACACTATGGATAATATAAAAATACAGGTTGCCTAACGAGTTATTCCTTTACGTTTGCAGACATCGAAAAATAAAGGTGGTAAAGCTCAATTACCGTATAGAGAGCCACCTGCAGTGGTAGATGCCCCTAATGTTGTTGCAACAGAGACATGCCCTATGAGGAGGAGTTCTACACAGCCACCTGTATTGAGCAGAAGTTTAGCTACCACGGGGATCGCTGCAAGAATACGGATGCGACGATCTGAAAGGTTGAAAGGGGGAGTGGGATCGCAGGTGAGCAGCAGCAACAAACCACCAATAGTAATTGACCTGGCTGAGCCAGAATCTAGAGCAGGGGTTAGATGCTCTTGGGGGCCTCCTGGTGCCGGTGGTGTGCAGTTTAGAGTATCAGACCACCCTTCAGGCTTTGGACTAGGGGAAGGGGCTCCAGCTGCAGATAAATTGGGGGTGAAGGATAAAGGGAAGAAACCCCGATGGCAGCTGTAGTGTGAGGGGTTTTGTTGGTATAAATGAGTTCTGTTTGTAGTGCACTTGATATTGCTATTGGGACTTATTTTATGTTAGGACATGTGCTTAGTTGTCTTTGGTTGCTTTTTTGGGGTTTGGCAAATACTGTAGGTTAGCTGTGGTAGTGATTTTGAACAGCCACTTTTGTTGGAAACTGGATTGTACTTTTCATTTTGGACCACCATTTTGTTCACTTGTAATGAATATATGAAGTGGAATTATAGCAGGTGGTTTTAGAAGATACTGTCCACTTTTGAGTGTAGTAATGACCATTCATTTAGTTTCAAGTATTGGCACATAAGTCAGCTTCCTTTGAACAGGTTTAATGCAAAATAGTTTTGATATTTTGAATAAGTTGGTTATGTTATAGTGGTACAGAATATTGATCATATGAACAGGTTTAATGGAAAATAAGGACAACCAGCAATTAATTGAACAAGTTCTACACATATTACAATAACACAAGACAACTACAAAGAGATTACATAGTCACGAATTAAGTGACCAATGACCCAACAAAAAACACCGTGCTGGTTGCAATGTACCGAGAGATGAATTAGAAGATAATACAAATACTCATGCCGGTAACATGTACCTCAATTGACTACACAGTCCAGAATTATATAGATTAGCAACTAAAACTCCACCAAAAAGAAACCAGCTGAAAAGCAATGCGGTCTTATAACCCATCTTCTAGACCTCAACCTTCTTTCTCTCCATTTGAGTCTCACACCGATGTTGCGCAGTCATAGCCTCAATTTTGGCTGCTTGTTCATTACTCATTGCCTCAATGGCTAATTGGTGTTGTGAAGCCATTACATCGATCTCTTCTCGATGTTGCGCAATTATGGCTTCTATGTTCTTATTTTGCTTTTGGAGCTGTCCACTAATTGATTCCTAAGAAATTTCTTCACTAAGCTTCTGCCCGTGCATTTCTCGGAGTTGCCGAATCAGCCTTCGTCCATATGCACACATTTTAGGATCTCCCATGCAAAATAATTACAATGACCACCATCCTGCAATTAATTAACTATGTTCAACACCTAATAAACACATACATACTTAATGTATAATCAACCTTATTAAAAAGACCAAATTAACTACCTACAAATTTTAGTTAAGTTAATGACGTCAATCTGTGCTATTCACGACAAAACAAAAAAGACACTAAATGTGGGGGCAACAACTAACCTTGTACTTCACACAACCCCAGAAGCATCTGCCCCAATTTTCATCCATGAAGGCAGTGGTCGAAATTGCTCTCAAGTCGCAAAAACATCTTGGGCCCTCTATAGAAGATGCACTTTGTTCATTTCCAGAGCTACCAGTGGTGTATGATTCGGACATTTCAATGGCTGAGGCCAACACAAAACAAAATTACCCATTTTTCCCCCTAAAATTAACTCAACAAGTGAACAACGAAAATAACTACAGCTAATAGAGAAGTCAGCAAACCTTCACCTCTGAATAATCTCCAGCTGAGAAATCGGTAAGCTTGAGGATTCAAAGATGTGTTGAGATATGGAGGAGGAGGAAGACAGAGAAGTGCTAAAACCTTCAACTATGACAATGGGGAGAGGCCGGCTGTTTCTCAGTGGGAAGGGAGGACACCTTCGGCGAGTGGGTTGGACGTGAGGAATGCTTCGGTGAAAGATGGAGAAGTTCAAACTGATATATCAAACACATAGGGGGTATTTTGGTAAAGACAGGTGGGATTGGCGCATGTGCGACGCACGTGATGCCGAATTCCGTGACTTTTGACGGGAAATTGGACGGGGGCGAAAATTGAAAATATCTGAAATTTATGGGGCGTAAATCGCAGTTTTGATACTTAAGGGGGCTCGATTGCAATTGCTCCATACTTAAGGGGCAAATAATGACATTACCCCCTTTTTTTTTTCTAAGCCTATCAACTGGTTCCTGTTTCAATGTTTTGTCTCATAATCACGGGAAGGGTGGAATGTTCTGCTCAAACAATCCAGTTATCCCGCTCCTCTGTTTCATGCTTAAGAAATGCATTTGCTTTGCTCTTTCATTCCTTGCACTAATTCTCAAATCTCTCCCTCATCTTTCCATTTGGTGTGCCATGAACAGAAATTGAATCCCACTATATGAAACAGAGAAACGGAAGAATGCTATCTGGCTTGTATATTCCTCTAACTCTGTTTCTGTACAGAAGCAATACATTTATATATAAAGAAGAAGAGTCAAAGGAAAAAAAAATATACATATAAAAAAATACATCCACACTCTCTATACAATATAAAAGGAAGGGAATGTCGTCCTGGGCACTGCTCTGCCAATTTTGCCACTTCCGTTGCTGTACCATGTCTGTGCTCGCTCCACTTCCTTTCTTTAACCAACCTCTTTGTCTTTTGCATGAGCTGTGAGTTCGGGTTGGTTCTTGTGAGCTGGCGTTGTGAGCTGATGTGTATTTTGATACTCCCCCTCAAGATGAGAGTGAATGGAATGAACTTCCATCTTGGACAATAACTTATGGAACTGCATTGATCCAAGTGGCTTCGTGAATAAGTCTGCAAGTTGCAGTCTTGTTGAGACATGAAAGGTTTTGATCATCCCCTCTTGAATTCTTTCTCAAACCACATGGCAGTCTATCTCTATATGTTTCGTTCTCTCGTGGTAGACGGGATTTGACGCAATGTGAATCGTAGCCTGATTGTCACAAAACAATTGTGCTGGCCGAGAATGATCAATCCCAAGATCTGATAGAAGATGCTTAAACCAAACCAGCTCACAAACAGTTGATGCCATCGACCCATACTCTGCTTCTGCTGATGACCGAGACACTGTTGTTGCTTCTTTGACCTCCAAGACACCAGTGCATCACCAACAAAGACACAATAGCCAGTAATCGATCTTCTTGTATCCAGACACAATGCCCAATCAGCATCACAAAACGCCTTCAAAGGCACCTGGTTTGCTGCTGGAAAATAAATTCCCTGTGCTGGGGATGATTTCAGATACCTCACTACCCTTAAAGCCACATTCCAGTGAGGTTCTCGTGGTCTGCTTAAAAATTGACTCGGTGTATGAACTGAGTAAGCTAGATCAGGTCGAGTCACCGTAAGATACAACAGCCTTCCAACTAATCTTCTATATTTGGTGGGGTCTTCTAGCAGCTTTCCATTTTCTTGTGAGAGCTTCTGATTTTGTTCAATAGGGAACTTTGCTGGTTTACTTCCAAGGAACCCGCAATCTGCTATAATTTCTAAAGCATATTTGAGTTGGCAAATGGATATCCCATGGACAGATCGAGCAACTTCAATACCCAAGAAATATTTGAGTGTCCCGAGGTCCTTTAGCTTAAACATTCCTTGTAAATGGCACTTCAAAAAGTTGATCTCTTCTATATTTGTTCCTGTCAGCACCATGTCATCCACATAAACAAGACTAGCAATGAAGGAGGTCTGTGTTTTCTTGACAAATAATGAGTAATCTGCCTGTGACTGAGAGAAACCAAGCCCTATGATAACTGAAGTCAGTTTGTGATTCCATTATCTTGAAGCTTGTTTTAAGCCATATGATGACTTGTTTAATTTACATACCCGATGCTCCCACTCAGCTGCAAATCCAGGTGGAAGTGTCATGTATACTTCCTCAGCTAACTCTCCATATAAGAAAGCATTGTTAATGTCCAATTGATAAAGGTGCCAGTTGTTCGCAGCTGCCAATGCGAGAACACATCTTACGGTATTGAGCTTTGCAATAGGGGAGAAGGTTTCAAAATAATCAAAACCTTCTCGTTGGGTGAAGCCTTTGGCTACAAGTCGTGCTTTATACACGGGAACCTTGCTGGCAGGATTGTAGTTGAGCTTAAACACCCATTTGCAAGCCACAGGTATCTTCCCTTGGGGTAGTGCAACCAAAGTCCTGGTATTGTTACTCTCAAGGGCAGTAATTTCTGCAACCATTGCTTCCTTCCATTGAGAATGTTTGATTGCTTCATGGAAGGATTTTGGTTCAAATTCACTAGAAAGGCTGAGGGCAAAATGCTGATGCATAGGAGACAACCTATGATAAGTGACAACAGATGAGAGATTATGTTGTTTACCTAGATGGGCTGGTTTGGGAATTGTGAGCTCGATAGGGTCTGCTAGAGCAGTTGCAAGTTTGCAGTGGTATTCACGCAAGTATCCACGTTCTCTACAAGCTCGAGTAGACCTTCTCAGTTCATGTGGAGGACTAGGAGGAGCAAGGGATCTGATTGGTGCTATTTCTCCTGTGTGTTCTGTTTCTGAAGTGGGAGTTTCCATATCAGCCGAAGAATCAAGTTCTAATGAGGCTGAATTACCTTGCTCATCAGAAGCTATTGCAGAAATGGAGCCATCATCATAAATAGGATTAGGAATGACTGGAAAATTCTCATATGTGGGAACAAATGGTGTAGGCAACAACCCAAGCGTGGTCTTGGTGGAGTTTTTGAAAGGAAAAACTGACTCATGAAAGAAAACATCACGAGAAACTAACACAACTTGATTTTTGAGGTCGAAAACTCTGTAGCCTTTGATTCCATATGGATATCCTATGAATACACATTTTAGTGCTCTCAGATCAAACTTTGTTCTATGTTTAGGCACGGTGGAGACATAGCAAAGGCTGCCAAAGGTTCTAAGGTGAGTGTATGAGGGAGGCCGTGAATGCAAAACTTCTTATGGAGTTTTGTTTTCCAAAACAGGTGTAGGAATTCTATTTATTAGGTATGCTGCTGTTAAGATGCAGTCACCCCAAAAACCAAGAGGCAAGTTAGCTTGGAATCTAAGTGCCCGTGCCACATTAAGCAAATGGAGGTGCTTTCTCCCGACCACAGAATTTTGTTGAGGGGTGTATGTGCGACTTTTCTGATGCACTACTCCTTTCGATTCAAAGAAATTTTTGAGGTTGAATTCGGTGCCTTGGTCTGTCCTAACAGTTTTAATTTTCTTGTTGTATTGGGTTTATATTAAATTGAAGAATGAATGTATGATACCTTGAGTTTGGGATTTGTTGTGCATGAGATATACCCATGTGCACCTACTGTGATGATCAACAATAGTGAGAAAATATCTTGACCATTTAGAGATGCTACAGAGAAAGGACCCCAAACATCAAAATGCACTAGATCAAAACAAGACTCGGTTACATGAGTAGATTCGGGAAAGGGTAGTCTTCTTTGCTTTGCTAAATGACAGGTTTCACATGTACTTGTATTTGGAAAAGCTGGAATTTTGCAATCTAACCTATGCAAGATGTTAATCCTATCGGCTGCTGGATGTCCTAGTCTAAGATACCACAGATTTGGAGAAACACTTGTGGCTGAATGAACTTGAGAATCATGTCTACTCTGCTCTCGCACGATTTGATTTTGAACAAAGTGAAACAATCCTTGCATCTCTCTAGCAATCCCAATCATTCTCCAATTCTCCAGGTCCTGAATGAAACATATTCCAGCAATGAGAATCATACAAAATTTCGTGTCATGGATTAATTTGCTAGCTGAAATCAAATTGAAACAAAAAGATGGCACACATAACACATTTTTTAAGACAATGGAATCATTAAGCTGAGTTGTTCCTATGTGTGTAACTTTAGCTAGCTAACCATCTGGGAGTCTAACAAAGCTATTTATCAAAGGTCGAGAGGTGGTAAAGAGGGATTTGTCACTGATCATATGATTCGTTGCCCCAGAATCAAGTATCCAGGCTGTGGAAGAGACCTGATGGGCTGAAGGATGGTTATAAAAAACTGAATGAGTAGCATGAGGAGAACTTTCTGCAGAAAAACACAGTGAACTGATTATACCTGACATGGGAGCTAAAGTGAAGGATTGTGATGTAGATACTTGATTAGCAGAAGGAGAAGCGGGTTGGGCAATCTTTTGACATTGAAGGAAGGACAATAGTTGCTGATATTGCTCTTGAGAGATTGGCAATTGTGAACTTGTGGTTGAGCTGCTGTCACCCGAAGAAGTGACCTGATTGACTGCTCCAGATGCATTTCCAAGAGTGATATTATTGTTGTTATACCCTTGCCTTCCCTTTGCAACTCTATACCCAGGTGGATAGCCATGTACCTCAAAACATGTTTCTACCATATGGTTGTCTCGTTTGCATTTGGTGCAGAACATTTTTCTTCTCTGCCCTTGTGGCTTACACTGCCTTTGAAAGTTCCTTTGCTGCTCCTTCTGAGATCTCTTAGTCTTTGAAAACAAGGCAGTAGACTCTACTGGGTTCTACATTGAAGTGGCCAGTTCCTTGTGGGATTCTTCTTGCAGGATAAGATTAAAGACGTCATCAAGTGAGGGCAGAGGATCCTTAAGCAAAACTTGGCTCCTAATATGTGAATATTGATCATCTAAACCCATCAGAAACTGGAGTATATAGCGTTTTTCTTGCCTCTTCCGAATGACTGCTATGGCTCTGCAGTTTGTGGTCGTACAAGTGAGTATCCTCATACATCCCTATCTCATCCCAAAGGAGCTTGAGTTTTGAGAAATATACACTTATTGTGGATTGTTCTTGCCTTGTGTTTGTGAGTTGCTGCTCTAACATGAATATCCTTGTGCTACTCGATCAAGCAAATCTTTTCTTCAGATCTGTCCAAACCTCAGCAGCAGAGTCTGAAAACAAGATGGATCCAGCAATTTCGGGTGATAAACTATTGGAAATCCATGACAAAATCATGTGGCTACAGCGAAGCCAAGAGTGATAATGAGCTTCTGTAATTCTAGGCTTTGGAATGCTTCCATCAATAAATCCCAACTTGTTCTTGGCGTATAGAGCAACGTACATGGCTCTGCTCCAAGAGTGATAGTTGTGAGAAGTTAGAGGTTAAGATACGAGCATGAGGCCAGGATTCTCACCATGATGAAGGTAATATGGGTTTGAGGGATCATTCTGGGATGAGTTTTGGGTACTGGTGGAGTCCCCTGATGAATCTGTCATTTTCGAGGAAAGTGAAAATGGGACGGAAGGTGTTTGTGAAAAGTTTCAAGGAAGAAGTAAATGGGCTAGGATGAGACCAAGAAGAAGCAACAGGCTAGGATCGGCTCGAGAGGATCATCCTTCTCGCTCTGATACCATAACAGAGATTGAATCCCACTGTATGAAATAGAGAAACGGAAGAATGCTATGTGGCTTGTATATTCCTCTAACTCTGTTTCTGTACAGAAGCAATACATTTATATATAAAAAAGAAGAGTCAAAGGAAAAAAAAAAAAGAAATATGCATATAAAAAAAATACATCCACGCTCTCTGTACAATACGAAAGGAAGGGAATGTCGTCCTGGGCACTGCCCTGCCAATTTTGCCACTTTCGTTGCTGTACCATGTCTGTGCTCGCTCCACCTCCTTTCTTTAACCAGCCTCTTTGTCTTTTGCATGAGCTGTGAGTTCGGGTTGGTTCTTGTGAGCTGGCGTTGTGAGCTGATGTGTATTTTGATAGCCATTTAACAAGTCTTCATATTGGTACACATAGCAATAAGCTTGCGGATCTTGTATCTTGCAACCTTTTATGCGCCTTCTGAGGGTTTATAAACCTTGCTATAAAGGAAATATCCTTAGTGAGTAATAAATATTTTAGTTGTGCCTTTCCGGTTCATTCTGCAAAAGAGTTGGTTTAGATATTAAGTGTGGGATAATGTTTGACTCATTTAAGTGCCTCAATTGGCCAGCAATGTCCTTCCTTTATCTGTTATGTTACTATGTTGCGATTAAATTTGTACAAGGCTGTCAATGAGTTGCAGGTTCGTATCGAAAGTACCCAGGGTTTGTCTTCCTTGTTCGTTAAAGTTGCATTATTTATGGTAATCCGGATTCAGAATATAGCTTGAAATTCGTGTGCCTGCGTGGAAGACTTCCTGTTTCATATTTTGTTTCAAAAATGTTGGTTAAAGTGCTGATTTACATACATAAATGCTTTTGAACTGTTTCTACCAAATTGGCATATTCACTCATATCTTCACACCTGCATTAGAATTTCTATGGTCGGGGTTGTAAAGACCATTTTCTTTTTTAACAAAAAATGGGGAGAAGAAATAGGCTAAACTAATAAACATGAACTTTTTCTTCCATTGCTAATTTGCTATAAGAAACCCATAAGACCAGTTTTGCACACATTCGGTTGTACAAAAAATGGAATAGTAACTCATTCCGTACGTCAGATCATGTACACCCGGCAAGCACCAATGTATGCAAGTGTAACTCTTAGGATTTTTGAGAATTGTTCAGGTCTCAATGTCTCATAAAACTTGCCATGTATAGAAGCGCGGCCATCTTTTCAATACTCTCAAAGTTGAGCCATGAGGATTGAAACCTTGGAACTCAACTGGCCGAGGACCATAAATATACAGCTTAATCATGCCTTTTCAAAATGCTGAGAATCTGGACTTCTTAAGGCCAGATTATCATTTTGGCTTATCGAATGAGAGAGCTTTCCTTGATTCATTGAGCCTTTTTGGAGGTGGATGGGTGAAATTTACATTCCCAACAAGTAATTTCATATCTTCGATTTAAAGTTGGAGAAAGGGGTTTTGTAGAAACAAGCACAAATACTTATCGAATAATGGACTGATCATTAGTCCCCTCATAGAGGGCATTGAGTATAACCTTTTGGAATTTGCTAATTTCAAAGACTCTTGGTTGAATAAAAAATAAAAAAAAAAAATTTCCAGCAACATTGCCAGGGAATATAGTTTAAATGAGGTCTCTCTTTGTTTAGACCAAACAAGCTCCTAGCATGAGTACCACTAAAAAGCGCTATAGCTAAATAGTCTATTACAAGACATCAAAATTTATCTTCCATGATCTTTAAAAAACCTGAAATTTTCTTTTACAAGAAGTTGCAGATCACTAGGCTCAAATTATGACATAATATCTAACTAGAAGAAAGCAAAGTGTTAGTATATACACAGTTTTACACATTTTATGACTGATATGTTTGTTCCATAAACGGGTCGAAATAACCGTGAGCACCAGCAAGGGAAAAGCTTCAAGGATATACACAAACTCTGATAGACATGAACCTGATCAAGCCTGCAAAAGGACGACAAACAAGGTGAAACCCTTTTATCTTTAGCTACCTCCAATAACAAATCGTACTTGCCTCCTTATCAAAAAAACCCTACTTACATCCAGTTAAGTCGTTAGCAGATGACTGAAACCCTCCCTGATCAAGCCTGCAAAAGGACGACAAACAAGGTGAAACCCTTTTATCTTTAGCTACCTCCAATAACAAATCGTACTTGCCTCCTTATCAAAAAAACCCTACTTACATCCAGTTAAGTCGTTAGCAGATGACTGAAACCCTCCCGACTCACAAATCCCTGAGGCCTTAATAAGCATACATCTTGTTCAACATTCTGGTAACTTCAGCATTGAAAAAAAGGTTGCTTTATTGGCTTCAAAATTAGGATAGCTCACAGCATCATGTCCAACGACCCTGATAGCACTCAGTATCCAAACCAGATGACAGAAATTTTGGCACACAGAAAGGAATCACATCTCAGTCAGTTTCATGAATCATCTCAGACCAGACCATCCTCCATGGTCCACTTTTTGTGCCCAACCTGAGACAATATTATCAGACATAGTTACAGAGTTGAAAGAAAAGAGCAGTCTTACAACAACAGGTGGGTAGGACTTGACAAATATGGATAAGCTCTTGGAGAAGTCACGCACAAAATGTAAATTACTTTCAAGGTTACTAGAGACATTATTAGGAGCTATTGACATGTGAATACCCAAACAACCATCCCCTTTGACAAAGAGAGAACAGAAAATGAAAAGAGAAGATAATTGTCAAACTAAAGATACACCATCTAACAGTTGATATCTGATTTCACATCCAATTATAACAAAGCAATGAAGTGAAGTTGGTTCACCTCCAAATTCCAGCTACTACACGCAAGGTCATGAAGAGAAACAACCCCATCCAGACTCCAGCAAGACCAAATGCAGGAGCAGCCACAAGTAGGAAGATTGAGGAGATCAATCCAACAAGCACCTATACATCAACAAGGAAGCTAAGAAAGGAGAGTAAATGTGATGAGTTAACATCATCACAAAAGGAAGAGGGATGCACCATAGAGTAGGCAGCATATCCAAAGTCTGAAACCCCATAGTAGAGCCCATCAAGAACAAATGCCAAAGCATTAATTGGCTGTGACCCAGCTACAAACTGAAAAATTGCGGTGAGGTCAGATATTCTCAACAGAATCATTGCTAAAAGAAATTGATAATTAAATCATAACTTTCATCCAATATCTTGTCGCCATTTAGTTCCTCTAAACAGGTATCTGTTAACCTCCACAGTTCTAGGGGATCAACCTTCCCCAGTCTGGCCCTTTTTGGATTTGCTGCTATTAGACCAATGTATCTGAACTGAGAAGTGACAGAAGCTCTCACCACACAGGTAAATTAGAAACTACAATGCGCTACTTTAGAGGAGTAGTTAAACATAGTATTATCAACAGTCCATAATTTGGGAATTTGGAAGGTGGTGGATAAAATGGACAAGGTTAGTCACTGGGCCTATTGTTTAGTCCCATGTTGTAGATCTTTCTTTAAAGAAGCAGCCAATGCATCATTCTCAGCATCTAACCAAAGACTCTAAACCTGCCCAATTATTAAGTGTTTCAGATTTGAAGGTTCTTACCAGAATACCAGACCAGGCAATTTTCAGAACTTCCAAGTCTGTGCTGAACAGGCTAGAAAATGCCCCGAATCCAACAAATAGAATAACAGCCAACACAATTCCTGTTACTAAACCAATCTGCTTAAATTCAAAAGGAAAATAACAGGGTAATACTGAGTTAGTTCTCACGTTTTCCCTTTGGAAAAAAAAAATTGTAATAGTTCAGAAAGGCTAGGATACAGAAAGGTAGGAAATTAGTATAAACCTGAAGCACTCTGCAAATTACTTGACGTGCCTGTTCATAATTTCCTTGGGTGTAACCACTCGCAAGAAGAGCCTGCAAAGAATAATCAATGAAATGATGACAGAGACAATGTAGATTCAACAAAAGTATCTCACTCCTTTGCAGCTTATAGCTGCACAAATGTTCTTGCCTTAAGTGTTTCTGAGCATGTGAGGGGGACATAGAGGGAGCAGCAGCGCAAAGTATGCACCATGTTCATTTACAAAAGTCTTCCATCTGAACCAATTTGCATGGAAAATCACCCCAGCAGAGAAGTTGCATCAACCATAGATTACCACTATTTTGTCTATGTATGTTAGATCTGTAAAAAATGTCTATTGAGCTACTGGCTGCAAGGCATGTGAGCATAGAACAAGAGGAAGAGATCAAGCGGCTTCTGCATCTTGAGTTTTGGCTTATTCCTGAAATTTCCCACACTCACCAGCCCACACTTTGCTCTTGAACACACACATTGGATTTTCCACAAATTTGCCAAAGAACTAACAAAGTATGGATTCTTGCAGGTACATAACCTTGGAAAAGTTACCGAGTGGCATGAAGTAACATTTTCAAATATAAACCCAGTTAAGATTGGTGTAAACTTCAGACAATTTCTAGCAAGGAACCTGACTTCCAAGGTTTTGTCCAACAGAACTTCCGAAGTAATACTTAGAAGTCAGATGTTTCATATTCGAATAACTGTAAAAGGTTTTACTAAAGCATTTTCTTCTTCTTTGTTTTTATTGTGAGTTGGTCAATAAACCAAGTAGGTCCATCTCAAAAGCATCTTCACTGGCTGAGATGAGGTTCTAAACGTCTGAAGAAATTAAGGATGTGCCAAAAGAATTATTCCACAGAGATCTATGGAAGATCCCAAGCTAATTGAGATATCTTTGATGGATTCAACATACGAAAGCTGATTTACACATGGGATAGACTGATATGTAAATATGCAAGCTATACCTGCCCAGCAAGTGCTAAAGCATCGGTCAGCAGAGACACTGCCAACCAGACTTGTACACAAATCTGATGACCAGCCATAGGTATAGGACCCTCTCTAGCCGCCATGGATGTTGCCAGTGTCATGGTTACAAGCACAGCTAGGGTCCTCCCAATAAGAAGCCCACCTGCAAAATACAATATCAATAATTAGTAACTGAGAGGAAAAGCCCGCACAGGTTATGGCACTAATTGATTGTTTATGTGTTTTCCTCTATGCAGCTTTTCTGCCAGGTGTTTAATCCTTGAGCAACGATGAGAACATTATTTGATCTAAAGATTATTTAATGAGACACACAAGAGCTCCAATAAAGGGTCCTCATCAAATTTATGGAATCCATCTATTATGTTACCTACACGCATAAATGGAAATTGTGTCTGATATGGATTCAGTAAAATCTTGCCAAATTAAATTTCCATGAACATCTCGAAAATCTTCTTTATCCATATTCACAATCGAACAATCATAGGATTCAATGGTTACAGCCATTTCGCTCCAACTAGTTACCTTCCCGCACATCTATGGTCACTTTGTGTAGTATCAACTAATTGGAAAATTTATTTCCGCATAAGTTGGCAAACCAGGTTTGATATGATGCTAACTGATAAGCCATGAATTCCAGGAAACATTTACACATGCAAATGTCCAGATAGCTACTAGATCTCCAACCCAAAATCTTAGCATAAAACAGTGAGGGAAAAATATTGTGACTCAATACAAATCCAACGAAAACAAGAGGCAAACACCTATCAATCAATGGTCCAGGCCACTTCCAAATAATAACTCTCTCCACTAAATCTTTGGAAAAGCAAATTACAGTCATACACCCTTTAAAACTAGCTGGCAATGAATGTACCAGATTTTAGGTATCTGGCAAGTCTTCCACCATCATTGTTCGGAGCGATAAGCAATATTTTTCCACTCAATTTCCAGAGAATGATAAAAGCAATTAAATATCTGGTCAAAAGTCGACATGGAATAATCTGTTAGGAGAAGAAAGGTGATAACAATATGTAACTAGCAGAAACTTCAAACATTATAAAGTTTACGACATGACTGACGTACTCAGAAATCACAGTAGCAACTGCAGCACCACCAATGCCAAGATCAAAAGTAAAAATCAATATTGGATCCAATAATGCATTAAGCAAGTTTCCTGCACCTGATATTCAAGAGTCCATTGTCACAAATACAACAGGCAATCTTGCCACCATGAAGAGAAAATCACTGAATTGGACCTTCTTTTATGTGACAACATAGCAATTAATCACATGTATGTGAATGTCTGTGTGATTCTAACTAGTTGAAGCTAACAAACTGATCGGTAAGTGCTACTCTGCTCAATCACTAAATAAGCATCTCAATCTCCTGCGACATTTAATATGGCAAGTTTCACTTAGTCTTTCAAAAAATTTGTTCCAAAAGTTCTGGAAGTTCTTTCTATCCATAAAACACATTACAAATTGATTATTTAGGAAAAGCCCTTCAAAGCTCATCATCATAAATGTTAAAGAATATAACTCTCAACATATAAGTTCACATGAACAAATTGTTGCAAGTAACAACAACCGATATGTGTGTTTAGACACACAGACATGCATACAGATAAGAGGGAGGGGGCCAAGAGAGAGATGAGGAGAGACATGGTGCAACTTGCCAATGGCATAAAGCGGTGTCTTAGTGTCCATAAATCCACGAAAAGTGCCTTGTGCAGCAAGTGCAATTACGATTGGAGGAGCACCAAATGCCCTAAGGGTGAGAAAATGTTCAGCTGGCACTCGCATTGGTGATTCCTACAACATATCAATCCTCATTAGATGCTTTCCAGACAATATCTGAGTCTTATAACAGACAACATACAAGACAAAATCACATCACATCTACAATAATTATTACATATTCAAGGCACATATTTACAGTGTAATAGATAGAGGCTCCCAATGAACCCTCGTTGATATCATGATCAAATTAATCTGATACATAGAGTTCTTCTACCACATATTCCCAATTATAATTGCTTGAGTAACTAATAACAGTTAACTGGTGTTAAACATCACTCGTTACTTGCCTCAGAAGCTCAATCATCATCCCTCTGTTTTCTATTTTGTTTTTTTTTTTTTTTTTTTTTTTGGGGGGGGGGGGGGGAGGGAGGCATGCGTGCTTTGCACGGATGTGCGTGTATAGCTCTTTGGGAAATTCTAGAGTTTTCTCCTGAAAATAAACCTATACTGTTCATCATGCGAGCAAAAGCCATGCATAAACAATTCTGTTTCTGAATATAAACATAGACATAGATCAATTAATTCTAATTATGGTTCTAAAATGTAAGAGAAACATTTAATAATAAACATTGCACTCGTCATAAAAGCCATAATTTAGTCACGTCTACGTACAACAGGTATACCCATGATATTCATTAAGAAACCAGAGCCAAAAAAGAGTGCAACAGCTTCAGCGATGCCAATGCTAGCAGCAAGTGCTAGAGAAGTAGATACGGAGGGAAGCAGTTTCTTGCCTTTGTGCTCTCCCATGCCATCTAAATGACAATCACAAGAAGAAGAAAAAATTCCATAAGATAAATAATGAAGAAAAAACCGAAATAAAAATACCGTATTTTCAAAAGGAAGAATACTACGATGGATTAGCCCGCGAGCAACAATTACCACTGCCAATTTGACTGGAATCTTCAGCCGCTTTACTCACCAGCGCCTGCTCTTCAGCAACAAAGGAAGTTGTGATGTTAAGCAACACCAAAACAACTTTGACACCAGATTGAAACTCAACTCGAAAAAAAAAAAAATTATGTCAGTGACATTGCCCAAATCCTATTAAGCAAGACTTGCCAAAACGCACCTCGAAACCTGGATAATATGACAACCACAGATATCCTACTACTTGAATTAGTATTAAAAAGTTCAACGTTTCAAATAGTCGCAACAATGACTCAAAAACAAACAACGAAGTATAGACAAATCAACAAGCCGTGCACATATATCTCACAGATTCCACACTCAGAAACTGAAGTGAAACAGACATACCTAAATGGCCAACGAAGGCTGTATCAACCAGCGACATAAGTGGGTCAGCGGCCAAAGCCAGCGCAGCAGGCAAAGCAATCGTCAATATCTCCACCCCGAGCTCATCAACCTTAAGCCCATTTCTGCAAAATCCCAAAACAAACCATTTCGAAGTAAAATTCACACCTTTCAATTGATTCCGTCATTACGATCGGGCGCACCTGAAGCTTTGCGCAAGGGAAGAAAGCAAATGTGAAGGAGATGAAGAAGATGGAGGATTCGGGTCGACATGATCACAACCAGTTGCGGATTTTGGCTCTTGGGGGTCGGGACTTTCACTCTCCAAAGAGACGCCTGTGTGTTTCCGAGTTGATGATTTTGGAACGGTTCGGAGACGAACCGAGAAATTCGGATTTCTGGTTTGGGATTTATACGGTGAGCAATTGCTCTTCGGTGAGTGTACACAGAAAAGCTGATGGCGAGACAGACCAGTGGCCATTCTCAAAAAGTCTCAAGAGAGGGGGAGAGCTACTGAGGGACTGAAGAAAAGCCCGGCAACCATATATTTTATTGTTCCTTTATCTGCCAACGATTTTAAAGGACAGGTTAAAATATAAAACACGAATGCAGAGTATCCTACTCCCAGAAATATCTAAACATGTTTTGGCCCTTTTCTATTTGGAAATTTCGGGTTCCGGAAAGCCATTTTAGAAAAAGAATATTCCCACTTCTTTTGTCCTTTTTTTTTTCTTTTATTCTTAAATGTGAATCATATTAACCAATTAGCACAAAATTAACAAAACTAACATACCTGCCTTAATTATCCAAATATTTTTATTTAAATATAAATCACACCAAATATAACATTCTTTTTTTTTTCTTTGAACATTATATAAATTCAAAATAACGTCAATTGTGTAAATGGATAGTTTAATACAAACAACATTAACATAATGGAATTGTTACAGTAATTTATTTATTTTTTCACAATTTTATCCTATTAACTACAATGGGAAGATTATACAACTTTTGCAAAGCCCTTTAGGGATTTCTGGTGCTTGTCAACACTTTGATTTATAACCCACCTTCGTCATCGTAGGGGCGTTCATTTGTCAAAATTTTGAAAAATATTTTTGAAATTTTAAGAATCTTTATTTTATTGAAATTTGTGAAAAGTAAGTGTGTATGTGTAAAAATTTAAAATTTTGGAATGTGTTTGTTTTGCTGGAAATTTTCATACCCCGAAATTTTGGGGAAAAGAACACCACCAATATGTAACCTTCTTGATATGTATCTTCCAAACAAATCCTGGGGATGATTCCTTCAGAAGTCAGACATTAGTGGGAGCAACAAAGGAAACGTGACTTACCAGTACCTGAAAGTCGAATTGCTGCTACACAATCGGCCTCTTGCTTTAACTTTAGGCAAGCAAAGATAGCATTCATTTGCCCTAATATTTTGGAGTATCTAAATTTCGAGCAAGCTAAACACACTCCAAAATTTTCTATATCTACATATACTTAAAAAGTTTCACAAATAGATAAAACTCAATATCAAAAGATTCCCAAAATTTTAAAATATTTTTCAAAATTTCAACAAACAAATGCCACCAAAAACCAAAGCCGAATGTGAGTATGTGAAACCAAACTTATTAGCCATCTTATCTCACATATCCATAAATGAAGTGTCTAAATTTTGTTTTTTAAATGTTCATTTTAAAATTACAATAAGACTTTACATGCATGTTCACTTGCAAAAGTATTTTAAAATACAATAATATTCAACAAAATTTACGAAACAAACATACAAAATCTCAAAAATTCATATACAAACATCAATACTTTTTACACAATCTTAAAATTTTTCATACAAATTTCAATATCTTTTCAAAAAAAAATGTAATATATATTCTCTTTCATACTTTTTCACCTAATTCTAATATTTTTTATTAAACAATTACATCAAATCATCTTTCTAAACATTTTTATAAATTTAATAAAAATTAAATATTTTTAAAATTTTTAATTAACTTTTACATAAAAAAATTATAAAACTTTAATTACGTAAATATTTACCATTCTATCAAAATTTTAAAAATCTTATAATTTTTTACGAGTCAAAAATCCCTAAATCTTTTACATAATATTTCTTTAAACTAAATCCGATGTAACACCTTCGTGGCCTAGTGCCACTCTGTCAGGCAATACCAACGGACAAGACAAGAAAAAGATTAACTACACTCCCTTATGAATATCTCTAAACATTTTCTTCTGTTCTTTGGAGCAGAGCAGGGCCCATTTCTGCAGTGCTTCTAAATTTACTCAATCGATTATAAATAAACCAAAAAAAAAAAAGAAAAAGAAATCTTATCTCAAATCTATAAAGTAAATAGAGAAGAAAATTCAAGAGGTAGATGAACAGGCATGACTATACACCAAAGGGTCTTCCATTCTTTGACATATATCTCCACGAATCATTGCAATGTAGTCCAATGATTTCGAGCATAAAACCCAGATCTCATTCTGTGTTGAGCCAACTGATCTCATTTATCTTCATTCCTGATCTTCTCCTCCGCCCTTTACCTTTTTCCTTTTCTCTCTCTCTCTCTCTCTCTCTCTCTCAAAGTTAAATGAGCAAACTAACTTCATTAAGCTTCACAGAGCCAAAGAAAGGGTACGTTAAAAAAAAAAAAAAGTAACGGTAGTGCTCACCGCGTGAAGATTATCGCGTTCTTATCCGAGAGTGCAGCAGCGAGGCAAAGAGTACTGGGAGAGCAAGAAGAACCAGTGAAACTCAGGATGGACAGCGCTACAGAGAATCAGAACCAATCAACAATATGATCAGTATCAAGGGGGTTTATCCATGGCGCTATCCCTCCTGAGCTTAACAGATTCCTCCATACTTTTACATCGGACCGGAAAGCCCTTCGGAGCCATCAAATTACGCACCCGGTTAGAGCTTCTTAGTAATGATGGAGAAGCGTTTGAGAGAGAGCAGTGGTATTTATAGCAGCAGAGAAGGGGGAACGTGGGGAATATGCAGACAAACGTCAGCTCTAATGGAGCCATGAAAAGCTTGACTTCAAAAGGGCTCTACTCATTTGACAATTTCAGTGCGACTGTGGGTGCGAGTGAGTGTGGGTGGGTGGGGTGCGACGGATTTTCCAATCATCTTTTTAATACCCTTGCCGACTACGTTGCTTTCCTTCCTCTTTACTATACGGTACTATACAACCAAACAGTATTTAAGAGTATTCTAAAAACAAATAGTATAAATTTTTCACAAATTACCCTATTTATTTCGAATATTACTGCCTTGTCCAATATAGATGTTGCTCGTTTTTCTATTTTAAAGACGGTGAAAACAACTCTCCCATTCTTTTTGATTCATAATTGCTCATCTTCTTTGGTTCAATGATAACTATAATACATAAAGTGGTTTACGGACTTTAATTTGAAAAGGTTGATTATCTATTTCGTTCTTAAGTTTTGACTCATTTTAATAAATAGTAATTTCATTTTTAAATTGATCATAAAAATTTCTAAATTTATAATTTTTTTGTAAAAGAAGTATTTATCTCAAAGTTGCATTCTCGATTTACACTTCATCTCTGATAATAAGTTAGACACATATATCACCTAAAACTAAATGTGAAATATAATTTTTTAAATTTTTTAAAATAATTTAGTTATTGATGCGGCATATATTGTTCAAGTGACTTGTAATTTTTAATTGAGTTAGCAGTTTATTTAGTTTAAAGAACTTGTGATTGTAACTGTGTAAATAGTTAATTGTATATATAGAAGTTTAATAAAAAAACTTGTTTGGAAAAAAAAAAATTGTAAACTTAAGGACCTAATAGGTCAAAATCCAGAGACCAAGTGAGTACATAACCCAATTTGAAATGGGCAGGTCCATTGTAAGGTCATTTACCGGTAAGAACTTCTTATCCTGGTAATTTTTCTGAAACATTTGCTTAATAAATATACCACCCCAATAAAGGCCGGAGCTATTTATTTATTTAGTAAAATATGATAAATACAAAAATGAAAGCCTTAGTAAAATATAGAAAATAATATGGTAGCAATAGGTAGGATTTGAGGATATTTACCAAATTGAATACCTTTTGCATTTTGGATCACAAAAGGTTTTGAACTATAAAATTTTATGAAAGGCTTGAAAATTGTAGGATACAATTATTTTTAATCATTGAATTTTACAGTAATTTTAAAATATATAATTATATTTCAAAAGTTGGAGTTTTTAAATCTAAGAAACCATTTTTTTAAATTCGTGATTAAAAACTCAAGCACCGAAAATAATTTTATCCGAAGATGTTTGACATCAAAAATTTATGGCCTCAAAATTTTCACTTCAATAAAATAACTCTCCAAAACCCTCTCTCTCCATCAAATCATCTATTTTTACTCTAAATAAAATATAAAAAATTCATTCAAATCATCTCTTTCTTTATTTTTTTACCAACTACAACACTTTACAATTTTTGTCACTCCAAAATTTTTACAATCAAACACCAATATGTCTTAAACAACAGTTCTTCCTCTATCATATCCTTGCTAACTTTTGAAAGATTTGGGTGGATTTGTTACCAATAGAGTAATTAAACGAAAGAGTAAGTTGTAAAATAAAAATTTCAGGTGTCAAAATCTCACCTAATTGCACTAATATATAACTGATTATTAATTCCATTCAACATAGCAATCCCCATCATACGATTTTGTAGTGTGGGACACGCCAAAATGCCCGATTAGGACTTTCATCAGAATAAGCAATATTTTTTCCCTGTATTTCGGTGTCGGTCCAAGTTAGTGAGTGTCCAATTTCATGAAATTGAAAGTTATCGAAATTGAATTAGGAGAATTAGTGCCATCAGTATAATCAGCTACGCTTAATGTTGGCCACGTGTCGATAATCCTGTTTGGGCAGTGGACACAGGAATTAGGTTGCCATCAGTGGACCCATAATCAGCTACGCTCAATAATTTTGGCCACGTGTCGATAATCCTGTTTGGACCTGCAGTGGATTATGACACCTTTAGACTTTAAAAAATCCACGTAAAATGATAGAGGTTGTTTTTATTGAGACCACAAGCGAAGGTACATATATGTTACCGTTTCAGAGGCTTAATTATTGGGGTGCTGGGCAGTAGAAATTTTTGAGGTAAGAAATTTTGAAAGTTTGGGTTTGTGAAAAAGTAAAGATTTTTTTTAGAATTTGATGAAAAAGTGAAAATAAAAAAGATTTAAATGAATATTATAATAAAAAAGAATAAATTAATAAAGAGAAAGATTATTTTATAATTTTTTAATGAGTGTAGAAATTTTAGGCCCGAACATCACTTATATATTAAACAAGAAAATATATTTTTCACGTACTATTAATTCTTAATCTATTGTACTTTCCTTCTATTTTTCTCATCAAATTGGATAGATTTTGAATTTTATTTTAATACTAAATATAATTTATAGATGAAATGTCTCAAACGTGATAATTTAGGATACAACGTGTAAAATCTATAATAGTTTGTGAGTGAAAAATATTTTTTTCTGTATTTTTTTAGTATAACTTTTTCTTATTGTTTATGGAAATAAATATCACTTCAAATTTTGTATATACGTGTCAAAAGTGTTATGTGTAGAAAAGATAAAAACTCCAACCTCTAGTTAAAATGGTATGTGGTTAATAACCATCACACATGGAATACAATAGAATAAGACATACAAAAAAAATTATGACAAAATGCCACAACATACTTGTTCCCGCATAAAATGAAACAAAATTTAACTCACTGAAGTTGTCTAGGGCGCACTTAGACAGCGTGAATTAGGTTTACGGTTTCAAATTTGATTTCTCTTTAGAATTATATGGACGACTTAACTAGAAGGTTAGACTTTGAGCTGTATACTCTTTATGAAATTTGCAGCGATATTAAATTCACTAATTACGATCAGGTTGAGTTAGGTCAATCCAAATTCAGTATACCATGTTAAAAATAAATAAAATAAAGAGATATTATTTGTCCGAAACAATTATTTCAATGGGAAATAAACTTTTTGTTAACCCCCACCCCAAAGATCAAAATATTATGGTTGTTTTTATTCTATAGTATTTCCGGTTGTTTTTATTCTATAGTATTTCCGGTGAATGAAAATGTCAAACCACGACAAGGTGGGGATGGAATAATGTGAATATACATGTTAACCACTCACTAATATATTGTTAACGAATATGAAATGGAAGTTAATTTTGCCTAAAATTTATGAAGGATTAAGGTTATTAGTTTTTTTTTTCTTTTGAGTAACGAGGAGAAATTATGTGCGGCAAGTTACCTGATTAAATTCACTTAATAGATAAAATTTTGGAGAATTAGTACAAACTCATTTACACTTCTACGACTCTCATTTAAATAAGTTACGATATTCACTAAGTAAAAAATCAAACCAAAAACCGTGTGCCTAATTCATTAGTTAAGTTAACTATTTTTACAAGGAAATTCCCATAGACAAATAGAAAGACCTATGCGCCTAACTCATTGTTGTTTTTCTTTTTCCCGAGCAAGCAGTGCTTCTAAACAAGTAAATCGTTAAAGTGTTTGAATGATAGTTAAAATTTTGAATATGAAAGTTGGTAAAAAGTAAGAAGAGAAAGTGAGAAAGTAAAAAAATTTATAACAAATAATAAAAAAGTAAAATTTTTTTTTATAAAAGTAGATAAAAAAATGAGAAAAGAAAATTTATATTAATAATACAATTTTAAAGGCTAAAAATTTTAGCTAGTTGGTATACCCAAAGTGTCCTAGGTGAAAAAAAAAATAAAAAACAAAAAAAACAAAGAGTAGCTCTCCACTGACTCGGAGGGGCGCCTAGGAAATTGCAGTACCCTCATTTTCCATGTTCCAGACTCGAAGAACTAGAAGTACATTCACCAGAAACCAGAGAAGCGGAATTCCAGGAGACCTGAATTTCGAGAGTCCCTCACGGTTATCGAGGCACGATCTTTCCCTAAATGCCCTCTAGGTTCACTCTCACTCCCTTAAATGGTAAATACCTCGTTACGTTGCGTAGAAATAAAAAAATATACCTCATTCCGTCACGTAGATTGTTAAATGTACCAAATAGACCAAAAGTATTTACGTCCGTAGATTGAGGGCTTTTTGGTCAAAATATCAAACCAGGCCATCATGGGTCTGGTGCTGGAAATTTATGACGCGACCTGCCCCACTGTTACGTGACGCACGGCACTAATGGTCATTGGGCAATTGTTAGAGGAGTTCCTGTCCGTGCAGGGCCGGCTCGATAAAAATAGAGGTTCCGTTAGTGTTTTTTACGAGAATTTTTTTGTGTTTTGAAAATGTTTAAGTTACGTTAATTTTATTAGTACGTATATTGTAGTTATTTTTAGATGATGTTAAAAATATATTCGATTTGTGTATTTTTAAGATTTAAAAAATTCTTAGAATGTAAAAAAAACGAACATCTAAGATAGTGTTTGACAAATTAAAATTTTAACATCTAAAATTTTATCATTATTATAATTCTTCTCTTTCTTCACTTTTATACAAATTTTTTCACTTTTTTATTTACTTTTTTACAACTTTTTTATTCTCTCTCTTCACCTTTTTATCAACTCTTAAAATTTTAATATAAAATTTTATTCTTCACCTTTTTACCAACTCTTGAAATTTTAATATAAAATTTTACTCTCAGACACTATCTAAAAGAGCAAGGCCTTTTTATTTTTGAATATAGTAAAAAAAAAAAATTTAATAGATATTTACTTTAAAATGCTTTTGTATTGTGTGTAATAAAAATTAAATAAGGTTTTTCATAAAATAGAACTACTCATGAATTTTAAGGACAAACAATTTTTGTCGCCTTAGTACAAAAAATTATTTCACAAGACAAAGTTTATATATGAAATATATTTTTGTTTCACTAAACTTCACTCTTGCTTGAGCCTTTTTTTTTTCCCTCCTAATCAACACAACTTGGAGCCTTGCTTGGAGGTAGGGGCCTTAGGCAGCCGCCCAAGCTGCCTACCCCTTTAACCGGCCCTGTGTCTGCGGGATCAAAGTTGGACAAACATCCAACGGCCGAAAACCCTTTACAGGTTTGCCCGCATTTCATAGTGGGGGTTGATTACTCCCTTTTTAAAAAAAAGAAAATTATTTTTTGACTATTACAAAATTTTGTTGACTATCCAATTTTTTCACAAATTCTAATATTATTTTATAAATTTTAAGACTATTTTACAAATTTTAATACAATTTTCACAAATTTTAATAACTTTTTATAAATTACAACATCTTTTTTCACTAATTACAAGAGAATCTACACTAATTCTAACAATAAAAATTTCAATCAAACATTTTTTTGCCTATCCAAACTTAGAAAAAAAGTTTTATTATTTTAAAAATTAAAAAATCTTAGAACCCAACAACAAAACTTTTAAATTTCCAGACAAACTAAAATTTTTTAATACAAAATTTCAACACTTTTTTATAAAATAAGACTCCATTAAATCCTCGATCTTCTACTTTTTATAAACTTTAATAATTTTTCATAAACAAATTCATCAAATTATCTTTCTTACACTTTTATAAAAACTTCAATAACAATCAATCAATAATCAAATTTCTTTAAAACCAATCTGTCAAAACTCTAGGTAGAGTTAATATCTCAAAATTTTCTCCTATATTTATTTGTAAAATTTTGGACACTCTAAAATTTTAACCATAATAAAATAACCACATAGAATTATTTATCTTTTTACTTTTTCACCAACTCTAATATAAATAAAATATAAAAAAAATTCATTTAAATCATTTATCTCTTCACACTTTTTACCAATTATAACACTTTAAAATTTTAACTACTCAAAAATTTTACAAACAAACTTTAAAATATAAACTTTTTTAACTTGCCAAACATCCTAGACTGCATTTTAAAGGAATTTTGAAAATGGTAGGCCCTGAATTCTGTAGATGTAACAAAAGTGGTGGTTGTGAGCTTTTGTTTGATCTTTCTTGGTTGTATGCTGGTACTGGTACTGATCCGTCCTAGCAGTTTGTATTGGTTTTGATATGTTTGCAATAAAGGAGGTTTTGATTAAAAAATAAAAAAGACAGTAGCACCGTTGGATTCGTCCTTCCTTAGTAAACTCAAAATACGAAATATTTAATATTTTTTAATGAGATTTAAGTGTAAAGTAAATATTCCAACTCAAGATATCTGAATACCGTATTAAATTATTCTTAATCTCTAAAAACTTAAAATATAATAAACCTGTCTGATACCACATTAAATTATCTCTAAAAACTTAAATTAATAAAAAGAAACGAAGTTAATTATTAAATTTATGCATCGTACACAACTGAATTCCCAAACCCCATTGATACGGATGGCTGTTAATTTGGCATCAATTTTTGCAGCCACCAGATTGAATTTGAATGGTAGAGTGTTGAGACTGATGCGAGTGGAAGATATCACTCCCTACCAGTAGGATTTATGGCAAAAATTTGGGCAATAAGCAAGATCTCTCTACCTACTAAGTACTAGCATCGCACACGCCTTTATTCTGTAGAGATTGCCTTTGGGAAAAAGAAGAGAAAAAGAGGATTCGAAGTGTGAAATTCGTATCAGCATTTGACATGAAAGATGCAGATGAGCTAGCAAAAGATGTAAAGGAAGAACATTGCTGAAGGATTATTGGGCAAGTAGCTGTTGAAGCGCCGAACTCAGCACCTTTCAATACTCTTACCAAAAGCCTATGGTAACTAGGCCTACAAGATCCGTGTCAGGACAGCAAATATGAAGATAAGGCATAATCTATTTTTTTTTTTTTTTTATCCATTCTTTTGAAATTTATTTTCAAAATTAATCTAGAATATAAATATATTTAATAAATTTACAAAAATAATATTTAAAATGTTAAAAATTTATACACAAATACCAATACATTTTACACAATCTTCAATAATTTTTACACAAACTCTAATACTTTTTAAAAAATAATTATAACAAATTTTCTCTCAATACTTTTTCACCTAATTTTAATATTTTTTATTAAATAATTACATTAAATCATCTCTTTTTATACTTTTTATAAATTCTAACAAAATTAAATATCTTTAAGCTTGTTTAGATTCGGGACTACATTCTGGTTCTAGTTCTTGGTCCTGGTCTTGGTTTAGAAGTTGGACCCCCTGGACCCTCGCCCACCAGAAAGCAGAGCCCTCTCCCCCATAGCCTGCCAGCTCATACACCTACCTACTGCACTTTAATGTGCTGTGGTCGCGACTCAAGTGTCTGAGCAGCACCTGCAAACTTTTACACTCTTTCTCTCCTTTTGTCTCTTTTTTTTTTTTCCTTGCCTCATCGAGTAGCGACCCCCCCAAGTTCGCCGTTCACCGGTGTTCCTTCGAAATCTGCAATCTACCTTACCTCATTTTGGATCAATCTTAATTGTGCACCTATGTTTGATATGTTTATTTGTATCTCTCTCTCTGGCTCTGCTTGTTTCGTTGGTTCTGGACAGAAGTTCTTTGTGTGAGAGATGAAACTTGTCGCTTGAAAAGGAAATGGGAAATTTCGAGGAAAGAGGATAGCGTGGTTTTTCCTTTGTGTGAGGATGAAACAAGTGGGTTTGGAAGAGTTATTTTTTTAAAAGTGAGCTAATTTAAAAAAAAAAAAAACTTGGACTTGAAATGATTTACGATTGGACAGTGTCACATTGCGATTTTTTTTAAAATCAGCTGTCAGCGTGTAAGCCGTTAGCCACGTGTGCATTTCCGTCCAAAAGTTGACGCAGGATCTATTTTAATGGGACCCCAGGGATGCTTTTAGGGAAAATTGAACCCTGAGGACCAAACTGGGAAAAGGTCAAACCTCAGGGAGGACTAATTTACCCTAATAATAAATTCAATAGTTACAGATTTGGGGAAAAAAAAAAGATTTTAATTTTTAGTTGAGCGAATACGAGAGAATGACAGCAGAGGACAGCAATGCAGATGGCGTGGTGGAGAATGGGAAGGCTGAGGATGCCAAGAAAGTCAAGCCCAAGAAAGCCAAGAAGCCAAAGGTTACAATCTCCTTTAAGATCGACACAGACTATCTCTCAACTTTTCTGGAAGATATATCGGTGAATTCTTCATAGTTGATCTTTTCCACGATTAGTTTTGGTATTTTCTGTTTGTGTATGACTTGGGGTTTCAGGCGTCCGCCATAAATTTGTTCCAAACTTGCAGTGAGTATGAAGGAGAGAGGAGGGAGGAGGGGAAAGCGGAAGAGATGGCTGGAATCTTCTACTCGAAGAGTAGCTGCTACAGTGAAGCAGACAAAACATTTTCCATTCGTAGTTCTGTACTGTTGTTTGACAAAGTCAAGACAAGTTATTCACAGGACTGTGTCAGCCCTCCAGTATACAATACGTATCTTGTCGAAATTATTGCCAATCAGTAGGTCACACGTAGCGGATAGTAAGACCCGTGAACAAAGCCAAATGCACAATCGAAAGTCTGGGTTAAAACCATGGTTTGAACCCTAGAACTAAAACTTGGACCCGAATTCAAATAAGTCCTTAAAAATTTTTTACTAACCTTTACATAAAAACTATAAAAATAATCTACATAAATATTCACAGTTCTATTAAAATCTAGGCATGTTCGTTTTCATGGTTTTTTTAGGATTCTGATGGTTTTGTGAATATTTAGGTGGTGTTAAAGTTTATAAAAATGTGTAGAAGTTATTGAAAGGGATTGGTGTGTGTAAAAAATAATAAAGTGTTGTATAAAAATCGTGTATGTTATGATGTTTGGATTGTAAAAATAAAAGTAGGATTCAAATCCTCAAAAATGATGAAAACGAACATGCCCCTAGTATTTTTTAGAAAACAAACATTTCCCTTACTTTTCCACGCCGTTAACATTCAAAAGGATGTATTTGTCAAAGCATTTATAGGACATAATGAATGCAATCAAATTTATAAAAAAAAAAAATTAATTTTAAAAAAATTATATACAAACACTAATATCTTTTTTATACAAATTCTAATAATTTTTCACAAAACTCCAATACTTTTTTCTAAAAAAATTCGAACAACTCTTATCTTTCATTTTTTTTCATCAAACTTTAATATTTTTTTATTAAAAAATTACATCAATTCATATTTCTCTACACATTTTTATAAAACTCCAATAAAAATTAAATATCTTTAAAATTTTTACAAAAAAAAAACTTATAAAACTTCAATCTACATAAATATTCACAATTCTATAAAAAAAAATCTTAAAAATCTTAGAATTGTTTATAAAATGAACATTAATTATTCTCACAAATTTATCTTTAATAGTCTGATCTTAGGGTGCACAGAGTATGTAGAGAACGTGCACGTTCTAGGTTCAATTTCTCTCTAGATTAAGTAGCTAATTTAAGTGGGAGGATGTGGAGTACCGCGCTACCCTTTTTAGATTTTACCTATACCTTGGGCAACTTTCCTACATAAAAAGTTGGCTTGGCTTCATAGATGCTTGAAAAGGACCATTGAATAGAAAATTGAGATAAGATATTTGGAACCGTTATGAGTATGAAAGAAACAAGTTTCAATCCTTTTCTAGGTAAATAATAAAATACTACTTCTTTTCAAGCATCCCACTAAAATGTCAATCAGATTCTGTGTATCGGTTATGGTGGGGGGAAAGGCCAAGGAACTCGCACGATGTGATTCTTCACTTTTTGTATTGGCACATGGTAACTTGTTTTTAATTGGACCAATTTCAAAAGCTACATTACATTATTGGTAATATAAAATATTAAGGTATGTAATTAGATGACAAATGTGTGGCCTAAATGAGCCCAAATCAACCAGAGAGGGTCTGAGGGGCCAGTTTTAGTGACGAGATTAATGATGATTAGCTCTTAATACACTGATTGGGCCCAGAGGTTTGCCAATTACCCATCAGGGCCCTCCCAAAGATCCAGTCTCTAGGGCCATTACAGTTTTCTCGCACCTTCTGAAACAAATCTTCTTCGCCACAAAAAGGTCCCTGAAAGTGGGAATTTTGAATTTCACGTTTATTCCATTCCGGACCGAGCAAATCAAGTGCCTAAACATACCCAAAAGACGATAAAGTCAATCTGGGGTGATCTTGCGCGTATCACGTTTCTGCATAAAATGCGAAAAATCATCATGGATATGGTGCCATGGTGGAGCCCGACACGTGTTTGTGTTTATTTTTAGATCTTTGTCCTGATGCCATCAATGCAGCCAATTACAGAACCGGCTCGGCCGCGGTATCCTTTTGGGCGGGTAGCGATCCGTATGTCCCAACAGCTGCCTATCAGTTTTATAAAATGGACCTAGCAGAAGCAGAAAGCAAAGAGCACTGTGTGATTTGACAAAATCACTTTGAGAGAAGATTCGGTCCCCGACTTTTCAAATCATGTCTATGCAATCAATGCAAGGAAGATCCAACTGATCCTTATAGATATTTGCCGCATTCTGTCTTATATCAATCCAGGCAGGGTGAGGAAGGTATACGTATATATTGATTGCGGGTAAGGGTTGGTAATTTATCCGGTTTCCGCTTGAACCCATTTTAAAAAAATTTCAGAAATAGAATAGAAAATTCGATAAAAATAAAATGTCAGAATTTTTTGATTTCGATTTTTTTTTTTTTTAAATATTTTTAGGATTCAAACGACACAATTTGACTTAGTCACGAAGACTGAAGACAAACGTGAGTTTGAAGTTTCAAACTTTCGCGACTCTTTTTGAAATGTTTCTCATTCTCCTTCCAAGGCAGCCCTAACTCTACTTCTCAGCCGCCAGCAACAGTCCCCCCCCCCCAACCACCTTTGAGTTCGGCCTCTGTCCCTCCTTAAATCTCCATCTCTCTCTCTCACTCACAGATCTCTCAACCCTCTCCCGACCCTCCCGAAATATCTCTCTCTCTCTCGCGGGTTGCTGCCATTAATTGCGTTTTGGTGGCCGAACCTCTCACTAACTCTCTATCACCAAGTGTTTTGGAGTTGGACGGCAGTGCACTGGGTCTTCAATTGAATTGGAGTTGGACGGCTGTGTCTTATTTTGGCATTGGCATTTTGGTCTTCAATTTGGTCTTCACTCTTCAAAGCATTTTGGCAAACGAAATTGATAGACTCGCAGTAGAGATGACACTACTAGAAGCACATTAAACATTTAATAAAATCTTTAAAAGAGAGAATTGGAAGTTTGGCGCAATAGCAGTTTACTTCCTTTTTTACCTGTATACATGTGTTGTTAACGTGCAATAACTAATAAGTGAATGGCAGTAGAAAGACAATGGAGCCCAAACTAAATTTGGGCCTTTAGGCCCAGATAAGGAACCAGAATTTTCGGTTTTCGGTTCCAATTCTGATTAATTCCGGAATAAAAAATGTAATTCCGGTGGGTACCGAACCGGAACCGGAATGGGCATTCCGGTTCCGTTCCGTTTCGGTGTCCACCCTTAATTGCGGGGCAGGCATACGCCAGCCTGTATCTCTCAGGTTGATTTAAGTTCTATCAATTTTTATTAGACTACTTTTAGCATATTTATTCCGTAATTGTTTGGTGTATATGAAATTAAGAACTGTATAGATTCACTAACAGGACTGTGGTTCGATTGATACTACTCATGGTTTACTAGCATAAAGGTTTGGAGTTCGAGTTAAGACATAAGTTGAAATCGCTTGCGAAAGTACAGCCTGACTTGGACCTAGTAGACGGGACTGACACTCGATAGTGGTCTTGTTAGTGTTGTAGTGAAGGGCTCACCTATCGGACAGTAACTATGGCTTAAGCCAAACATTTCTGCAGCTGAAGTGCTCCTTATGGTCACATTCAGGGAGGATTGCTATGCTGGTCGCCCCCACTCCCCTTATTGCCTAATTAAAAAAAAAAAAAAGAACTAAATGAATATAAGATGGTCCGGACATAGTTAGGAAAAAAAGAGAGTTAATAATTAGTCATGAATTATGATTAATCCTCATGTTTTTGTGATTATAGTTTATCACACTCTCTAAACATTTGATATGTTCACTTATTTGCTATTGAAAATAAAATATGAGAACAAAAGTTACATCTAATGAAACTCTTGCTGCTGAAAAAAATAATTCATGTAGATTGCATTGGAGTGGTGGCCTTTCTGTTTCCCCTTATGGAAAACAGCAAAGCTATAAGCTATTTCATATAATCTCCTAAATGCTGCTTTTATTGATTCTAATTTTGTTCGAATAAGTTAGGGGGTGTTTGTTTCCTCAATATTTTGTCACATACACGCTTCACTTTTCATAAATCTCAATAAATTTCAATAAAATAAAATTTTAAATTTTAAAAATATTCTCTAAAATTTTAACAAATAAAGTTAATAAGATATATATAGACAATATCCTGAGATCGATTTTTTTTCTTTTTTTTTCCCCATAATTATTTGTCGCTCAGTAGTCAGTAATTTGAATAAAGCTATCGGAATCATTGTTCTCGATATCCGCACTTACTTTTCAACTACTTTCTCTAATGTTTTTTTCTTAGTATTTCTCTAATTGGTTACAATAAAAAGTCTTTCATATTGCCCCCCCCTTTTTTTTTTCGTATTGCTTATTTAACTGCTTACAATCTTGTACAGTGGGGCTGCTGCTCAAAAGTTACTTTGTCAGGTACCGCTTGCAAATATGCCTATGATAGCTCTCGAGTGCCATACATACATTTTTAATGTATAGCTCTTGTGTAGACACCTGCAGAAAAAAAAAGAGAGAAGAGAATATCACAGAATATTGCCGTAAGTTGGAGGAGGTCTAGTGTGTATAAAGTTTTGAGTGCCAAAATTTGGTATCATTAAAAAAATTATAAAATAATCTATTTTTTATTGTCAAATTATTAATTTTCACTATAATATTCATTGAAATATTTTCTCTTACTCGATAGGCTATCTTCACTTTTTACCAACTCCTATACACCAAAATTCTAATAATCCCAAAATTTTGATACTCCAACACACTCATACATTCTAATTATATGATCATCATATCTATGGTGGGCCTGTAGACCAACATGTATCAGACGACTTCGATTATTTTACGAGGGGATGATTATATTTATAGCTATTGTCAATTGATTTTAACGTATTACACTACTTGAATCGAGCATATGAGTTCCATAGAAGCGGATCAAAATTCTCTATAATTCTTTATCAAAATTACAGTATTGGATAAAGAATTGCGTATGAAACATATTTGTGATAGAGTCGTTGATGAGCAACTGTTCTTGTAAATTTTTTTTCCAGACAATCAAAGAAGTTTTATTCTGACTAAATAAGTTTGCTTCACATCTGGATGTGGAGAGATTATTACAATAGACACTAAACATAGAGGGTGCAACGGGTTAGAATTCCATCATAAAAGCTTTTATACAAATATGTTATAAGGAGGGGTTAGAATTTTTAAAAATAAATCTAATGACTGAGCTAAGTCAAATTAAGTCCTTTTATCTTTATCTCATCTCATTGAACGAGGTGGTCAAATTCATTTTTTTAATCCTGATTGTTGCTTATAATAATTTAGAATAAACAACCTTAGGATAAAATCTTTCCCGGCACAATGAGCTGACCACAAGACAAACGGGCCTAAAATCCGACAAATAAAGTGGGCCTAAAAGCTCAAAGAACAAATCTGGGTCCAATGACCCGCCATTCAAAACTTGGATGCAAGACATTGTTGGGGCCCAAAACATTTTGGCCCATTTCAGTCCAGAATTACCCCCAAAAGAACTTTTAGGTACTTGGCTACTTGCAAAGCATCCTGGTCGCTATGCTCCCTGCTCCCCGTCTCTAGATCCTCCCTCTCCGGCCCTCGCTTTTTACTTTCCCGCCTTCTCAAAGGAGCGAAAAATTTTCAAAGGAGAGAAAGTTTCCGGCAGAAGCGAACCAGAGCCAAAGCTTTCAAGAGCCTAGCTACGAGTTTGAAACCCGGCCAATGCCGGTCAATGTCGACATGGCAACTATTATCCGACCCCGGCAAAAATTTCCGGTGGGAAATCTCCGATCGAGACCTCCAAATCAAACACGGCGATGATTTTGATGTACCTAATGGCACTCCTATCCACGGCCGCAATGGCTGCTCGTCTCCCTTCTATGTCCGATCTCGTCCTTCAAGGCAAGCGCGTACCAAATTCTCTCTCTCTCTCTCTCTCTCTCTATATCTTCCTCTCTTTTTTTTTTTTTACATGCCTTTACTCGTTCTCTGCATTTGGGTTTGGCACACCACAGAGTGTTCTATGCTTCTGGAGAATTGCGAGGAAAGTGTTGGGGGCTTCCCCGTGTTCCGGACTGGGTTGGGAGAATCGGTCACAGTGAAACAGTCCTCGATTGCGAAGGCATTGTCTGTTCTCAGCGACGATTCGGGTGCGCATTATGTGGTTGTTTTCTTGTTTAGACTATCCATCAATCATCGGCTTTTAATATATTTTCCCCAAAAAATCGAATTGTTTCGGTTCAAATCATATCAACATTTGTAATTCTCCGGATATAATAATGTAATGTGACAAGTCTCTCGATGGTATCAAAGTTTTTTAGTGGTATAACTTGATATTTGATTGTTTGTCACTCTTATCTCCCTCTATTCACTTGGTTACTAAGAAACTGGCGATGTGAGGAGAAAGGAGAAATTAGACCCCACTTTATGCGCAGTATGGTTCTTAAGAAACTGAATGACAGGACCTGCTTGCATACCCAGGTTATGAATGTAGGTTCCGTACCAACAAGTCAATATTTGCAGTTGGCAAATTTTGGCTCATTAAATGCTGCAGTCGGGCGTGCAATTCCTCATAATTGCAGCAACCCGGCAAGATTTGTACGTACCTGCAAATCTTGACAATTGTGTTTTTGTTTCACACTCTTCTCTTCCTCTAAATAAATCAGTGAAGTGGGTGCAACGTGAGGGAATGAAAAAGTGTGAGAGAGGGGTGCTGCAGTGAGAGAGAGTTGTAAATTTGGTTTTCGGTGAAATCAAAGTTCTCTCCTCCTTGGATGTAGGCAATTGCCGAACAACATTAAATATTGGTCTCTATGTGCTTGGTATTTCGTTTCTGTGCTCAACAGTGAAAGCTTGAATGAGTTGAAAATTTTCCCTCCTTGAAAGCCAAATTAATCAAGAATCGGAAACTTGCTTTCATGTTCCCTCATTTACTTCAGTTTCTAAGCAATCCCAAAGAACATTGCTGTCTTGTTAATACTAGATGTGATGCGTCTATAAAGTTTGATAATTTGAGACTATCAACTTGTCTTATATTTGTCTTTGGGAGATAACTTTTGTGACCATTTAGTTTATTGTGCAGGCCAAGTGCTAGCTAGGGGCGATGGATGTGGTTCCTCGAATTCACTCTTCCAGACAGGTTCTGGGAAAATGGTCAATATATCTTCAGATGGTCTGGTTAGAGCCAAGACATTGTTGGGATTGGAAGAAGATACTGATAATGGTGTATTTCAAGGCCTTCAACATTTCGTGAAGCCTTATAAGTCCCATGGGCAATTTGGAATTCATGGTATATATCAGATGGAAATGAGAGAGGGTGTCAACAATTCTGAGAATAAGGATGTTAGATCAGTTCCAAGGCCTTTACTATTTTCTACGACTGGTCAATCACAAAGTATATTGAACAATCAGGTGAATCCAAACGTTTCAAACCCAGAAATGCATAACTCAGCTCTCCAACCACCTCCAATCAAGTTCCATACTGCAGGTGGAAAATCTATATCTGTCTCTGGTAATGCACTGAAACGTGCAATGAGCCTTCTTGGTGATCCAGAGCTGGGAACTTTCTTGAACGAAAGGGATGCAGCTGATTCAGTTTTTTCAGTTTCAAAGGAGATAAGATTCACTGATACTTCGTCAAATGATGGAAAAGATCCCTGCACTCCCTTCTCTCATGAGGATATGGCAAACCACCAAAACACGTCAAATTTTTTTGTATCGCCATTGCGATCGTCTTCCAATCACATGCGGTTGTCAGTCAAGTCAGAACTTAGTATTTCAGGAAAAAATTTGATCAAAGAATTTGATTCTATCCACCGTGACAATGTTTATAGGGTAAATAGTAGTGCATCTTCTCTAGAGACATGCTTAAGTGATGGGCATGGTTATCCCAATGGTGAGGCAAACGCTTCTTTGGCAAATGGTTTCTGTTCAACAACTAATTCATTTGGACAGTCACCAGGCAGGCCATTGGTTGATATTTCAAATATCATTGGCACATCTTGTACAAAGAATGGACAGATGACCAGTCTAAAGAGAATACGTGGAAGGAGTTCCAGTTCTCCTTTCAAAAGGCCCCGCAGTTCTAAATTTACCACCCCCTTGAACAAGACAGTTCCATTTGTTCCTAATGGTAAAATTGATGCCGGCTTTCAACATACAGCTTTGTGTTTTTATTAGTCATAATGCTCCTTCATTAAGCTACATGTTCCATCAGGTTTTTCTACTTTGCCATCTGAACGTTCATGTTTCAAAAGAAGAATTTCTACACGATACCCATTTCAGATCCCACGAATGTATATCCAGGAATACTTTAAAGTGCCTCCTTCAAACCATAATGTGGTACACAGACTTTCACTTGTTTCTTATCCCTCTAAAAATTTCTTTTGCTAATGGCACTGACATTGTTTTATGCATCCAAATGATTATAGTTGGAGATTTTGTCTGACCAGGGCAGATGCATCAAATCAGCTAATGCAGAAAAGTATATGTTTCTTGATGAAAATGGCTTAAATTGCATCGGACCAGAATCTTTTTTCCACATGTTGGCTCGGTCTGGAGCATCAGCTCAATATGCTTCAAAACAGTAGGTTCTCAGAAAGCTTTTGCTCTTTAATGCTCCTCCCCTCTTGTGGTGGGAACAACTATTTCTAAAGTCATACTGCTTCTTGGTTTTAAGATTCTGTATTGATCTATAGAAACTTAGGTGGGAATATCAGCTTTAGACAATCTATAACTGAGCTCATATAGAATTGGGCTCAGCCAACAATGTTAAACAAGATGGCTCTTGTAATTCAGATTGTTTGAGTTCTGCAGCACCTTGAATCTGGTTGCATTACCGTCTGTGGAACTCCTGTGCTGTTTAGTGGTTCAGGGTCAGCAGTGTGGTTGTTAATGCTCTTTTATTAATTTAGAAGATGCTTTGTTCTTTAAGTGATCGTTAGTGTTATTTTTGCCTTATGTGCCTATCCAGGTGGGTCATCAATCACTACAAGTGGATTGTTTGGAAATTGGCATGCTATGAGAGATGCTATCCATCTAAAGCTGCTGGAAAGTTTTTGAGTGTGTCCAATGTGCTTGAGGAATTGAAGTATAGGTATCTATTATCATATTGTTTCTGTTTAGTACTGGATGGACAAGACATCTATGAGATCAACTTGTGCATTTACATAGATATGAGAGGGAAGTCCATCATGGCCACCGTTCAGCAATTAAAAGAATTCTTGAAGGGGATGCATCGCCTTCTTCAATGATGGTTCTATGCATTTCAGCTATTTGCTCTACTTGTGACCTAAAGAATGAGACTTCTTCAGGGGCAGTGGTTGAGGCTGAAAATAATAATGCCACAAAAGTTGAGCTAACTGATGGGTGGTAAGAAAATGCTTACGGGCATCCTCTGTCGCTCATACTATGTATGAAGTTCTTTGGCATTTAGAATTGTCTTGTCCCACAGGTATGCAATGGATGCAGTTTTGGATGTACCGTTGTCAAAGCAACTTGCTGCTGGAAAACTGTTTGTGGGACAGAAACTTCGGGTAATATGAATATTTCTATCTTCTTTGATTACAACATTTCCTTCGGAATTGCCTCTTATGTTTTAGTTTGTCCTGTGAAGATCTGGGGAGCAGTATTATGTGGCTGGGTCGGCCCTGTTTCACCCCTTGAGGTTATTCTAGTCAGAAGTTTTTTTTGTCTAATTGGCAATGATTGCTTTCTTTCTTTCGAGGATTCTCTAAGGTTTTTCCTTCAATTTCAGTTGTCAAGGACAGTTAGTTTGCTATTGCACATAAATGGGACATACAGAGTTCATTGGGCTGATCGACTAGGATTCTGTAAGAACTATTTGGGTTATCTACGGGCTGATCTTAAAGCCAGTTCTTTTCTTCCCTTGATCTAATGCATAGTCCTGACATCTATTTTGGTAGGTAAAGGTGTTGGTGCTCCTTTAGCATTTAGGTGCATTAAGAGTGCTGGGGGTCCAGTCCCTAGGACTTTGGTTGGAGTGAGACGTATTTACCCTGTCCTTTACAGGGAGAGGTAATTGAAAAGAAAATTTTGTTTTTGCAAGTCTGCGTTTGGAATGATGAAACTCCTCCCTGTTGCTTTCATCTAGGTTATGTAATGGACGGTCGATTGTAAGATCAGAGAGGATGGAGAGTAAAGTGTTGCAACTGTTCAACCAGAGGTGATGTCAATTCTTCCATAGTGACCCAATTTTTAATTTCTTACCCTATAAACATTCATTGGTAGTGTCTGCGCAATCCCTTAACAGACGTTGATGTTCCTTCTGAAAATTTTAGATATCTGTCCGTTCTAGTGTTTCTTTTGGTGATTGATATTGAAGTACGTTCAGTAACCATGCTTGTCAGTCTTTTCTGATTATTCGAGGTCTAAAGGACATTGCCAATGCTTGTTCTTGCTAGAAAGAATGGATAGGAGTGTAGCCTATGCGGGTACAATAGGTAATAGGAACATTAGTATGACAATCCTTTAGCACATTGAATACAATGTGACATGAATACAGGGCACTGTTGAAATGAATCGATTATGGTGGTGTTTGAGTGCCAAAATTTTGGCTTAATTAAAAAAACTACAAAATAATCTCTCTCTCTCTCTATCAAATCATACTTTTCCATTATAATAAATATAAAAAATTCATTTAAATCTTCTCTCTTTTCATGACTTTTTCACCAATTCCATACCAAAAATTTTGACCATTCCAAAATTTTAGCACACAAACACCACTTGAGTCTGATAAATACGGCTCCTTCTAGAAGTGGCCATGCTATATATTCTTTCCTAGGCCCTAAACAAGTCCATGCCAAATCCTATGGTTTTAACTGTTTCCCATCTTGGCTGACTAATTGGTGCTATAAATGGTGTGAAATGGACAGTCTGTGAGATCTTTTTCCTGTTAAGGATAAGGATGCACAAGGACCTATGATTGTGTAAAACCCCATAATCATCATGCATTGTTACAATTTTTTTTGTTTGCACCAGTGTAGTTTCGTTTTCGTCTCTGTATGGTTTTATTTGGCTGCAGGCGATCTGCCATTGTGGAGGGCATGATTTCTGAGTTTCGAAGAGGCACAAAAGGCTCATATATTTATGATGACGGTAATAGTGAGGAAGGAGCAAAAATTCTAAAGATACTTGAGACAGCTGCGGAACCCGAAGTATTAATGGCAGAGATGAGTTCCGAGCAACTAACTTCATTAGCTACTTATCAAGCAAAAATGGAGGTGGGTTTTGGATGTTTTGCTCGATGGAGAAGTCCTCATATAAAATGAGATTTACTAACAACTGCTATTCTGAACATAGGCAATGAGAAGGTTAGACATGGAGAGATTAATTGAGAAATCTTTGAAAGATGCTGGCTTAGGCGAAAGAGTAGTCACCTCATTTATGAGGGTGAGGGTAGTGGGACTTACTGAGAAAATCTATAATGGAAATGGCCACCCTAAAGAAGGTTTGATAACAATCTGGAACCCTACAGCAAAGCAGGTGAGTTCAACAGTGTTGCCATGATTTTGATTGTTCCCTTCTTTATGTATTAGTTTGCCCATCTCCCTCGCCCCTTTCTCTCTCTTCTCCCACTAATTCCTCAACCCCAGTGTCTATGCGTATGTGGTATTCAAGCCTTTCAGGTTAATATTGTAATATTATTGCTGAATTGCTAGTCATGAGTATGTTGTAGGGACTTTCCAATTGTTTTAGTTGATTTACTCACTATTGTGACAGCAACATGAGCTGGTCGAGGGACAGGCTTACACTATTTCAGGACTCGTCCCAATCAATTCTGATGCAGATACCTTATTCTTGCAAGCGAGAGGATCCACTACCAAATGGCAACCCTTGCCTTCCGAAGTGATTCAGCACTTCAAGTGAGTCTTTATTCACTTTCCCTGTTACCTAGAGTTAAAGATAATAATAGAACCAAGCTCATTGTTTCCCTGTGTAGGCCTTTTCACAGTCATCGTAAAGCAGTCTTATTGTCAAATTTGGGTGAAGTTCCTCTTTCAAGGTGAACTCCATATCTTATCCTTTCCTACTGATGTTTTTTTGCTTTTCCTCTATTTCTTTTTTCAGGAAAGAGAGAGAAGTTGTGAAACTCTAATAATTTTTATTCTGGCTATTCAGTGAATTTGATGTAGCTGCAGTCGTTGTGTATGTGGGAGAGGTTTTTACAACTCCTCACCAAAAGAAACAGTGGGTGTTTGTGACGGATGGCTCCATTTCTCAGTCAGAGTCAGAAGAATTATCCAACTCTTTACTTGCCATCAGCTTCTGCTCAACGTACACCGATGAGGATTCACTTGCACTGGTCAACTCAAATCTTGCAGGTTCCACGGTGAGTATTCCTGTTCCTTCTGTAATCTACTCCAGAGTGCAATCTCTCTTTATGAATTGTCAAAGACCACTTCGAGCTATGTTTTCTGTAAGAGGTCAAATTCCTCTGTTCCATAAATTTTATACGTCTAAACAATTGAAGGACATAAGTGGTGCCCACAAACAGAAGGAATTAAGTGCCTCTGATTGCTCCATAACTGAGACAATTTACAATGTCATAACTCAATAGGAAAATAACTGCAGCTCTAGATTACTGTCTCTTGAACTCCGAACTCAACAATGCATCATATGCTTGAGTCTCTCTCTCTAGAACCTTTGTTCACCAGCGCCTGAGGTTCCCATCCTTGCACATATCTAGGTTGGCAGGAGGAGCAAGAGCTCCTCCCACTCCCCTTTCTTCCATTGGCAGGCCCTTTCCAGATGATCTGTCCATAGTTTTGTGGGTTTTGTTGTGGTGTTTTGTAAGATCTCTTCTCTGGCGGGAAGACTTATGATTTCCGTTCAGTGGGTCACCGGCCGTCCTTTGTGGCTTTTGTCCGGGAGAAGATCTACCGAGCCATGATGATTTCTAGCACTCCAACGACATCTGATTGGGTTCTGGTATGCCACCAGTATAGGTGCGAGGCTGTCTATTGTCACCCCCGCAAAACACCACCTCTGCAGCCACTTAAGGTGGTGTTTTTTTCTTTGTTTTTGTTATGTGCCCACCCCTGTTGCAGGGGGGATGTTTTGAATCCTTCCAGCTTACTTGCATCTTTGTAGTGTCCTCCGATTTAGGGTGGTTCTTTTGGCTAACCATATCTGGGTTTGGGTGAGGTTAGATAGTTTGATTTCTTTGTAGCTGTGTTTGGATTTGGTCATTTCTCTTCATTTAAATCGTGTTACTTTCAATAAAAATCGCTTGCTCAAAGGAAAAAAGGACCTCAACCAAGAAGTTGGAAATTTGCTAACTAAAGTCCCTTTTTGCACTGTGTTAATTAGATCACTTCTAATTGTTTTCTGTTGTGGAAATTTCCAATGGCTTTTCTATTAAAAAGTGTCGAATGACAACTGCTTTCATGTCTTCTCAAAATATGCATATGCTCGCCCTTTCTTCAACTGGAGAAATCCTTCACATGAAAAATGTCAAACCCCCCTTTCCCCCTCACTCCCCCACGGACACTTCCGCACAAAAAAACCCGTAATATTTTGTATTGGTGACAGCTTATAGATTCCACATTGCAGGTTAGCTTCTGTAATCTCATCAAGAAGGCGAAGGACCAAATGAATCATCTCTGGGTAGCAGAAGCGACAGAAAATTCAATCTACTTTCTGAATTTTGATACTCCCAATTGTTCTCACCTAAAAAATGCAGCTGCCTCGGCTCAGAGTTGGGCAAAGACCTGTAGCTTGGTGTGCATTTGTGACTTTCATATATCCTGGTTATTGCATTCACATGTTGTCTGCTGTTTAATCAATTTCTTGTCCACTTTTTTGCAGACTATTGATCAACTTAGAGAGAAGGTTTTATTTATTATTGGCGATGGTAAATGCTAGACGGTAGGGAGCTGATCCAAAATTGACGAGTAAGTCTCTTCTCTATTCTATTTGTGTCACTTGACACGGTGACTGGGTGTCTGGCTCTGACAAATTACGTGCTTATATTTTCAAGTTTCTCCACCTCGATGCTAATTTCATCCCAAAGTCGATGGATATAGCGAGCTCTCATCTGAATGCTTGCAAAGTTTCACTTTGCGGGTATAAATCTCAATCCTGGTTAATATGTCACCTCTTCTTTGTGCTTGAACTCTACTATTATCGATGTTTAATTATCATGTACTTTTCTTCAGGTCTGATCCCTGAGATATTCTCAGCATTGGCATTTTCTGGGAAAGTGTGCAGTAATATTCCACTGTATATGCGGGGAAGAAACTACTAAGCGTGCTCGTGTTAGGGATTGCAGTCACAAATGCATTTTCTGTTCTATAAATCTTATCACATAGGCTTTAAGAACTTGTTTTTATCTTTTTTTGGGTTTTGGGGGGCGGGGGTTTGGTCAGGGGACTGGAGTGAGGATTGAGTATGTAGTGGGAGGATGGCTGACTGGTTCAACCCCCAGTGGTGGGATACTTTAAGATCAATATTACAAAAAATACATGCATCGCCATCTATATGGTTTGTGCTCATCGCTTGGTTAAGTGGGTTGCTTCGGTGGATGTTTTTGGTTCCTTAGCTTTGTCGGACATTCCAGCGCATGTTTATAGCTGTGACTCTTTGTAGTCGTTTACCGTACACAGAAAAAAAGAAAGAAAGGAAATCAAGAAAGACGAGACTCGGTTGTGTGAGTATGGCATCTCTCTTCTGTATCTTCCCCTTGGCTTCTTTGGCCATCTTATCCCCCTGCTTTATGTATAGTTTGTGCATCCAAAAGGGGTCGATTAGTACAGTTGGGTCTTGTTTTACGGGTACTTCGGGAAGAACATTCATGTCTAGCCATGAAACGAGAATGAATTTGCTAATAAAAAAAAAATCCGATAAAGATTTGGAATTGGTTTGACTTTGCCTAGATTGGGCAACGTGTTAAGCCCGGCTTTAGAGAGAGGCCCAATCGCTTCCTTCACCTGCGCTGCGCGAAAAGGCAAGATTGGTAACACAATGTAATTCCTCGGGGCAGAACGGGAAATAAGTGCAAGCACATTTCACACGAGAAAGCCGCAGAGAGGGAACGTAAAGAAAGAAAATTTCTTTCCTTCTTGAAACTATAAGGAGTGTGTTGTTGATAGGTTTTAAATAGAGATTGACTAGAGACAAAAAAGGCAATAGTACAAATTGTAAGATGACAACTTGCTATTTCTAAACGTTGAACTTTAAAGCTTTCCTTTTGTGATTTGTCTTGACCGTTGCATAGAGTAGCTGTCATGGTAGATAGGTGTTGCCTTATCAAGCTGACTTCTTTGACTCCTCAATCAATGAGATTTGTTTCCTTTTATCCCCCCTCAAACGAATCTGGGGAACCAGATTGAGTTTGGTGCGCAGAAATTCAAACTGAGGCGTGATAAGGCTTTCGTAAATATATCTTGTCTGATGTTGAGAAGATGTAAACCGAGTAACCAAATCACCATTGAGGACCTTCTCATGAACAAAATGCACATCTAATTCGATATGCTTACTTCTCGCATGGTGCACTGGGTTTTTAGCTAAGTGAAGGGCGCTCTTGTTGTCACAAAAGAGAGTTGGTTTGGTAGAGAGTGACACATTCAGATCATGTAGAAGATATGTTAACCAAGTTAATTCTGCAGCGGCATTAGCCATAGCACTATACTCAGACTCGGTGTTGGAGCGGGACACAGTATGTTATTTTTTTACAGACCAGGAAATGATATTGCAACCGAAGAAGGTGCAGTAGCCGAGGTGGATCGACGTGTAGTAGTGCAACCACCCCAATCGGCATCGGTAAAGGCAAATAACCGCATGGAATTTGTTGAGTATAGTTGAATACCGAGATCAGCAGTGCCATGGATGTACCTAAGGATACGCTTCACAAGCTGAAAATGCTCATTAGTAGGAGAGTGCATAAATTGGGAAACATAATTGACACAATACGATATATCAGGATTAAATGTCAAATATTGTAAAGCCCCAACAATGCTGCGATAATGGGTGGCGTTAGAGTAGGGAGTGTCATCCGGGTGCACATTTTCTTGGTAGACATAGGTGTCTTTGTGGGTTTACATCCTTCCTTATTAGCACGCTTGATCACATCAAGAGCATATTTGGTTTGAGAGAGATGGAGACCATTCATGTTCTTGGTTACCTGCACACCTAGAAAATAATGGAGATAACCAAGATCCTTCATGTCAAATTCCTTGTGCAAGGAACGGATGAAGGTAGTGATGAGAGCTGGTTGATCCTGTCAGTATAATATCATCCACGTATAGGAGTAAAATAAGCATATCAGAGTTATTGTTATAGATAAATAAAGAGGGATCAGCCAAGCTACATTTGAAGCCAAAATGTTTGAGATAGGTATTAAATCGAGAAAACCAAGCTCGATGAGCTTGTTTGAGTCCATAGAGAGCCTTGTTAAGTTTGCATATATGATTAGGAAACTTGGGATTAGAAAATCCATTGGGTTGGTCCATAAAAACTGTTTCAGGTAAAAAACCATGGAGAAAAGCATTTTTGACATCTAATTGCCGAATAGTCCAATTTTGTGCAAGAGCGATAGAAAGAACAACACGAATGGTGCCTTGTTTAATAACTGGGGAAAAAGTTTCATGATAATCGACACCATCGACTTGATTAAAACCTTTAGCAACGAGACGCGCTTTCAATCGTTGAAGGGAACCATCAGCATTTAATTTTGTTTTAAAAACCCATTTGTTTCCTATAACATGCATATGAGACTCTCGAGGAACTAAGGTCCATGTTTTATTTTTCCTAAGCGCATCCAATTCTTCATGCATAGCTTGCATCCATCCCTCATGTTGTAAAGCTGTCTTTACTGTTTTTGGTTCTTGAGGAATCGGATGGAAGCAATAAAGATTAGCGTACTTAGGATTGAGTTTGATTATACCTGATTTGCTTATGGTAGTCATGGAATGGACAGGAACTTGTGGAGGGACAGGATCAATATGTGGAGTGGGATCATGAAGAGATTGGTCCGTTGAAAGGGGTACCACAGGGTTGGAAGGTTCCTGCACAAGCTCAGTAAGAGGAAGAATAGGTGGAACAGAGAGTTCTACCTGAGAATTTAGTTCCCTAATATTGCTTCATTTTGAATTTGAATAGAAGATGCGTCATGCCATTCGGTAAAAGTGCTGATTATGGGGGGGAAAAAGTGTTAAAGTGGGACACAGATAAATTTTTGAAAGGAAAATATTGCTCAGCAAAAGCCACATGGCGAGAGATATAGGTGCGGTTAGTGGGAAGATGCAACAAATATACCCTTTATGTCAAAACTATATCCATAAAAATACAAGGTAAGGATTTTGGATCAAATTTGTTCCTTTTGGTATCCCATACATAAGGAAAACATTTGCAACCAAAAACACGCAAACTACCGTAATTCGGCTCCTGATTGAAGAAGATAGAGTATGGTGAAACATTTTTAAGAGTAACACAAGGAAGACGATTAAGAAGAAATACCGCCGTGGAGAAAGCTTCCACCCAATACTTTTTTGGCATGCTACTGTGATGTAGCATAGTAAGACCAAGTTCACGAATGATTCGGTGGCGTCGCTCCGCCAAGCCGTTTTGTTAAGGTGTATGGGGATAGAGATATGATGGGTAATACCCTTATCTTATAAAAGAGATCCAAAGACAGAACTACAAAATTCTCCGTCACCATCGGATTGGAAAATTTTGAGTCTTTTATGGAATTGGCGTTCAATGAAAGCCAAGAATTTTTTGAATTCCCAAAAAAATCAGATTTCTTCGCAGAGGTATAAGCCAAGCATATCTACTATAATCATCAATAATCACAGCATAGTAAGAGAAATGCGCATGAGATAAAATAGGGGCAGGTCCCCATAAATCACAATGTAGTTTTTCCAAAAAAGCATAATCAGTTCTCAAACCATGAAGAAAAGGTAATTTGCTCAATTTGCCTAATTGGAAACTGTCACAAAAGTTTTGCGAACTCTTGCCCTTTATTTTAATTAGGCCTTTGGAATGTAAGATTGTGACAGCAGAAGCTTGGGATGACCTAAGCGTTGATGCCACAAAGTACCATCCACTGCCTGAAACCGCACCGAGTAGTAAGCTTCTGGTAAGGCCTTTATTGTGTAAGGTTGCCTCTTCTAGTGCCCTTCAGAATGATCCTGTTGGTGTCCTGTTCCTTAATAACAAAACCAACACCATGAAAATCACAATGAAAGGGGTAATCGGCGATTAATTGCCTAATAGATAATAAATTTCGTTCTAGATTAGGAACAACCAGGACATTGTCTAAATGGATAGTATGTTTGCCAGAAATAACAGATGCATCACTAATGTGTGTAATAGGAAGTAAAACACCATTACCAACCATAACCCTATCACTACAGTAGGGTTTAAGTTGTGAAGAATACCTTTGTTGGATGTCATATGAGCAGAAGCACAGTGTCGGGTGTCCACTCATTGTCATCAGCACCATCTTGGAGGGTTAAGGGCAAAAGCTTCCTCTGCATCATCCTCTGTTTTTGATTGGTCATATCTCCACCAACAAACACGAGCCTCATGGCCAAGTTTTTTACATATTTGGCAACGAACAACAGAAGTGGAATCACGATCCTTTGAACCTTGAGCATGTGAATTGGGGGTAGTTGGTCTATAGGAATTTGTGGTAGAAGATTTATCTTTGGAGGAGGGAGGACCAGACTTAGTGGTTGACCTATGACGCTGATTTTTCCTTTTGTTTCTTTGGCCATAAAATGCAGAATGTGATCCTGCAGTAACATCATCTTCACTTATATGATCAGCAAAACTTATGAGCAATGGGATTACCTCATTGAAGGGTGGAGAAGGAGGACGCATCATGGAGGAAACAAATGGTAAATAGTCACCTTTAAGACCAAAGAAGATAAAAAACCTTTTCTTTGTCATCAACAGGATACCCAATGGCAGCAAGACTATCGGATAATTTTTTAAAATCTCGCAGATAGTCATTGATGGAGGCCTCAGGCTTTTGCTTAATGTTATGAAGTTACTGTTGGAGATTTAACCTCCTTTCATGTGAAGCGTTGGCATAGGCTTCCTTTAATGTGGACCATATACTAGAGGCAGAGTCAAGGTCAACAATGATGCTGAGAGACTCATCACTCGAAGTCCCCATAATCCAACTTCTGAGTTGTAGGTCTTTCTTCATCTATTTTTTGAACTCAGGATTTGGGGTTGCAGATTCCGTACTGGTGGAACCTGAGGCAGCAATGGTCTGAGGAGGTTGTTGGTCAGAACACCCAGAGAATCATGAGTTGCAGCGAGCACTAGCATTTGAGCCTTCCAGTATTGGTAATTGTTTGGAGTCAGACGATGCTGAATGGAAGTGCTGATATTTGCAGGTGATGCCATTGTAGGTTTGGTTAGGTGGTTTTTGTTTGGTTTGCAGTTTTTAAGAAGTAGGTGACAGACGTAGGCTTTTTGAGATTAGGCCACGATCAATACCGTTTTAGCGTAGGCTATAGAAAAAAGCTCTGATACCATAAAGAAGGAAAGAAGAAAATGTTGAATAAAATTCTCTCCGTAAGGAGTGTGTTGTTGATAGGTTTTAAATAGAGATTGACTAGAGACAAAAAAAGGCAATAGTACAAATTATAAGATGACAGCTTGATATTTCTGAACGTTGAACTTTAAAGCTTTCCTTTTGTGATTTGTCTTGACCGTTGCATAGAGTAGCTGTCATGGTAGATAGGTGTTGCCTTATCAAGCTGACTCCTTTGACTTCTCAATCAATGAGATTTGTTTCCTTTAGCATCCTCCGAACAGTGGGTAGATCTAATTGTACCATTTAAGCTAGCTTCACAATTCCTGATAGACTCTGAGCAAGGAAGATGTTGAGGATGAGAGCTAGTGATTTCGCTGCTGCTTTTTTTTTTTCCTATGCTTTTCTTCTTCGGAAATGGGTACGGCTGCTAAATCTATCAACTCTCTTCTACTGTTCTCGAATCGTTTGCTTGCTTCGTATCATTGTTGTCGTTTAAGGATGTCATTTCAAGCTCAAAACTGTTATTGTTCTTCTGCTACTCCTAACCCTACCAGTCGTGGAAAACCTAATCAGTTCTTGAAATCTGTGAGAGAGCAATGCCGAACTGGAAGCATAAGGAAGCTTGATTCTGCCATAGGATTGTTTGAAAGGATGGATAGCATGCGCCCTTTGCCTTCCATTGTGTATTTCAATCAATTGTTCGGTGCAATTGCAAGAATGGGGCATTATTCGAAAGTGATCACTCTCATTAAAGAAATCGAATCCTGAGGAATTGCTCCCGACTTGCACACACATCACATTTTTATTAATTGTCTTTGCCATTTGAATCGAGTAGATCTCGGGTTCTCTGTGTTGGGAAGAATTATGAAACTCGGTTATCTGCCAGACCATGTTACTCTAAATACTCTTGTCAAGCGGGCTCTGTCTTCAGGGTAATATTGCTGAAGCTGTGAATTTCGTTGATAAAATGGAAAACGAAGGCTAGAAATACGATGCAGTTACCCATGGGACGATCATTAATGCCTTCTGCAAAAGAGGTGAGACCAGTGTGGCAGTTGCCTTGCTTAGGAAGATAGAAGAAGCGAACTTTGAACTCGATGTAGTGCCTTATAACACAATCATTGACAGTTTATGCAAGGACAGATTGGTGACTGAGGCTTTGAACCTCTCCTCTGAAATGACCAATAAAGGAATTCACCCCGACATCTTCACTTACCATTCCTTAATTTTGGGCCTATGCAAGTTTGTGGGTGGAAGGGGCAACTAAGCTATTGAATGACATGCTGCAACATAAAATCGGGGCAGACGTGTGGACATTCAGCATATTGGTCGATACACTTGGCAAAGAGGGGAGGCTTCTAGAGGCAGAAGGAGTCTTCGGTGCAATGGTTCTGAGGGGCATTGAGCCTAATGTAGTCGCATACAACTCCTTGATTAACTGTTATTGTTTGCAAAACAAAATGGAGGAGGCTCTCAAAATATTTAATATGATGTTGATGAATGGATGCTCGTCTTCTGTTTTCAGTTATAGCATTTTGATCCATGGATTTTGCATGAGTAAAAGGATAGATGAGGCGACGGGTCTCTATTGAGAAATTTCAAAGAAAGGAATTATTCCTAACGTCGTCACTACAACGCTCTTATAGGTGGACTTTGCCAAACCTCAGGCTGCTCTAATGTTATTCCATAAGATGCTAGATTGGGCAACATCAGATATCCAAACTATGCTCTTTTGTTGGATAAGGCAATGACACTGTTTCAACAGATGGAAGACCATTGTTGTTTATAACATCTTAATTGATGCTATGTGTAATGTTGGGACTGCAAGAGAACTTTCACAATCTTCCTACCAAAGGATTGCAACCCAATGTTTGGACTTACAACACAATGATCAAAGGATTTTGCAAAGAGGGACTAATAAATGAAGCATATGACTGCTCAAGCAAATGGACAGGAACAGTTGCTCCCCTAATGAGGTTACATACAATACAATCATCCAATGGCTCTTGCAACACAATGAGACATCAAAGGCAAAGAACTATCTCCGAACGATGGTTGACAATTAAGAAGACGAATGTGAAAGCTAGAATCTTTAAAGAGCATATGTGCCTCCCATGGAAGACAGTGTGCCATACATGATTGGTGACTGAGGATGAAATGGAAACTTGTACAATAAAGGAACTTCCAGAGAGCATCTTTACAACCGCCCTTATTTTGGGGTCTTACTACCAATTGCATTGACTAGGCAATAGTACAAATTATAAGATGCTTGGAACACAGATGACTAATGGTAGATATGATGAGGAGATAATCGTGGGGCAGACAAGATGGAGCCGAATGCTTGGTTCTCGAATATCACTCATTTCAAGAAATAAACCCTACCAGAGAAATCTGAGAGAGCAAGAACAGCAACACAATGAGACAATTGCAAAAGGCGAAAGCATTATCTCCGAACTTGATGGTTAGACAATCTGGGTTACTCTTGTTCTGCAAATGAAGCTGTGAATTTCCGAAGGCCGCAGCCATGTTTGTCGATTGAACTTTGAACTCTGCTGATGCAAGGACCTGAAATGAAATGACTGTTATAAAGCAACTAAGCTATTGAATTGCTCAAGAGGCCGATACACTTGTAGATATTCTCGGAATGCAAAACAGGATCGAGTTTGAAGATCATATATTTTGATCATGGATTTTGCCGATGTCCTCGGAATTACTAGTCACTTACAACGCTCTTATAGGTGACTTTGCCAAGTTGCGCTACCTCAGGCTGCTCTAATGTTATTCCATAAGATGCTTTGGGCAACATCCAATATCCAAAATGCTCTTTTGTTGGATAAGAACAAACAATTAACCCAAGCAATGACACTGTTTCAACAGATGGAAGACCCTTGGAGTTGGATATTGTTGTTTATAACATCTTAATTGATGCTATGTGTAATGTTGGCAACTTAATACTGCAAGAGTCTTCCTACCAAAGGATTGCAACCCAAGACTTACAACACAATGATCAAAGGATTTTGCAAAGAGGGACTAATAAATGAAGCATATGAGCTGCTCAAGCAAATGGACAGGAACAGTTGCTCCCCTAATGAGGTTACATACAATACAATCATCCAATGGGTCTTGCACGCAATGAGACATCAAAGGCAAAGAACTATCTCCGAACGATGGTTGACAAGGGTTTCTTAGCAAATGCAACCACCGCAGCCATGTTTGTCGATGTGTTGTCTGCTGATCAGCCAAATAAAACTGTTTAAAAAATGTTTTCAAAGGCCTATGTGAAGGTCTTCTTAGTTCTCTAGAATCAAGAAAATTTTTAAGGGGGATATGTCTATCCATGTCCTTGGACTAGTTTGTTTGTTTGCTACTCTTCTTTTCTTATCTTTCCTCCCAATCATATGTGAACTCCTGGACCCTAGTTAGAGCTAGATATGTCTTCTTAAAGTTGATTCCAAAATGGTTGGAGCTAATGTCTTGTTAAAATTGATTCCAAAATGTGGCTGATGTTATTAGTATAGTCTTTGTTGTTGATGATTGTATGCTCATTGGCCCTTCAACTTTGATTTTTTAAGTGTTTCATTAGTCATAACAAAATTATGATTTACATGGTAAATACCTTGAAATCCTAATACGATTATTGTGCTCAATAGATTATGTTATTGTTATGATATGATTTAGTGACAACCTTACAGGTATTATAGAGCATGTCTTTGTTTCCATAAGTGCTTTGGGACTTTGCGGACATTGCAACGGGAAACCAGCTTTTAGTACGGTATTCTGGTTAGCTTATCAACAGGAGCGAAGTTGGCTGCTTGAATTTTAATATCTAACAATAGTAACATTTTTTGTTGTTATTAAGAAATCTGTTGTCTTAAACAGAAAGGGATTTGTTTATTAACGATACCGAGTGTCTGGAAATTCCATTTTCTTTCTCAATTCTCATCTAAGAAGGGGATCAAGATGGGAACATAAAGGAGGTGGATTACTTCTGCCTGGTTGATTTACTCTATGAATTGTCTTCTTCTTCTTCTTCTTCGTTGAAAACCGTGGATAGGCTTACGGTTTTTCGACTACCATTTCTAGAATATGGAATATGGAACATTATTTCACATGAAAAGTGTCTTACGGTTTTTGGTGGTTCTGCTTTTTGAAATATGGAACATTGTGCATTGTTAGTCTTGCAACAAAATGGCTCGGCATGAACGTTCTTCACAGACCCTGGGAATTTTTGTAAGCTCCCCGAAGTTGATTGCAGTCCCATATTATGGCGTAAATTCTGCTGTGAACCCTGTAATAATTAGAAAACAGAAAGATCTTGATTTCAGATGAGGAACATTCATATCTAAGCATGACGCAAATTTTTGTGTCTTGATAATTGTAAAGAAGCATTCTGAATTCCCTACGAAATCTGCTTCATGTGGGGAAGGGACTTCTAGTATTTGCATCTTGTTTACATCACTATACTGAAATGAACACATTGATAGCATATATTGCCATCATTTTGTTGAGCTTTTATTGTAATTCAGGAATCGAGAGTGAGAATCAGAAAGAAAAGGTAATTCCAATCCAATGGGAACAAACTCAGAGGTCTGCCCTGCCACTGTAAAAAAAAAAAAAAAATTGGTACAAAAACCAAAAGTGGGGCTTTTAATACGGAAAAAAAAAAAATTGTTGTAAAACATGTACACAATTTCTTTCTAGTAGGTTAGGGACCCCTTATAATAATGGATGAATTTAGTGGCCACTGAAATCTTTGTGGATAACATGATTGAGTTTAAAATGTTAGTGACTTCAAAGGATTTAGTCACAAATTTTTATAGCCTTTGAGACCTGACAAAATTGAATTTGGGTATCTAACTAATTCCTAGATTATATTTTTCCTCAAAAAAAAAAAAATCAGGAAATAATGGATGGTGAAAACAGAGCCAAATCAAATTAACCTAGTTCTTGAAACAGGAAATCAGTCAATTTTTCTGCAATGACGCCCAATGAATTTGGTTCCAAATAAGTTGATTCCATTCTCACAAGCAATAAGAGCAACTAGTTTCCAGAAGAATGAAACCATCTACAGTGGCCTAGGCAGGATCAAAACTTGAGCTTTCTCTTCCATTGCTAATTTGCTATAAGAAACTCCTAAGACGACCATATTTGTACACAGTTGGTTCTACAAAAAATGGAATAGTAACTCATTCCATACATCAGGCACACCCGGCAAGCACCAATGAATGCAGTCAGAGTAACTCGCAGGATTTGACAATTGTTCAGGTCTCAATGTCTCCCAAAACTTGCGATATATAGAAGGGTGGCCGTCTTTCCGGTACTCTGAAAGTTGAGTAATGTTGATGACAGAAACCTTGGAACTCAATTGGCTAAGGATCTTGTTCACCATGCGCATTGTCGGCAAGTCAGAACCACTTCCCCAATAGCTCTCCAAATCTATAGGAGTCTTCTGACCAAAGCAATTACCTTCACTTCCTGGTTCCCACTCTCGACTCCTGAATTACACCAAACGTTCAACAAAATGATGGCAAAATATGTTCTAAATATTTTCAGTTTGGGGTAGAGATGAGGCATTGACATAGGATAATGATGTAATAAAATGCAAATACTAGAAGTCCCTCGAAACAGATTTGGAGTGAATCTAGAATTCTTCTTTACAATTCTAAGGATAGAAAATTTGCAGCATGTTAGATATGAATGCTCGTCACCTGAAATCTAGGTCTTTCTGTTTCTATTTATTATGGGGCCAAACCAGAATTTACTCTTATAATATGGGACTGCAGTTAACTTCTAGGAGCTTACAAAAATTTAAAAGGTGGGTTATAGTCTACTTCCCATAAGAAACGAGGTGGCCTTTGGTCTAGTAATCTGGCCTCAAAACACAGGATTACAGAAGTGGAAACAACTTAGATGAGCAGCAAGCACAACTCAACGTTTTGCCATACAAAAACATGAAAAGCTTATCGGGAAGATATTTATAAAATAGTTGAGCGATTTTTGAATTATATTGAGACATTATTTAACTTACACTTGACAATTTCGGACAAGTTGGCGTTTGTGTTACATGACAAACCCTATCCATGTGTGATGCCTCATCTGAGCTTTTAATGTTTTATTAATTGCGTGCAATGAACTAGAAGCATGGAAGACATTTGATTTTTTATGGACTAACAAAAATGGACCAAAAAACGCTAAAACTCTGGCTAAAGTGTATCTGTTTTCTCCGGGTTCCAACTAATGATCCACAAATTGGGAAACTGAAACTCTTAAATTGCTCTAAATTAAATGAAACATCCAAGAAGATGACAGCCAAATGTCAATATCGACAAATGACCATATCCTGTTGTATTAATGACAAACTCTTATACATTTTTTCTTCAGTCAAAATAGCAGTTTCTTAGAACAGACTAAGATTACCACTTTATAACCTATTTGAGTAGCAATAGTCCTATATCCATCTCTAAAATACAAACCCATAAGACATCCCAGGATAATGACTTGTGCCTAACTGAAAGGAAAATGCAAACTAACGATCGGTGATGGTATATCTAATTGTTGAGAATAAAAAAGCTTTTGGCACTCACCAGAAATGTGTAGGTGACATGGTAACAAAAAAGACTCGCTTCTTGAGGGGATCAACTTTAGAAGCCACCCAGTCTGCCCATGTCCCCATGGCCAATTCCATGGCTCCTAGTCCATCTAATTCTTCACACACACCATTGTCTTCAGCACTCCATCTGCAAAAGAAGTATGGGGACTTTTAGTAATTTTCCTGTGTAACTTAATTTAATAGTCAGACTCCTGGTTTGTCTTATTAAGCTTACAACAGCTTAACTGGGCCTTGTCGCCACCACAAGTAGCTGTTGAAAACTAATATATCTGCATGCTCCCACTGTGATGCATGCTTAAGAACTGAATCAGGACGGATTATCCGCTCATCCAATCTATGATTCACTGGGTCATCAGAATTAGACTCGGCAAGCAACGGGGCCCAAAGAAATTCCACAGTTGCATTATATTCCTGCAAATGGCACAAAGATAAGAACACTACTATGATATTCCCAGCATATTTGTTGGGTAGTCCTAATCCCATCCCCATCCATAGCAAGAAAAACTCAACCCCCCAAATTCATGTCTGTTTTTCTATTTCAACGGTCATCACCTACTTAATTGTTCACTATAGAAATAATTTGTAAACAAAGGTGGGAACATTCTTTTCCCCTGTTACACAGAAAAGTAAGATGCTCATACTTTTCCTCCAATCCAATCTCCTAGACGAGGATCTAGCTTACCTCTGCTCTGAAAATGGTAAGAGGGGCATTTGGCGACATTGTCCTCTTATTTGGTGGAATCACCGCCTGTAACAGACATACCATTGATATCCATTGCCCTCTGTTGAGTGAATCCCCTACAAACATTAGCCTTTTCCCTCTCAACTTTTCCCACATTTCAGTCACATTCCATCTGATAGAGAAAAGGCCCCAAAAATGGAGAAGAAAAGTCAATTGATTCCAATCAAAAAGGAAGTGTGAAGGTCAATACTTTATACAATCTCTTGCATGACTTCAGCAAGAAAGCACTCGGATGCGAACTCTGATTAAAATACTCGGAAAGTTTTATGAAGTTCGATTTCACTGGTATAAGAAGCGACCAAGTGTGAGTGAGGCCTAAAATCCGTGCTTGATGCTGCCAAAGACAGCCATGAGCCACGAGGCAAAACTACGCACGGGAAGAAAACTCAACGCAAATAGAAAACTAACACAGAAGCAAAGGAATGACAGAAAAAGAACCTCTTCAAATTGCAGTTGTGGGGTTGCCATCTCCGATACTGGTACCCCAAATCGGATCTTCCATGCTTGTGACAGGCCAATTGGTCCGACATGTACGGACAATCAGGCTCATTGTACAGCGGATACGAAGCATTATCGAACACCCATTCGCCTGAGAACACGTCACACTTCTCAGAAGCCATTCTCCGTTGACCGGACGACGGTGACCGGTCAACCCGCGCGATTCTTCGACCGCTATAGCCTCTCGTGGAGTTGCACTTACTGAATCTATCTAAAACGTCTACGATCCAAGAAAACCAACTAAAACCCATTAAACTCAATCAAAGGAAAAGCACAAGTTCAAATAGACCACAGTAAAGAAATCAACATAAAAAGAGAGAAAAAGGTGAAGAAAACAGCTTATGGTAAACAGCCCTCTAGTGCTATGAAATTGCGTACCTTGAGATGGATTTAACCGATTTGGTTTAACGTAGGTGACTGAAGCTTCCCGATGATGATGAACATGATCCTCCCCTTCATGAATTTGCAGGATGGTACGTTCGTTGTGCAGGACTGTGAAAACTATGAAAGCCAGTAAGAGAATCACCAGCAAAGGGAAATGGGTTTTCTTTCTGCTCCATCGCTGCATCATGAAAGACACCTTATTTGCCATCATGCGAGCAAGTCGGAGGCTCTCTGTCTCGCTCCCGTAAGAAATTTTGACTTTTAAGACTTCAGGAAAAACATGGAGGGACCAGGGTTGTGCTGATTTTCCCAGAGATTTACACGCACTACTTATGAGGAACGTTTAGGACGACGATTCAGGCTTCCTTGCCCTTGGGCTTGCATTACGACATATATACATATTCTGTACCATTTATACATTTTACAGTTCCTAAAGGTCACTTCTCGAAAATTAGAATTTTTAGTTAATTTATTCAATTCGTTTTCTAGACCATAGTTCATTTTTTTTTTTTGGCAGAGTAGACCATAATTGAGTCAAGTTGAAATCAATTAGTTAAAGATTTTTAAAAAACTTTAGATCTTTAATCTGAAATTTTGCTCCTAAAATAATAAAATCCTATTTTATGCTCCTTGTGCACAAGAAAAAAATGGTTCCTATATATATATATAAAACAAATGACTCTTATTAGCTTTGGTGGGCATGATTAGCTGGATCATAGTTGTCTTGGGGGGTATTTGACCTTCACAGAGTCCCAGCAGTTGGTCCCACAAGGAGAGCCGTTTTATTCGTTGTTGAAGGTTGGTGGGTGTTCGAGATATGACGTTAATGGTCTCATTGTCTTAATGGGATTGTCTTTGACCTTTTTGTAGATTTGGAAGGCAGGACCAAAGCGTGTTTTATGTTAGGAAAAGGCAATGAGAATTTGATAGAGTCAAGAACTTGGTTTGGTTTCCATTTTTTACCATATTAGACTCGATCCACTATCATATTTATGAAGAAAAATCAAGGGTTAAAGATGTCATTTCCGTATATGGAGTACTTTAGACCTACCATATATGATTAGGACTTCGAACCCATGCAGATGTCCAGTCGGCCATTAATGTCTCTAAGTAATGAATAAGTTCAAGCATAAAAGAGAAGATACTTCCACAAATAGAGTTTCCAAAACATAATAGAAGCATCTTTTAACTTGTATGATCTGTAGTGTGTACAGCTCGAGTTTAATATCCGTTATGCAATTCGGACAAAAAAATGTAGAAGATCTCGAGAAATCCCGAGTTTGATAGTTGATAAGAGAATAAGAAAAAAACATAGATAATTAGTTAAATATTAATTAATGGGATTTAACCCCTCTAAACTTACCTGGGAATCATCGGAAAAAAAAAATTCCACAATCAATAGAGAAAAAAAATGTACCAAAGCTTTTCATGGAATTGAATTGCATTTAAATTGGAATATTCTAGTCATTGATCATGAACTATAAAAGCAGACAGGAGCTCGTTCCAGACATCAGGCACTCCAGGGAGGCACCAATGTATACAGTCTGCATAAGTGCTGGGTTTTGCGATTTGCTCTTCAGTTAGGGGCTCCCACTGCTTCCTATAGATAGATGGATGCCCTTCTTTCCGATATTCTGAGAGTTGTGTAATGTTGAGCATTTGTACATTCACTCCTCTTGTTTTCAGTTCATCGAGCACTGTTTCAACCACACGCATCATCTTTGGATCCGAGTCGCTTCCCCAGTATCCCTCCTCCACAACTGGCCCTGTTTCTTTGTAGCAATTTTCACCACCACCCCAATTTTCACCCCTGTCAAAATATACACTTGCATATTTCAGAAGACCTGCAGTGTTCTTTGGGCATGCATATATAAAACATTAATTATTGTATAATTATCTAATGAACCCTTAATTTAGAGATAATAATGGGGGGCAGGTTAGACGAGTTTTGATTACCTCTCATGAGTTGGTGACATGCTAACAAAAAACAATCTGGTCTTGGTTCTGTTAACATGGACTTCCAGCCAATCAGACCATGTTCTTAAAGCCATCTCATAGACACGCAGCATCTCTACCTCTTTATAAATAGCATTCTCAGGGCTTTCGAATGATCCCCACCTAGTCATTGATTCCCCCACATCGAAATGATTGAGATTAGATTAGTAAGTCAATGGTTGTATCCAGGATTAACTAATATTTGTTGGAATCACAAATGATTAATTAAGGAGCTAATATTTGGGATACATGGAGTAGTATACTACTTACAGGACTTTCATTCTGGGCCTTCTCCACCATAAGTAGGAGTCAAATACGAGTATATCTGCGTCCGTCCAGTGCCTAGCATGCTTCTCGATTGCCCTGACTCGCACAATCCGATCCGGTAGCCGATGGTTCACCGGATCATCGGAGTTCGATTCCACTAGCAATGGAGCCCAGTAGAACTCAATCGACGCATTGAATTCCTGAATTGGATTTAACCAACCATTAGCTTCTTTGTAAAAGCTAGCATGATTATGTTTCTCTAAACTTTTAGTCCAATACCAAATAACAGCAACGTATGTGCACGTCTTCAGCTAATTTGGAGGAAGCAAAATGTTATACCGAAATATGATACTCATGTTCTTTTATCCCTCGTTGTGCAAATGTTGTTGCACATAGTTTTGCCCAACGGGCTGCTTCTTCCTCTAGGGAACGATGTTTCCCTGAATTTTGTGGGCTCCATTCTAGTTTTCCTTGGGTTTATGATGGTTTTGATCCCCGTTGATGGGTCTGTATTTTTGTTTGTACTCTTTTCTGGTTTTAATGTTAGTGTTCTTCTTTGATTAAAAAAAAAAAGAAAAAAGAAATATGATACTCACAGTGGCCTTAAAGGTAATCAAAGAGCCATTGCTGTGCATGGATTTGAGCTTAGGAGGGATCCATGAATCAACGAGGCAGACCATCGAAACCCACTGACCCCTATTCAGGGAATCACCCACAAACACAAGCCTCCTGTTCCTTAGCCTCTCCAGCAACGCTGTGGCATTGAACCTTATTAACAGAGAAAAAGTTCCACAAAGCTCACATCTTCAGTCAAGATAAATATATATGTATTTGTGTGTGTGTTTGTGTGTGTGTTTGTGTGTGTGTTAGGTGTGCATCCATGGCAGAATGAGACAGATCGAGATACCTAGGAAGGTTACATTGGTGAGGTTGCCACCTCCACTTCTGATAGCTCAAGTCGTTTCTCCCAAACTTCTCACAAGCCAGTTGATCAGACATGAACGTGCATTGCTGCTCTTTGTATAGAGGGTAAGTTTGGTTATCAAATACCCATTTGCCAGAGAACAAATTGCACTTCGACAACAGCTCGTTCGTTCTACCCTCCAACACTCTTCCACTGTCTTGGGTGAGATAAACGGCCGTAATGATCAAGCCGGTGATGAGGAGGGCAACAAGGGATCGGAAGCTGCTTCTGACTGATCCCCATGTTCCAAGAACTATTTGGTGTTTCTTTGCCATTCAATCAAAACACTATTGTTGCCTTTGTGTGTGATTCTATTTTCCTCCTTTTTGAAGTTTCTAGCGGTTGGTGAGAAATCATTTTTCATGCTGGATTTTCCCGAATTAGGAGTAGTGGAGGTGCACGTGGTTTGCTTAAAGGAATAGGAAGTTTGATTTGCACGCACTTTGACTTTAAAAACAAACATTATAGATCAGAGAAAACGGTCCTGCTATAGTTATTACTACCTTAAACCTGCAGGTTTAAGATTTAAAATATCAAACATATAATTTCCATCGGCAAACTACACCAATATCCGAGATATTTTTCATCCAAATTTTCTTTTTTTCTGTGGAGATACTCACGAACATGAATCAATATTTTTTTTTCCGTGGTTAATAAGTAACTTTCTACAAATCCATTGACATATTACAATATTGATGTTGTTTAATTAGGAAATGGACTCAGGTTTGGATAATGGATTCAACCTACTCAACGGTGGATGAATATTTTGTTTTTCGGAATGTCTGGTTAGACCTGAGCTGTTCTCTGCAGGTACCCAAAATGTGGATTAGGTTAGGTTTGTTGACATCTCCACATCCATGGTCGTTGGAGTAAATTTGGAACCTCTAAGAAAAACTCATAGCCCCACCGCTAGCTCTCATGGACTTGAACCCAAAACCCATAAAGTATATGCTTGACAGCAGTACTCGCTAGGCTGACCGGTTTATGAAAATGAAAGTGTTCCCCCACCCCTGAGGTGGTATCCGAGTTGGCTAAAGTTTTCTCCTCGTAGCGATTACGTGTTTGAACCGGCTTGTTGTAGTAGTTGCGTGAGGCAAATGCTATATACATATATAATTATATCAGCTCAAAGGTTCTAGAATGGCCCTAAAAGATTACTAACACTTGTGAAGTTTTGAATTTGAGATCTTGAAGAGATCATACTATCAAGACTCAAGCCTTAACTACCCGGCCAATCTCTTAAGGTTACAGGGCAGCTTTATATTTGATTTGGGGTTATTGTGACGGGCTCACTTTCTCAAGATCTATAACTATAGCTCAAATCGAAAATCTCATAATAGGTGGAAATCTCTCTCTCTCTCTCTCTCTCTCTCTCTATATATATATAGGGTTACTGTGTTATTGTTTATTCCTGCCTTTTTCTAAAAACGAAAGAAAATATCAAAAATTTTATTTCTTTTTTTTAATCAAAACAATTTATTTATTAAAAATTAAGGAGGTTCAAAAAAGTTAGTTACATGCTCTAAAGACCTACTCAAATCTTTCGTATAGGCAACGAGCTAACGAGTAGGGAGGCCAAAAGGTCTTACATAAGCCCACAGAGGACAGAGAACCCATAAATGACAACAAGTTGAGATGACCAATGGAAAAAGAAAGTTGACGACAAAAGAAAGCGGTAGAACCAACAGGAGGCAGAGAAGAACAAGCCAAGAGAGAAAATTGCCAAGCAAGTGAGATGCATGCGCATGCTTGTCGGAAACCATCATCAGAGCACAGATTTGTAAGGTTAAGGTGTGGGCGCATGTGGGACCTCACATGTCATCGGTTCGGCTCTGGGCTGGGACAAAAGTAAGCCCTTGTTGATGTTGAAGCCGTCCATGCTGATTGTGGCTGCCGGAGACCTGCAAAGGAGTTGAGATCTACTCTTGAACTTTGCCGGAGAAAAAAACACAACAAAGAGTTGAGAAGAGGGGTTTATTTGGGAGTTCGACCACCAGGAAGCCTAGAGGAGAGAAGGCAGGGCCAGAGCTCCTCCAACAGTCGAAAAAGGTGGCCAAAGAAAAAGAGAATTCTAGAGAGAAGGGAGA
>RXIC02000485.1:152158-162537 GCA_003952965.2 Morella rubra | reverse complement strand
ACTAATAGCCTATCACCAGAGTAATGATAAGAGATGGCGTGAAGCCGAGTTTTGGACGAGCCGAATGGCTTTTCCTCTCAGCCGAGTTTTTGAAGCTAATAATTTGCAATTCACTATAAAATAAGCCCCCTTAAAAAGAGTAAGGTGAGAAAAAAAAAATAGCCACCGTCCTTCTATATGGAACTAGAAAGCACATTCCTCTCTCTCAAACTATAATATACTACAAATTAAAAGTATGGTGAGAGTACTAACATCGTAATAAACTATTGATTAATAAATATTAATTTTTAACAATCAAATCATCCTAATGATATAAGTTTCAGTCCTTCAATTTCTACAATACTCTCCAACAAAATTTCCAATGCATTTAAAATCAAAATATCTCTTGTTAGCTACCATTAGAACATGATTTATTGCGATAACAAATGAAACCATTGAGAAAATTTGACTTTGAAAATCGAATCCAACTTATTTAGCTTATGTGACAAAATAGTTTTCTTCCTAATTTATGGAGATTGAGAAAGAAACACGTCATGTTCTCTAAACGGCTCATTCTAGTGTGCTAATTATTGTTTGATCGAGATTAAAAAAAAAAATCAAGCTCTACGATTTTCAAGTGGAAGATCCGATGAACTAGTTACTATTTGACTCTGTTTTTTTTTATAACGGAAATTTAATGCCGTTTATATCGTGTCAATATAACGGCTCGTCCTGGTGCGCTAATTATTATTTAGTCGAGATCAATAAATCAAGGCTCTTACGATCTCCAAGTTGAAGATCTCAGTGGACTAATTACTATTCTATAAGATCGTTTCTTTAAGCGGCTCATCCTAATACTCTAATTATTATTTGGTTGAGATCAATAAATTAAGTTCTATTATCTTCAAGTGAAAAATCTCGATGAACTAATTACTATTTGGCTCTATTTTTTTATAACGAAAACTTAATACCCATTAAGGATCGTGTCATTCAATTCGAATAAGACAAAGTCGAATATACCGGTATAAAAAATAATAAATAAGATTCAATGCATCTGGTCCTGAACTTTCAACTTAAGTGGCATTTACCTATTGAACGAAACGAGAAAATAAACTATTCACCTTCTTTTGTCTGACCAATTACATTACTGAAAACTGAATCTAATTATTATACAAATGGATTCATTTTTTCGAGTCCCTTCTAGTGCGAACAAACATACCACCTTTATTTGTCCATGAATCGAAGCTAAGCCTACAAGATCAGCTTTGCAATCCCTTCCATGACAAAAGCAAGAAACAAGCCTTGCGTAATTAACTTCACATTAAGAAATAATCACAGGAAAAACTCGGCCAAGCCACAAGCTTTCCATAAAGCACGTAATTATTATCTCTCTACTTTTTGCTAATCAATATTTCTCTCTACTTAGTGTTGGGTAGTGATATGACCCGGCAAAGAAAAAAAAGGTACACGCCACACGTCTTTCTCAAACATCGAGTGGACTTTGGCCCAGGATGACAAAACGCTGCCAGTGAATGTATTTACGCAAAAGACCAATTCGTAGTAATTGTCCAAAGCACCCTTAGTTCAGACCGACGGAGAACTTAGAAAGAGTCCAACTCAGCCACTCCAACTCACTCACCTACCCACTTCCGTTTCATGCACTGACCTCACCCTCTCCTACCTCCACCTAGCGGTAGCGTTTCTTCCTCTCATGCACACGCGTCCCTGACGCAGCCACCTGTTTTGGTATATATTCTCTCTGGCTTTTGCTGCGAGGCTTCAACAAGTTAAAAATTTGCGTCACATATATGGTAATATTAATTTATATTGTATTTTTCTCTAAACTAGATCGTCTAATTTAAATAACAAATTAGAAAAAATCGTTATAATTTCAGGTGAGTGACAGAGAGGTGTTAATGGTTTAAAGTTCCCAAAACTTCAAAAGAGAAGTTGGATTGCCTGCTAAAGAAACTTTTCCTTTTACGTTATAATCTTCGTGTTATGCTCATTTTAGCGTTTGGGTTTTTTCAATTTCTGTAAAAATTTTGGAATATCTCTCTCACGCAATCGACTTATTAGGACATAATTTTTTTTTTCTTTTCAATTCCTCTTCTCTTAACTAATTTGTGGGCATGCCTCAATATTTATATTACACATATATAGAGATATTGAGAAAAGTAAAGGGAATTGTTAAGGACCATTCTACTACTAGAGACAGATGTGGGTACACCATAAAACTATTCAATGGCGTTCGATAGAGAGATTAGAATATAATGAAGAGGTTTTATAAAAAATTAGAGTAGAGAGGGGGACCTTTATAGTATTTGAAGACGTATGACAGTCTCCTTGCAACAAAACTTACGGGGACAAGGGATTTTCATAAGCTGATGATTGGTGGTCTCGGAAACCATTAAAGTAAAAAAATTAGTTCCAAATAAGATTTGAAAGATTTGGACGCTACAAAAAAAATAAAAAAGTCTACATGTGGGAAAGGAAAAAAAAAATCATACAATTTTAAGAACAATCAATTTTTTATTTTATTTGCAACCATTTTTTTAATCTACAAAGCGTGAATTTGATCTCATTTTGCCGTTCTCTTGAGGTAATTCCCATTTTATAACAAAGCAGCTTAAAAACAACGTTACGGAAAGTGGCTTTTTTGTTTGTTGTCGAAAGTCAACTGATAAGAAAATTCCAAAAAAAACTATCAATACCGCCGCCCCGGGGTTGGTGAAGGTAGGTAAGAGTGCCTGCGAGGCCCGAAACTCTCGGCTTGGTTATTTGATGGGCCGCCCTGAGGCCTGATTGGTTCCATCTCCATCGACTCCTGGCTGTGCCTGAGCCCAGCAAAATGTAAGACCATAAGTTCCGACACTGACCATGACTGATTGGGTTTTCCGTAAGGATTCTCCATCCCGGTTTTACTGCTTGGTGTGCTTTTAACAAGCTTCCCCCCGTCTTTTCTCTTGATTTCTTCTAGGCCTTCCAATCACCTTTCGGCTGTTGGTTAGATGCCCCTCTGTGGTTTGGTCATAGGGTGTAGAGAAGGCGGCCCCCTTTGGGCCTTGCAGTTTCGTCTATTCCGTGGCTCTGCTATGCCTCTGTGGCTCTGTGCCTGTAGTTATCTTCGTACTGTTTTCCTTTTCAATGTCAGCATTTTCGCCAAGAAAAAAGAAAACCGAAGATAAAATTAGACTTTTCTTCGGGTTTTGGTCGCAGAATAGGAACGTAGGATCAGAAGATAAGATCCACAGATGGGATTTCCCAGCGTAAATCATTATAAAGTTCTGTAATCAAATTTATCTTCTGGCTTGTTTTTCGTCTGGAATAATCATAAAAGGAACCGATATTTTCGGTTACACTGGCACAGTTTGAAAGTCCCTCACCGACGTATGTCGTTTTCAGTTGGTAGCATTCGGCGGGAAATTCAGTGACACAGGCATAGGACGATGTGAGAAATGGGCCCTTGAAATTATGAGTGGAGTTGGCGGTACCGCAGTAGGCCCTTTTATCATTGAGGCCATGTGCGCCGTGGCACCTATCTCGTGCCTCGGCTGTCGCCGTTTAACAGGAACTTCAACCACCACCACGATGTCTGATCTAACGTCGGTGTCTATGGCTAATTAACCGAAGACGAAAACCCATGACCCAATCACAAACTCAGATCAAAGGGAATTTCAATTATTATATAGTGTCTGTTGAAACTGTTACTACTGTATCTGTCGCTTGTGAAGGTAACCAGCAGGGTGATTTTCAACCTATATCATCATTAAGAACGTCTTCCTTAATTAAAACAATGGGTGGCAGTCTTTTCATACTTCTCGGGACCACTTTTTTTCACCTCTTTTTCCTCACAAATGACCGCACCAAATATATTCATCATACCCACCAACGTAAGATACTACGCAGGAAAGGTCATTGAACATCAACTTCGGATTATGTTGGGGGGGTTTGTGCTGTTTTCCTTCTGCAATCTCCTGCCACAGAAAGAAGCAAAGGGGACAAAAGAAATTTTCTTCTTAGATAATACCCGAAAGTGACCGAAACCCACCTGCATTTTATCGCGCTAAATTAAGGCCCTGCGTCAAAGTGTAGGACTTTAAGAAAAGGTTCTATACTTTAGCCATTAAGCCTCGGAATAAAACTGTTTTTTTTTTTTAAGATAAATCATATAGATAGATTCAAAGAAGTACTAAATTATATAGGGCGTATTCGTTTTGGTGAAATTTAGAATTTAAAATTAAACCCTCAAACTTATAATCCAACATTAATATAACAAACAAATAAAACTCAACATTATTTTTTTTACAAACATCAATACTACAACACTTATACACAAATACCAATAAAACTCCAAATCATCTAAAATATTCACACCATACTTAATTCTTAAAATTTCAACTGAAACAAATATGCCCTTAAACGTACAAACAGTACTCTCTTATTTATGAACAGAACAGGCCTATTTTATCTAAGACCACGACCTCAAATCGTAAAATGTGACCCTATATATGTTAGTAGGGTATTATATATGTGCTCCAGCTTTTCTTACCTAAAAAAGTCCACAGAAAGAAAGGGGAAATTATAAAAATCACTCGAATTAGAGGTCATAAAATCCAAACCAAAAACTCAGTTAAACGAGAACACTTGACCTCTTAATACACAACTTAGTCCAGGTAGCAAACTTATTTTCCTTGTTGGGGCGAAATAATTAAGCCAAGAAAACGAATGTGCGTAAGCATGGAATATATACACAAGTGCATGCTCTTGTTTGTACCTCATCTTGGCAAGGAAAAGGTGGGAGAAGGAGACATGGGTGGGTCAGGTGACTGAATATGGGACAGTTGTCTGATCTAACAGAAGGCATTATGAAGCATCTCACATGTGTATATATTCCCATAGCCAATCCTACAATCAACATGCAAACAAATTGTGGAAGTAGAATTCAAAGAGAAGACAGTGCCCCATGGGTCCCATGTCTCCCACTATACTAATGGGAGCTGTGGGGTCTGCACGATCACAAGAAGATCCATGCGTGTGAGTTTTGTAATTTACGAGCTCCTTGAAACAGTTTTCCACTATTTTTTGAATACTATATATGTATATATATATATATAATGTATATATATATATATATATTTTTCCTGAATTTTGCGTTTACTTACTTCGAGGGATGAATGGTTGAGCCCTTCACCCATGGGGTGCGAGAACAAGAAATGAATCACACGTAATCACTAAGAAAAAAAAAAACCAAGAATCACACGTAATCAAGGAAACGCTACACGCAGTTCACGGACGACAAGCGTAAGAGAACAGAACTATCAAACAAGGCACAAACATCTCGCAATTCGTCGAATCCTCCAGCTCTAGGACGTCCTCTTTCAAACTTCCAACTCTAAATATGCCCAGAACCAAACACGTCGTTATCTGGCCCTGCAAATCACTGCTTCATTTCCCCATCTTTACACAGATCCTCCCGGACTAATCATTCCAAACACACAGTTAAGAACGTAAAAATCGGATTTCAATCTGAACTAATCATACAATCCCAATCTCCAAGTTATAAATAACACAAAAATACCAATCTGTTCATACGACCTTTAATTATACCTTCTCTCACATCTAGCTTCAGAAAACATCCATCTCTCTCTTTATCTTAACATTTATTTTGAGGAATGTCTATATAGCCTCCAAGTCCCTATTAACATTACTTTATATCCCTCTTTTATGCCAAGAATTGTTCACCCCACTATACCTCCAAATATAAAATATTGCACCATAGCCAATTCAAAAGAAAATACACATAGCAGCCCTAACCTTTAAGAACTCCAAGTTTCTGAACCTTTTACAGTAGGATAAACATTATAAAAGATCACACGCTCATTTTGAAAACCCATGACCATTATATGTCTATCTCCTTTCTAATATTACAAAAATTAAAATTCGAATAAAAAAATTACTGTCTATCTCATCTCTCGCAACATATTGACTTCTATCAAAGCAGCCTTAACTGTGAGTCGAGATTATGTACAACACATAGACGCATGTCGTTCATCTTTTTGTAATTTGCATCCTACTATTTACAATTCCAGAACATCACAACACAATACATTTCAATACAATACCTATTACCTTTTTACACACCACTTCCCTTTAAATCTTAGCGTTGAATCACAGCCCATTACAACTTAAGCACACACAAAATCACAATTCTATCGAACCGAATAAGATCACAAACTTAACGAAACACATTCACCACCCCAAGGCTAAGTTCCTAATATTTTTCCAGTCTACTATGAAGATCAAAACGCAAGCTTAGCTAGAGACCTAGATTCGAATTAACTTCGAATGACTTTATGTTCAGGGTCTGGTCTCAAGAAAGAAAGCATGTCAAGCTGAGACTCCATACAATTAATGAACATAAGCTTAAACACCACGGCCTGCGGTGGTGACCAGAGTCTTGCATTAAATGCCCTATCTATATCACGAATTCCCAACGTCAGAACCACTACCACCTCCTACTTCCCCACGATAGATTACGGAAACTATCAATACTCCTCCATCTTTATCAGTACTAACCAACGAATAACAATCCATACCTGTCATTAAGCCTCGTGGTACTTCTTAACTTTCATCAGTTTTCAACGGCTTGATCAAGAAAACCTAAAGTTTAATTACCCCTCTACTACTGCAAGAGAGTCTGATGTCACAATACTGGAAATGAAGAACCACTACTCTCAACGTCATAAACCACGTATTCTAGAAGCTAAATCTAAAATAAACTCTCTCCTTGATCCAGGTTTCATAGGATATAGTAATACGACGCATGCTCAAGACCCATACCAAGAATTTTGTCCAGTTCTAAAACAAGGCCCAAAAAGACCCGTGCTACATTAAATGAAAAAAGATAACAGCGATAACCCACCATCCCTTCCATTGTGCACGAAGCATGTTGCCGTTGCCATCAGAAGGTACCAACTTACTTTTCTCCTGTCCGCTAGTCCCCTTTTTTTAAATACAAAATTGTTCGCCACTACTTCCTTACTACAGGGTGCGATTATGACTATCTCTTCATCAAATCAGTAACGTTACTCAAAATATATCCACATATACCCGAGAACCATTTCTTACACAATACAAAAATATAACCACAATTACCCAAAGATAAAAATCACCCTAATCCTACACTTATATTCTAACGCAATTCCCTAACCCAATTACCCAAAATAAGCACTTTCGTTTCCCGAGAGCTTGCAACATTCCATTTTACGAGACAAACAAGTAAGAGAATCTGTGATCAAAAACGTAGGAAATTACGCGTTATGCCGACACAACTACAGGCCGACCCGCGACCACCGCTAAGAAAACGCCAGACCTTGCATTGCATTGCGCAAAAATTCTTGAGTGGCACGCGCAGAAAAGATTAGCGTTGCAATCAATTTAAGACACTTGGTGACAAGCCCACCTTGTCCGGGTAAGTTTAAATCCCGGAGTCCCGAGGACCGAGGAAGAGACAGTATCCATGGCTACGCGTCAACAAAAGCAGACTCCAGAACGATCCAGACGCGGCAACTAAACGATCACACGCCCGCCCATGGCCAAACATCTGCAACGCTGGACGGTGGAAGCTTCCGTCAGGCAAACGAAGAAAATTGCAAAAATGGCACATGACAAACACGGCTGATACCTCATATGAGAGGAGGAAAAACAAACATACCCTCCGACTGTCCTCATGCAAACCGCGACATCAAGTTTATTCTATCGAAGAAGCACAAGTCGAAACCCGAACCGTTAACCACAGTGCCAACTTTCTCATAAAAGGGAAGACGAAAAAACAAGATTCACCAAAGGGAAACATCAGAATGGAGGCCAACCATAAATCCGCACATCAGCTAACCTCATGAGAACCTTCAGCGCTAGCGTCCTGCGCAGCCTCCCGTGCCCACCCACATGCCATAGAACACGAGCAGGCCATGCAGTTCAAAGCCGCCACACCACCCACAATGTCCACCAGCGAGACGTCCGAAAGCACGAGTGAATGACAAGCAGCCCCACAGCCGGGAAATCAAATAGGCCCCCAAAACGCAAAGGAATCATGCAACTGCCGAACGCGGGACTAGAATCGTCGGACAAAAAGCGACTCCAACCCAACCACTCCTTCAGCCCACAAGCTAACCGCAGAAGCGGATAAGACTCCCAAAAAGGACTAGCGGACGAAGTATGGAACCAGCTCGAGCTTGAGAGCAGGGTGACACAAACCTGTAACCACCTATAGGTACCGCCAGTAGAACCGAGAAAAAGAAGCGCGTTGGCAGATTAGGACTGTCACAATATTTGCGCACGAGAACCCCATACTAATATGCACGAACATACATAATGATACGCTGTAGTGTCGTCCAAATGCTCTTCACATATGACTTTTGTCGACACCAATGGTAGAATGCCACTAGACGTCAATCCAAAAATGAGGCAGCAGAGAGCACCCTTAGCCAATGATGGTCCATCGACGTTGAGCACCGTCGTAGCGGCATATGCAACACAGCCCAACGGGCTGTCGTTCATCTGAGCTTGGCACGTATCAAAGCAAAAAATACAGTCCACATAGCATATGACCAACGCAAGCAAAACTACGACTTACGACTGAATTGCATAGTTTGTCAACATTCAAGATATTATTCAAATGCACTAAATCAATTAGCTCGGTACATTTCAATCCAAATAAGAATTACACTTATCTTTGCTCTATAAAGAACTTAACCTAATCACAACCCAACTACAGAAAGTGTTCTCTCTCAACCTATAACGTCTCATTGATTTAAAAACTATTCTCATTAAAACTGATCCAAAGGAATCACTTAAACTGTCAATTCTACTTACTTTCATGCTATATATAACATTATTTTCATTTAATAATGAAAATCAATCACTGTGGACAAGAACACAGAGGCTTATTGATACCACGACTTATAATAGCATTGAAGATCATCAAGAGTCACCACCGAAGATCCAAATTCCGCTGATGCCTATCCTTTGCCCAGCCAAAAACCCCATCACACGCTCCCATGATTTCAACCCTTGAATCACTGGTCTATATCCCTAGCTAGAGAAAGATTCTTGAAAGATTAGCCCCAGAGCATCAGGTATTAACTCGTCCCAACGCCGAGAATCACTCCCCTCTTCCATCTATTCTCTGCCTTCAGAAAAGGAGAGAGAATAAATTGAGAAAACACATTATTAGTCCCTTCCATTAAGGAAAGAAACGGCAATATGAGCCTGCCTAAGGAATCTCAGATGCAAAATAGGCCCGTTTCTGACATTTCGTGAGAAACACTGGAAAAATTTGTGACAACTGGGGTTACAATATCTTTCTGATATCATTAAAAACGACAAAGAAAATTCGCAATGAACATTGATGGGTATAGATACAGTCTTATATAGAGTCCAATACTCGGGGAAGTAAGATCCGCCGAAGAGTACACAGAGGAACAAACATAAACGATCGCGAGTAGAGCACACAGAGGAACAACTCAAAGAAAAAGGCAAAAATCTAACAGATTACTAATTGTAGAGCAGCCGGAGAAGGTGTAAGAGAAAAATGGAAGATCTTTTCGATCAATACAAAGCAAAAACAACAATTTTTGCGGAAATACAAAAGAAATAGCGCAAGTTTACAGATCCATCTACACTAGGAAGAGTTAATCAGCCAGAATTCATAAAAAAATTGGGGGAAACGTCGCCAGAAGAGAGAAATGCGAAAATAAAAACCACAAATAGAGAGCTGGCTCGAGAAGGAAGACAGAGTGGTAACATAATTCAATTCATTGCATGTTAAGCACATATTCAACGCCCCTCCATAGGTGAAGAGGAGAATAGAAATTATGTTGGGTTACCGATAGAATGCGTTAAAAGAAGGGAAAATGGACTTTACTTTCCCAGATTTACCATCATTTCCAGACTTAGAAACAGAAGCCCCTACGGAACCGAGGTTGGTAACGACGACTTCCTTCAGAAATGCGAACTTGAAATTTGGTAAACATCAAGCATGCAGAGCACAGATTCAACTTCATGTTCTTTTGCCCAGTTCTCACAGTACAACTATAAAATAAAAGACCAAAAAAAAAAAAACACTTCAAAACACAGCCAAAGCAACAAATTTACTCAAACAAATACTCTAAGTAAGGTTTTATCACAAACTACTACGGCCTCAACGAAGAAAAAGAAAGTGAGGCAAAACCCGAAAAACGAACAGCACAAAGTCTACCCCATCCACCACCTACTCACCCCAAGCAACCAACCACACGAACAAGAAAGACCAGCATTAACAACCAAAGAAAGCCAACGAATATCATAAGCAAATACCTAAACAAATTAATAAGCCGCACAGAGAAACCAAAGACAAA
>RXIC02000485.1:41765-147384 GCA_003952965.2 Morella rubra | reverse complement strand
CGTGCTATATGCATGCTACTGAGAAGCAAACTTCCGATATTTCAACTAGGAAACTATGCTGATGTCCATTGTCCAGGGATTTTAAGCGTTGTTTAATGAGTACAGGTGGAAGTAGCCAGCTAGTACGCGGTGCCAGCGAGAGTCACAAAGTGATCTTAGATTAATTAGACTCAAATGTACTTAAATTAATGTTTAGAATGAGAAAACGTTCTAACGTCCGTGCTCTAATCTTTTCCCCACATTGCAGACGTTTTCCTTTATCGATAATTAATTGAAGCTTCCATTTGCGACTTATAACGCAATGGCTGACTCATCTGCGTTAAAAAGCTGTCTCCACTTTAAAACCAGCTAACAAAATGAAATCTGATCTCCAAGTTTTTTGAAATTTTGCCTAAGGTACATTTTTATTATATTATAGTTTGGTTAGTATCATCGGATTAAGATCTTCTATAAGTTTTATATTTAAATTATATGATATAATTCGAAAAAAAATAATCACAACAATGTGAATTTTGAACAATGTAGAACCTATAACATTAAATATTTATTGTGTATATTTTTCTTTAAATTGTACCATGTAATTAAGACATATTTTATTTTACTTTTTAATAAACTAATAAACAGTTAATAAGGTCTTCTAATATTCAGGATTTTAGCTAAACCAGCCCGTATATATTTGAGAAGCTCCAATATTCCTTGTTGTCTCAATCAATATTGAATGCTTTTTTGAACGGCCCTTAATTTCCTCTCTCTCTTGATTTAGCTTTTTCAATTTATGCACCAAAGTATGAGATCAATGTCCAACGAGACACAAACTATACTAAAAGTGTTGCACACTGAGCTCCTCAGAGCTTGAGGTCAAATTCTTCCTTCTTTCCTTACAAAAATATGGAGACTGACCCGCAAGTAAGATATCAACCTCAATGATCGATCGGGCGTAGTTCTGAGGCCGGCGCCTAAGAGTTCCGCTCCCAAATAAATCGGAGTGCGGAGTTTTTTGGCCAACATTAATTAAGAGCTATGATAATATATATATATATATTACTACAGTCCAACGTGGAGACAAGACTAAATTAACCATGACGATCGAGGAGGTTAGCTACTTAATTAGGATCAAGAGCCATAGAAAACAATGCTCCGGACTATATAGTCAGCAAAATTTAGTTTTCGACCAAGACTATAGCTAGCCTTTACGTTCACTTATAGTTAACAGGCCGGTGGGGGGTATAATAAATTCATCGGGACGCTCGGTCCCTCCAAGGCTGCGAGATCTAACAGTCAACTAGCATTTTTTTTTTTTTTTAATTATCAATATCTTTTCTCAAGTCTACTCTCAAGTCTACTACAGCCAGCTTGCTTCGATGGTTTCCCAAATAATGCCTGCATCGACATAGCATTGACAAATGAATATTCCAATAGCTAGCCTAATGGGTCTTGTCGTATTTTCTTGATTATATATATATAGGAAACCATTTGAATTTTTCGGATAAATACAAGAAATTCATTAGTAAAATGCTGCACGACTTTTTATATTATATATAATGAAACGTTCCTGATCAGTAGTAGACACAGGACACTCATATACAATACTGTAGCATTAATGGTAAAGAAAGTTAACAAATCATATATAACAGCCACGAGCTATTTATTCTGCATTGTAGCATATATAAGATCATAGTATATATATTTTAATTAGCAGATTCTTAAAATAATTAATTAATCACATATATCAAACAACGCCAATAATATTTAAGGTAGGGCAAGAGATAATAAGACATCTGCACTCTGAAGTTAATTAGCTTGTGTACCCTCTCCTTCGATCAATTTGGAGCTTGATAAGCTTTGAAAGAAATTAAAAAAGTAACCACCAATAATCATTTTATTATACCCTCCGCAGAGGACCAATTCTTAAGTATCATGAATCGATGAAAAATAATAATAATATTATATTTATTTTGTCATGACCCAGTTTAACTCTCATCAATAAGATTATAAAATTTGTTGTAGCAACAATTAATTAACTTGTATTTGAACAAGTTATGACATTTAATTTAATATGTAATCATTAATTAAGGTTCAAACCTTCAATATTGACTTATAATCAATATTAATTTCGTTAGATGGCGTGCCTTCCCATTTGGACATTGCGTTCCAGAGAATATAGATGATAAGGTTCAAATCATATTCTATATATCAATTTGTATGACCAAAAGCTTATAATATTTAAAGAATGTGTTCTCCTGGAGATGATCAGTGCTATATGATATGATTCAACCTTGAAAATTAACTAATTAAGAGTTTAGTCACGAAGTTCAACGCGTGTCGACCTGGCTTAACTAATAGTATTAATTATAATTACTTACCCCTACCCTTGTGCCTTTAGGTTAGTCAAATCTAGGGATGGATGCAAACCGGGTACAATATTGCCTGCACCAACTTATAACGTGGTTGGCTAAAGGCGTGGGTTTCTTATAAGATTTTTACTATTATTAATGAAATACTATAACTAGGATTTTAGTGTTATTTTTTCTTTTTTCTAAAGATTAGTATTAGAAGTAGATTTGAAATAAATTATAGATTATTTGATTGGTTTAGTGTATAGTTTAGGATAAGGTAATTTATTTAGAATAATTGAATTGGATTATTTTGTTAATAAAGAAAGCCTTGACTATATTTTAACGTAACTATGTATAATATATAAGAACATTGGTTCGTGATCATTTTATGTCTATTAAGAGCTGTAGCCGCGCTAATTTAATCTAATCCATTATTTTTTTTTTTTTATTTTTTCAGTTGGTGTACATTCTTTAGAGTTTGTAAGTAGTTATGCTTGTTTATAATATCAGTTATTTTGTGTTATCGTTTACAGTCATTATCATTGATCAACTTATAATTTATTATTATATTATATTCTTGATTCTTAATTCTATATTAAATAGTTATAGATATGATTCTTTTTATCATTGCTGTTTTAGATAATAAATTGGTAGAGATAATATGTAATTGGGGTTTGGTCAGTTAATAATTTTTATTTAAGGGCTATTAGATCTACGTCATGTTATGGTTTATTTGTTTAAATGTGTATGTTGAGATTTAGAATTATATGAGGTCATAATTGAGGTTTTTATATATATCTAGGGAGATGCCGTGAAGGTTAGGATTAGTTCTAGTTTGTATTTTGATTTCAATGTATTATTGGGTATTATTTAAGAAGTTAATGTCTATATAGTGGGTTTTAATGAGATTTAATTTAATATTATCTCTATAGGTTATGTTTTATTATAGTTCTGGATTTTATTAAGAATTTTTTCAAGTTTATTCTGCGCAGGGGGATAAGGATAGTTTTGCAAAACGGTTTAGATAAAAGAAAAAAAATAAAGTTTTTATCATTGATCATTTACTAAAGGAAATTGTTGATAAGTGGTTAGGGTGACAATAAAATATTATTATAGAAAATCATAAATAATATCATATATGCCGATATGTGTGCTTATAAGGATGCTTTGAAATGAGCACAGTTGTTAACTAAATAAGATGTTTCTAAAATTGTGAACTATGGTTTGGAATATTTTTCTATGAAGTCATTATTATTTTCCCTTTGCCCAAAATTTCTCGAATATGATACGCTTTTTTTTATGAAAATAGAAAGGTCTTGCAGGTACATGCTATAGGAACCCCGCACCTCTTCTTCTTTTTTTTTCTAGACTTCGCAGGTATATATAAGCAAGTAGCCTTTCGTTCTGGAACCAGATCCAGGTACATACTTATACGAGAAGAGACTCCTGAGTCATGAACGATAGTGGTTTTTTCTTTTTGAGTGAATTGTTCTCTAGTTCAATATCTGTCGCGTCGTGGTGGAGTGGATCTGCAAAAAAGTATTAGGGCATTTAGTGAATGCATGCAATTAATGATGACAGTGTCATTTTTTGAGGAGGTTGGAGTAAGATGTCATTCGCAGGACCAGTACACATAACGACCAAATAAAAAGAGTATAAACAGTTTAGGGAACAACAAAAATTTGAATAAGATATTATAGATGATGGATTAGAGGTAGATGGTTCGAGAAGAAGAGGTCTTGGAAATGATGCCTGCTGGCGCACTGCGTTAGAGTAAAGCTGAAATATTCTTCGAGATTTGTGTAAAAGAGTTGTTTATGGTGATCTCGGGCTTCGTTATGATTTTCGGATGGAGTGCTGATCAAAGGGTGGTTCAATGCACGGTGACGGAAGGAGAGAGCTAAACTTGCTGAATGACGGTTGATTGGCAAGAGATAGGCAAGGACATAGAAGCGTATGGGATGGTTTAGAACGGATGATTATGATTTTGCAAGTGGAGCGATTTATATGATGGCGGGAGAGGGCAGTTAATATTGAGTTATATCCAAGAGCGGTGGTCGGACAACTGTATAGATTGTAAAAGATATAGGAAATCTGTTATTTGTCTTTTAAGTGTGATAGGAATTTATTTATCTTGTGGAAATAATGAGCTATATTTGTTGAGCTATGCGATTAACAGGTGTGAAGAGAGTAGGATATCGGTGGGGTAGCCGGAGTTATCCGCAGACTAGGGATGGAGTCGTTGCTGTCATGAGGATCTACAAGAATTTGGTTGTGCTGGAAGTATTGGTGTGATGGGGGAGCTCGACAAGGGGGTTTCACCAGGGAATATGATTGATTTGTGTGGAGCTTTAGATAATCGCGCCGGTCAAGATCAAGAAGAACGCCAGTTGGGTCATGGAGAATCTACCGTAGAGTGTGGGGGACATCGATCTTTTGTTAGGTGCAACGTCTGTGTTATGAAGTCGGGCGCTCAGGAGCTGGATGGGAGTGCGAACAGTTTGAGTGGTTCTTGTATGCGAACCGATAAGCCGGGGTTCAGGGTGTTAACTAGGACTATACTGGTGTACGTTCACGGAATTTATTGGGATGGTAGGTCCGATTGTTGGGGCGGCGACCTCAGTAGGGTACGAGTTACTAATGTGTTTGTCCAGAGAATTGGTTGGAGAGGCATTTGTTACACTTATTGGGGCGCTCCATATCTAATGGTGCGTGCAATTGGTGTAAACCTCTTTCAAGGGGTATAGGTTGAGCATGCAATAGATTGTCGTATTGATTACGAGTCGGGAGTTATTGACCAATTTGGTCTGGTACGAATTACGTGGTCCGGATCATTTGGTCTACTAAAACTAGTTTCCGTATGAATAAAGGTTGTCTGGTATATATGTGGGAAAGATAACATATTGTAATGAGGTATATCATGGATTATGTTAAGGTTCGAATGACTCTAGCAAGGGCATTTGCCCACATGTGGATATTTGTCTTGTTGCATAGGGTTCAGGTGTTCTAGCAAGAGGTGTTGGGTACAAATATCAGTCGAGAACACAGTAAGAATTAATTTTTTTTGCAAGTAACCGATTTGTTGAATATAGAAGTATTTTGTAAAAAGATAATTCATATACGTTAAAAGGTAAAGATAGTGATTGGAGTTAGATATGGAACTATAGAAGTTAGATGTTCTATTTAATTTATTTATGTTTTGGTTGATGGTGAGTGTCGAGTCGAAATATAGATGCTTGATGAGATTGTTAGGTGAAGTTTGGTAATTGTTTAGTGTATATTCACTTAAATTTTTCTTAGGAGATATTAAGATTTGTATATTGGTAGGGTGAAAATATTGTTGCATAGTTAGAATATTTAAATGTTTTTGTTGGTCCATTTAATCACGAATGATGAGTTATTATTGAAGTTTAGATATTAATTAGTTTATATTTTTTTTTTATATGGAAAAATTGTTCAACCTCCAATCTTTGTGGTCGGTATTGATGATTGATCAATATTAAAATTAATCATGGTTGGGAGTAATACAGAAATAGGAGATTGAGCCGGTATTAAATTATGTATTATTAAATCAAGAATTTGTAGCTGACAGTGGTAGGGATAAATTAGGTTTATAATTCAATTCTATATTGAGAGGTGAATGTAGAATAGGAGATTGATTTTAAAGTGTTGCTATAAAAAACGAGGCGTTTGTCTGTTATTAATGAGCTTCCGTTATTATCATTCGCGAACCTGATCTTGGTATAGTAAGTAAGGGTAGAGGATGACTATTAGGCTTGTAAGATTAATAGAGATGTTCTTTGTGAATGATCGAAAGTATTGGGTAGATGTCTCAGTAGTGTTGCAAGCAGGAGCTTATAGTTTATTGATTTAAAGCAGAGTAGGTAGATGTTATTAGGAGTTGTATCGGTTTTAAAAATAGAGAGTAGAGTTGTACGTTATGTTTCAGTTGTGGATTTATTATGCGTAATACGTGAGCTGTTTTAAGAAGCTGTTTGATTCAAAACCTAATGAGTTGGGGATATGGGATCGGGGTGGCTTATTTTGGACTATTTGAGTAGAGAAACGGATCTGTTTGGTCGGATAGAGGCGAAGAGGTGTTTTTAGTTTTATTCAGTATGTATATATGTGAGAGTGCTGTATTATGGTAGAGGTGTTTGGTAGTAGATCTGATGCGGTAAGATTGATGGTAAGTAATGTTTGGGTGTTCAGGGCTAGGATAGAGATATTAAATGAAGAGAAGACTTATGTATATGAAGAGGAGAAAAACGTTCATATTATGCTATATTATTTGATAGTTTGTGATAAAAGTGGTATTGTTGGACTGGTTAATATTCCATATTTTGTTTTAAGATATAATTAATGAAGAATGTGGTGTTGGTATCTTAATGTGGAGGATGAGGTTAGTATTTTATTAATTAGCATTTTAAGGGTATTTGATTTTTTAAATGGAAGATTCTTTTAGTCAATACTTTAATATAATGTTAAGAAGATAATGTAAGCTATAGAACATTGATATTGGTAGGTGCGAGAACTATTAAATAATATTAATATTGTTTGGCTTGATATGGTTTCCGATATAGATGGGAAATGTGCAGAAAATAAACATACGTGTTAAATATGCGTTGGACTATGAAAGGTAGAATATTTGAATAAAATTTGATAGTTTTGAACTAAATGTGTAGAATTAGTAGTTTGGTGTATTTAAAATTTTAATTATAGTTATAAGTTAAAATTGGTAATTCTTTTCGATTTATTATACAATATAGTAGGCTAAAAATATTAAAATTAGAGTTTATATTGAGATAGTGTAACACCCCAGGTCAGAGTTATGGGTTTACTGTATGGTGATATAGGATGATGTTTTATGGGGGGTTCTGGTGAGAGAGGTGAGGTATAAATGAAGTTGAATTAGCGAGGTCGGGACGAACAGATTTTTGCAGAGCGATTACTTCTTTATTTGAATTGATGATTTATTTAGGAAACGTGTTAGGGGTCGTTGCATGGTGTGCCTAGAAGTTGAGTTGGAGAGTAGTATTAAAATAGGTATTAGAAGGGTTTTGATAGATTAAGCTTGGAAATCTTGGGAGATTTACAAATGGTGGGTTTTACCTACGAAGGCGAAGCTATGATATTTTTCTTTAGGGAGAAGATTTAGGGAGGATTAAGATGTTGTTATTTTTCAGTTATATAAGAGTAAGTGAGATAAGTGAGGCCGGATGGTGTGTATGTAAGTGGTTGATTATTGCGTTTTTTTGACTAAACTTTTTTGTGAAGCGTTTGGAAGATTTATCAAGCTGGTTCTTAGACAATTTGAAAATCGTAACAATTAGGTGGATTTTATGTTATTAGTCATAATATATATCGGGTTAATTTGTTTTAAAGTTTTAGATATAATTTTTTTATCGGTACACTGTGAATATCGTTGGTAGCTATGACACGGTTTGTATTTACAGTACGGCATGCTTCGGTGTTATTACCAAAGTATAGTGCACATTGACATTGAGTATTGCGTAAATTATTTGTATCTGTTTATAAAATTCGGTTTGAGGTTGGTCTGTAAGATCTGTGGTTATGATATAAGAAATGTGATAATTATAACATAAATATTTCAGTTGTATATCATATATTAGCGTTGCATGCATTTTTATTTAATAGAAGTCTTTTAGCTGGGAGGAGAGGGAGAGGAGAAATTCAGAGTATATTTAAATGCGCATCATCTTATTATTTATTTTATTAATGTGTTAGTAATTAGGAAATATAATTAGTGATTCTATAGAAAGTAGCCTGATGGGTAAGAGGATAGATGTGATAGATGGAAGATATAGATTTTATATTCAGAAATTGTGAAGTTGTTTTGATGCATTTTTCTAAGTTCGCTGAAAATGGAGTGCTTTGGAGAGAGAGTTGTAACAAATTGTATTGATTTTTCTAGATATGTCAGATGGTAGCTAGTTTATAATATTAAGGAAAGGAAAGGAGATGATATTCTTTCTTATATAAGTTTATGGTTAGTCAATGTTGATGCATTCTTATAATAATGATATATTTTTTTTGGGAGATATTTTTTATATCGAGTTTCATGATAAGAAAGAGATATAGTTAACTTTTTAATAAGGATAGTTCATTGGTATAAAAAAGATAATGGAAGAAATCACTGTAAGCTGTTTTGAGATCTATAATGATTTTGAAATTAAAGTGAATATATTAACTAGTTCATTTTTGAGTTAAGCGGGAGATATAGTTGTTCATGTTAACTTGATTTGCTGCTTCAAAACTTTTGCCTTCTTTTTATGAAGGCCAGATTGTTAATTTTTGTTTGATATTGAGTTGAGTAATTATCAGTGGTTGACCTTAATTATTTGGAATACGACTAGCGATAATAACTAATTAATATTGTTTGTCGTCACCATAAAAAAATATTATTGAATAGAGGGCGAGATGGTTAATTTTGGGGGCAAACTGTATATTAATCATTTTGGGGGTCAATGATAGTTGGATTTTTGCCACTGTTTGATTATTTGATTGTTATTTCTTATATTATGTTGTTTTGAGGGGATTAGCTGACCGTTGTTTTATTAATATGGTTTGGCTTGGTAATGTTGAAAATTTGTGGAATAGAAATTTAAAGAAGAAGAAATTTTATGTTGAGTAGAGCTAGTTTATTATATAATTTATATTGTAATACGATGTAGGTATTTGTAAGTCTAGATATGCAATGTTAATATACAATAAACGATAATAGAGAGAGTGATGTTTCGGATTGTATTGGTGTTTTTAGAGTGACCAAGAATAGGATGGGTTGATCATTTTAGCTACGACTTGAAAAAAATTATTTTGGATAAATTGACTGACTCTGTATTGACGTTAGGTTCGGAGTATCGTGTTGATAAGGCTTTAACGGATGGGCAATAGAATGAAGCATCATATGAGAGAATAAGTATGGCTAGGGAAGTAATGATTGTGCTTCAATCATCTAGATAATTAATATCATTGACGTATAAAATTGATGAATCTATGAGTATGCTTTGTGACCCAGTGGGAGTTGAACGGAGTTGATTTGTTTTTTTCTTCTACTGGTGTTGTTTTATAAGTTCATATGAGAGAGCTGCTCTATGTTTCGAATCGGGTGATTAAAGAGAGGTGCCATTTGTTATAAAATGAGAATTTGGATGTGTGATTTGTATAATTGTTGTTTTTCAGTTAGCGTAGGAGAGATAGAGAGATGAGTACGGCGAGAGGGGAGATGAGGTGACCCTTTGTTAGATCATGATAGATCTAGAAGTTAGAAGGAATATTCCACTGTTAAGATTTTATTTTTTTTGTACATATGGGCAGTGAAGAGAGGTAGGAAAAATAATTGGATAATATGAATATTGTTATTAGTATCTGGTTGTAATTAAATATATTTTCATAATTATTGTTATTATAGATTTTTAGAGGAGTTTATGGTTAGATAGTAATCTGTAAGCTTAGCTGTAGTTTAGTCTCTTTTTCGATGAGGTGAAAGATATCTGATAATTATCTAGATCCTCCTGGTGGTAAGTTGATATTATAGGAGATACCTTTTTGAATTTATGTGTTGAGATATATATTAATTTAATAAGTAATATTATATAAAATACAAGGACATGATCTTTAGATATATGTATATGAATTGAGAAATAATGGAGCTAGATATCTTTAAGTATTTTTCAGGTTAATTTTATGTTTCATAAGGAAAAGTTATCTTTGTTATTTGTTTTTGATTGAAGTGGTAGAGAAAAAATTAGCGGGGTGGCGTATAGAACAGCCAATTCAAAGGAAGCTGACTATAAAGTTGATTTGATCGTAGTAATTCTCTGTTCAGTGCTCATAATATTAAATTAATATGCCATAGGAAAGAGTCAGCATTTATATACGAATATTGTTAAATTGGTGTTGATTTATCATAAGAATTAGAAAGAGAAATTAAGTTGTCCAGTTGTCATTGAAAGTGATCATGGCCGGAACGACCACGCAATTAAGAACAGGTCAAATAATTAAGGCGGTGATCAAATTAGTATGCTCTTCATAGTCATCTCCTGCAAGCAGAAACTGAGGTAAAAAAACAAAGTAAAATTTCGTCACCTTTGATCTTTTGGTCATTTCTTTACATTGAAACGCAATTGACACGGTTGATCCTTGAGGTAATTAAAAATGTTGTTGGATGCGTGCCCCAGTGACTGAGTCAAGGTTGGCTCGCTATGTACGTCTATTCCAGAAATAACTATTTGGGTCATACTCTAGGAATGAGACCGTGTTAACTAATCATAAACAACGTGACAAATCTGAGAAAGGATTTAATTATGATCCAAACGGAAAACAGTTTTAACCGTACGTAGAGATCCTATATATTGAAGAATAGTGAAAATCCCTTAATACGTGAAAAGAAGATAACAATGTCATAAGTTATAACATTTTAAGGATCATATGGACTAAGGGGAAAAGAAGAAAGTTCACGGACATGTACAGAAACAGTGATGAAGAGGCAATCTTGATAGATTTTTACTGATTGGGAGTAGTATTGGCTGTCTCTGCATGCTCAAAATTAAGCGTCTTTTTTGCACGTGCTCTCTTAATTTCATGCTTTAGAGCCTCAGAAATCATAATATATAGCTTAAGCAAGTATATGGAGCTATATTCTCGGATTATAAGCCGACAAGAATGGCTTCCATGGGCTGGGGTTCCGAGTCATTTAATTCGCACCAGTCTTTGGTTTCCATTCCAGTTAAGGAAACTGCTCTTTAATGAAAGGAAAAGATCACAACCAACACACCTTCTCATGACATCTCGTATTATTTGATGGGTTGGGTTGTGTACGTACGTTGGTTCCACCCCAACACACCTTCGAATGTGTTTGTTATTGTTTTTCCCTTCAATTGAGTACGTTTGTCCTTTGACTACTCCGAAACACTTGCAGATTAGTCGCTCAAATTAATGTTGCCCCTTCAAAGGGACATGTTCCATAAGAAACGTTTCCCATGATCTAACCTATTACTTTATTGTCAGAATCTCTCTATCCACTTGAATAATGTGGAAGAAGAAGTGCTTGGTCATGCAACAAACTATGATCAAAGCGGTAATATGATAAATATATTACGTATACATTATGGGATGATAGTAATTTCTGTTTTGCGATTTGGTTTGATTGAATTGTATTTTAACATAAGAGGAACGAGTAAGAAAAGATATTCGATCTGTGTGATAAATTAATTGTATGAGGGCCTAATTAATCTATTGATTCTCTCTGGCATTATTATTATTGATACAATAGAGAAAAGCAGAAATTAGGATGAAATGATTCACAAATTATATCCATATTTCTATATCATTATTATAAAAAGATTATTTACTTAATTTGATTGATTTGGTTGACACATAGTTGATGTACATTTAGTGCAATTAAAAAATTGATTTGTTGATCCAATTGAAAATTGTTGTACGATAGTCTTCTTTACTAAAAGTTTTAAGTTTCATCTTTGTATGGGTGAATACTTTATTGTATGTTAATATCTTACAGTAAACGTTATTTTTATTGAATATGAGGTGGGTGAGGATGAGGAAATTGAAACCAAACAAAGAGGCAAGAAATTTCAGATAAACAGTTCGGTTTTTTAGTATTTGGCTGAATTTGGCCACGCGTATGCGTATGGAAGTATCTCTTGTTTTCCTCCCTCAACCAAGAAACGATATCAGAACCCTTCACACGAGAATGATATAAGCAAGACATTTCCCGTAAACCAGTAACCATCTTAAAAGAAAAAAAAAACAGAAACAAAGAAGAGACGAGTATGGGGATGAAACTGTGTGGCTTCCTTCTCTTTGGCGTGATTCTTTTGCTGCCAAACCCATATATTCAGAGAGCGGGGTGGTGGTGGCGAGCTTTGCAGAAATACATGGTTATAAGCATTAACATGCAACTTAAAGACGTGTCGTCATTCTTAAGAAACAGAACTGACTTTGGAAATCAACTGTATTAAAACGGTAATATTGCCTTGTATAACAAAGAGCAGAGCTAAAGTTAGATGCATGCGATTCGGTGAGTATGATACGTCGCTAATTGAATTCGTGGTTAGCGTTTTTTCGTCCTAAACCAGATGTTTGGTGCTCTTGTGTGCTGTCTTTTCGATGGTCTGTCTAGATGATATAACGTGGTCAAATTTGATGGGTGACTGGTGAGTGTGATAGGATTATTTAATCTGATGTGCTGATTGACTGGTCAGTTAGATTAGAAACGGATGAGCTTGGGCTGGTAAGAGGAATCGATATTCTGCATGAGTGGACGAGCAGTTGTCATTTGGTGGGGGAGAAGTTTCAAACTTATGAGTTTATCAAGAGCGGTGGCGCAGAGCAGACGTATAGTTTGCCATTTCTAGCGCAAACTAACGACAAAAACATAGAGAACAATCTGTATCCATTTGTGTTTCTCAATGTTGACGGGAATTTATTTATCTTCTCGAATAATCGAGCTATTTTGCTCGACTATGCGAAAAACAAGATAGTGAAGACGTACCCGGAAATACCCGGTGGCGATCCCCGGTGTTATCCGAGCACTGGCTCGGCAGTGTTGCTTCCAATGAAGAATCTGCAAGCACGATTTGTTGAAGCTGAAGTTTTGGTGTGTGGTGGAGCTCCCAAAGGGTCTTTCACCCAGGCTAACAAGGGTAAGTTCGTCGGGGCTCTGAATACCTGCGCACGTATCAAGATCACCGATCAGAATCCCAGGTGGACCATGGAGACGATGCCTACTGCCAGAGTCATGGGTGACATGATTTTGCTTCCAAACGGCAACGTCTTGATAATCTACTGCGAGATCAAGTCGGGAAAGGCTGTAGAGGGTTTTGGGGAACGGACGAATCGTCTTAAAGTGGTATGAGTCTAATAGAGGTTAATGCACATATAGTTGTAAGTCTGAGTGAGAACCCTAAACTATACGGGATGTACATTAAAAAAGCAATTTTCTTGGGGTAGGGTAGATTGTAGTTGATGGTAGACTCGATGGTTTGATCAGTCTAACGTGCTCTTAACCTAAGATTGAGATTTTAGAGGAATTTTATCTCTTATGTAGTGTAGCCAGAAAATAGTACGAGATTGCAGTATCTATAAGGATTATGTGTTATGGCAGAGTTTAAGGGCGAGTTAGCAGTATGATTGTCAGAAGTGAGGTGAGTTAGGTATAAATAGAAGGTTAGTAGTGGGGGTGATTTTTTAGACAATCTTCTCTGATTAGGGGATTTTAGCTGGTTTGTGTCCAAAGTGTGGTTTCTATGGGGATCTTAACTGTTTCAGTTGGGTTAGTTTTTTTTGGATTGGGTGAGGATTTTATATGATGGGAAGAGGGGGAGGAAATAGTGAATTTGTAAAATATTTTTTTTTTTCATTTGAGGGAGAAGTTTTTTGTAGAGATGGAGAGAAGAGGTAGTAGGTAGGATGATGGTGGAAGAGGGAAGAATAAGAAAGGTGAGTAACTAGCGATAAGTTTGAGTTGATGAGGTATATATTGGCATTGGTTTAAACCATGATTTCAGCTGACTACGTAGATGCTTAGGCAGAGGAGGTTGAAAAACACTCTAAACTACTTAGGTTTAGTGTGATATTGTTGTAAAGTGCGTATAATAGGTTTTGTTCGATATTGGAGTCATGGTACGAATAGGGGCGAGGGCCGAGGTTGAAAAGAGAGAGAATGAAAGAATGCGGAGGCATAGGGCTCCTTTGTAGTGGGGTGGTGGTGCTCCAACAATGATTTGGACGGAAGGGGTGTTGCGGGGCTTTGCGAGCGTTGAGAGAGAGAAAAAAGTCGACTAGTATGGACCGTTGGCGGGAGAGAATTTGCCGTACCAGACGAGCTGAACTGTGATATTTCCCTTAAGGAGAGGACCATTGTGGTACTCGAGCACAACCGGGGCTTGTTCTACGAGAAAGAGCATGCGTGGTGCCGTGGCGATGGCGGGGTTAGGCAGAGAAGAGAAGAAAAGAAGTGAGACTAAAAGGGTGAGAGGGTAAAGAGAAGCCATTGAGAGTGCAGAGATCATGATCAGAATTCAGATAGATTGGCTGGTTAGTGATGATGGAGGAGAATGTCTGAAGAAGTTTTTATATGTATTTTGGTTCAACGTGCGGCTACAGCTGGCTATCGCCGTAGTGATAGGCACGTTGTAGAGAAGTCGCGTTTGACAACTCGGGTGTACCAAATGCGCCCAATGATTTTTGAAATGCGGGTGTTTTCCGGGAAGAAGTCGTCTCGACAGGGATTAGATTGCTCCGTTAAAGGGAAACTAATAGGAATGAAAGACATGCATTCCTCGCGGATAGAAGTAGAACCCTCTCTATTTTTAGAAACAACTTCACAGTGTTTCGCACGATAAAAATCGCACGGCCTGCTGTTAGTTCTGTTGGCCCTGTCAATGAAATAATATAGCCTGCATATGTGATGGCAATGTCAACCACGTTTGCACCATTTTATTTATGCGTTGATTAAGGGAAACATTCTAACAAGGGTTGGAATTTGCACAAAAACTACATTATATATATAGCCTCTCTTCGTATATTTAATTATTTGTAGATAGTGCATGACTCCTAGTAGGGATGTCTCTAATAAAAATTGGGCCTTAGGCAAAACCATAAAAGAGAACTTTTATAATAATTATAAAATTATTATATTAATATATTAAAATATATATCAATAAATTTTAGTTAAAAATTCTTCTTCTTACTTTTTGAGATACAAAATTACTTATCAAAGTTTTTATCCAAGATTTGTCAAATAATTATTTTCAATTGATAATATAGCTAATCCATTTAATATTTTTTGCAGTAAAATCTTAGATATGATTTTATTATTTTAGTTTTGAAAATTTTCTTTCCGCAAAGCAACAGTTTTTTTTTTTTTTACTTTTCATATCGTGATTTGTATTTTCTATTAGACAAATAAAAGTATAAAACTAATTTAAAAGTTGAAAGGTTATAATAATAACACCTATGAGAAAGGAGAGGGCTATGACAGACTTTGAGATTTTGAAATTGAATCAACACTTGAAAAAAAAAAGAATCAACACTTGAAAGTTAGCTATATAGAAAGAAGGGTAGGAGTTCAGAGTAGAAAGATAATGAAAGTGAGGAGAATAGTAAAAATAGAAATAAAGTAAGAATTAAGAAACGGCTAAAAGTTGGAAGTCTTTTTTTTTTTCTTTCATTTTTAAATTAGAAGTCCAATAGTTTTTTTTTAATTTAAAGTTGGAAGCCATCTCTTTGAATTTTGAATATATATTTTTCTTTGTATTAAATGAGGATTTCAATAAGTTTAAGGGCATTTTGAGATTTATTTTTTCTTTTGTTAAGTTAAAATATTTAAATTTGAGATATAACCTATTAAATATTAAGTAAAATAAAAAATTAAGAGCCAATATTTTGGGGGCCTTAGGCAACCACCTAGGCTGCCTATGCGCAGAAACGTCCCTTACTCCTAGGTTGTCATGAATTTAGAGAATATATAAACAGGTTATCAAGATGTTATCATCGCTCGTCCTATAATCCTTTTTAAGAATTTTGTTATACGTGTCTTCGTTCATCTACAATTGAATTCTTCTGATTTCTCACCAAAATAAGAAAAATAAAAATCTCTTCTTCTTTTCTTTTTTTTTGCAGAGGGTTTATTTATTCGTATTGCTTTTCCGCGTCACACATGACAATAGTCGAAAGAAACTTTCTGAGGAGATCATGTTCTCAAGTAAACACTCAGCCTAACCTTATATATATTCCCGTGAGTGACCCACAAGCTTTTATCTCCTCTATAAAACGACAGGCTAGTGCTCCTACTGACTTCTTCTAAGTTCTAAGTCAGTTCACCAAAAATTCCATCTCGACGCCATTCTTAGCCAGAATACATGAATTGGTTTCATTTTTCACTTTTTATTTATTTGTTTTGAATATCTAAACTCGAACGTGGTGTCTCAGACCCGATGTTAATCTTTTATAGTTATATTACCCTTCTTTGAACCCCTGGTCCAGGCACCTTCGGGGTTGACGCAGGGCCGACATTTGTTTATTGGGGCGCCCAATGGGCTGAAATGGGGAGCTTTAATACTAACCCGGGGTGACATTCTGGGCATGTGATATACCGGTTCACGAATGGCAATGGCCTACTTGTTATCCAAGTTTTTTTCTTTTCTTTTCATTTGGGGAAAGGAGAAAGGGGTGACTTGTTATCCAAGCTATTCGCCTCTTTTTGTGGGTAAGATAGTCGGCGGCTTAATGCTTAAAATGGGTGGCGTATAGTGCAGCGGTAGCTCGTGCCTGGTGGGGTTGCGTTTGTGTATCGCGGTCCAATGACAGCGTTCTGAGTGTACTAGAAAGGAAGTTGTATAATGTAAACGAAGCGTACCCAATGCCCGTGGTCTTCCAGAACCAACTAATCTTGACAGCTCAAATTATAAAACATGGCAGATGGTGAGAAACTGTCTCGGATTCAACCTATGCCCGCTGTTCGGCACAGATGAATCAAACCAGCTCACACAAAACTGAAATTAATTAACTCGACAATATAAACATGGCTCTTAAAAGTAACTATGTGGTAACGGAAGAAAATCTCCATTGTTAATACATCCAAATCTGAGATTTGAGGAAAATATTTTTGCCAGTTAGTACTTAGAGCTTCAGAGGCTGTTTATATGAATGCCTAATGGATCATTAACTATATATGATCTTACGTTTTCAAACAAGTACAGAGGTTTCGTGAATGTATTTAACAATAGTCTACTTTTCAAGTTGTTGGTTTTTTTCAAAATAATTATTTCTAAGAATCAGGATTTTCTACCATTTTTTTATTTAAATTACATAGTATAATTCAAATAGAGATAGACACAACAAGTAAACTCTACACTATTTAACATTGTCCATGTAAAGTTTGGATAACATAGGCACTACATTGAGGTCCACTTATTATTTATATTTCTCTCTGAATTACACTATATAATCATGTCAAGAAATTGCAAAGTATCTCCATCTCATTTTCAATGCGTCCATCACCGACTAATTAATTCCCACCTAGACCACGGATTTTGGGCGAGCAAACAAAAATATCCCATATGCCATCAACTAATTACCTTCGGTGCATCGAGAACTTGTAGTCACAACGACCACTTATTGGTTGCCTCCAATTGATTTTTTTATAGGTTTGATTTAATGAAGGAGTCCTGTTAATTCCCTCGTTAACACCAGAATCTCGTTAAACTAGGAGTATCAACTTCAACTGCGGCTTTCCCTTTGGTAGTAGCTTTTGTATTAATCTAATTGCCCAAAAAAAGAAAAGATTTGATATTTAACTCCCGGTGTTTATTCGTGAGAAATCACTTGGGTGTACCCGTCGTGGAGGTGGGATAACAAATTCTCGAGAGAGAAAAATAACTCCCAGTAAATAGTTTCTGGCACAACATCAACCATACATATAGATCCGATCTATACAATCAGTGTTTTGACGACATGGATGCAGGAATGCAATCACAACCTGCTACTGTTAGGGGGGGCATTTCTGCAGTCCTAAATCTTTTTTATTTTATCATTTTCTATTGGAGATTTAGGAGTTATTTTCAGTAAAATAAATACAAAATTCGCCTTAAAATTTAAAATTCATCAATTAATTTTGAAGTTTAAAATAACTCATTTAAAATATCGCAAGATACGAGAGTCTTGATGGATTTTAAATCTCCTAACTAATTTGATGAGTTTTAAAGTTTATAAACTTTATATTTATCCTTTATTTTTATCTCTTTTTGGGACAGTGAAAATAAGCACAAAATTAAGCAGAGGATATAAAGAAATTTTTGAAAGTTCATTATCTGACCGTAATACAAACAGATGAATCAAAGAATTAATCTCTCTACTTATCCTACCGTCTAATACATTTTTGTATATTAAGATATTGCTGGGTGGCATGTCACGTGGTCATCCCTCTCAGACCAGAGTGGAACAAGTACTGGTGGATGGGTCAAAGAGTGCCGGAAGCAGATATTTCCTTCCGTTGGCACCATTGGCATTGTAGCTGGCACCAGTCGCTGGGTCCACCAAGAGGTCCCCTGCATAGCCAGGGTAAGCCCCTTTGCCATACACACCAGGACAAGCCGATGCAGCTTCGAGTGGCGCCTCCTTTGGACCCTGGAAATAGCCATTTCCAAACGGGTTCGTAGCTGTGCCGGCCAAGAGGGTAGCTAGGTTGATGACCATGCCGTCCAGACCCACGTCGTTGTTGGGTGCTACCAGGGGTGGGCTCTGGGGTCCGTAGATGGGCTGGTGGAAAGGCCACGCGCACTGGCCTGGGCACTGAGTCTCCGAATTGCCAACCCAAATGTAGGCAAAGCTGTAACTCTTGCCATTAATGGCTGCACCCTTTGAAGATCCATGGGTACCACATTTGCTCTGGCAGAATCCTTCCACCGTCACGTCAGCCGATGTGAGCACCACATTAATGGCATTTCTCTGGCCTCCCTTCGATGCCAACTCTACAATTTGCTTATTGGAGAGTGATTTGCCCAATGAGTATTTCTCATCAACAATCTGGGTACCCAATGAGAGTACGAGACCGGAGTTCTTCTTGGAGTTGCTTAGGGGGTAGTATTTCTCAGTGCTTTTCCACCACTTGGCAACCGAGGGCTGGGCCATTTTAGGAGTAGAAGTGGAGAGGGATGTAATGAAATCGGAGACGATAGCTTGCTGGGATGGCTTAAATTTGCCGTACCAGATTAGATTGACGGAAATTTTTCCGGTAAGAAGAGGGCCCTTGTGGTATTGGAAGAGCATAGGCTGTTGGGTCTCATCTGACCCGGTGAGTCTCCTCGCTGCAGAGCTGAAATGGAGGAGGGAGATTACCACGAGTAGCTGTAGAAATAGGCGTGGGAATGCTAAAGAGGCCATGATAAATTGCAGGATCGAAATCTCAGAGAGGGCTAGTGATTACTAAGGAGCAGAAGGTAGGAAGCAAAGAATGATGTGTTGTAGCTGTGATTGTGGAGAGGAAGAATTGGGATTTATATATAGTGGTTAGAAGTGACTGGAAGAAGCTACGAGGAAGTGAGGCCTTTTGCATTAGTAATTGGACAGTCAACTTCCAGCTGTGGCCTGTGATAACGCGTCATTTTTAAATCAATTGGTGCGCGGCGGAGTCTTTCTTTTCAATCAATATTAAATCAAATGTATGATCTTCCACTTGTGTTTTAAGTCAAAAATATTATTAAGTTCGTGGACAGCTAAGAAGCATATGAAGATTTTGACTGTCCAATTTTAAAGTTGGAAGACAACTTTATATATATGTGTATATATAAAGTTCTGCTTGAAAATTTTCATTGTTTCTATATTCCCCTGTTTGTGGTAGAACTCTTACATTATCATAGGTGGAAAGCTAGAACCCTACACCCATATTTGAAATCGTCGGAAAGGTGGGACACTTTTTTTTTTATTATATATATATAATAATAAGTCAAAAAGAGGAGTCATTGTGGAATATTGTGCTCGACTCACTTGCTTACAAAAAAAAATTAATTAATTAATTAAATACAAGCATATAAAATTTATTAAAATTCGAACCCAGAAATATTTTTCATAGACTTTCTTACCTGAGTTATAGCCTTTAAGACCGAAAGGCGCGTGCCGATGTAGGTTGGACGGTGCTTAGTGGTCGCTTGGATGCCCTGCACAGTGTCACGCAGTAGATCACAAGTGGAAGGGGGTGGGCCAGTAATGGCGGTCAGTGCTTTAATCGGTAGCGTAGGGTGCACAGGCTGCAGCTGGTGGGATGTGTACGTGTAAAATGTCTGTCTGGCGGTCGAATGGATTGGCAATGTTGACTGGATTAGTATTACCAGGACCTGCCGTTGGAATTTGAGTAAGAATGAATGGACGTGGACCTCAAAAATAAATAAATAAATAAATAAAAAAAAAAATAAACGTTCACAGACTATCCATTGTTTCAATAATTTGATAATGTACAAATTTATTACAAAATTGACCGCCTATGGGAAAATAATATATCTGGAAGGCCTTTTAATATGTTACAATTTTCAATAAAATTTTGAATTTATGGATTTAAATTGAATTAGATTAGATTAATGATTCATTTTCATCTGTCAACCTCACACGTGTTTACTTCAACGTTTAAATAATGTATCACATATTCAATCTATGCCAACTGCACACAACTGTGACGAAAACTTTTAGGCAGAAACAATTATTAACATAATAGAGTCTCCAGTTATAATATTTAGAGGGCATTTTAATTGGAATTTAATATAATATGTTACAATTTCCAAACCTGAAACTTTGAATTTATGGTGAATTAAATTAGATTACTGATTCATTTTCATATGTTGAACTCACATGTCTTTACTTCAACGTTTAAATAATGTATCGCATATTCAATCTATGCCAACTGCACACGACTATGACCAAAAATTATAGGCACAAACAATTATTAACATAATTAGAGTCTCCAGCTATAATAAAGACCCGATTACTTAGAAGTTAACTCCCTAAAAATTGCTCTATACCAACTGCACACAACTATGACCAAAACTAATAGAAAAAAACAATTATTAACATGAAAGAGTCTCCATTTATAATCAAGAGCCAGATACTCCCCAGTTAGCTCACAAAATTGCATCTGTAGTTTTCATTTTGTTGAATGGTTTCGGCTCGGGTTCAGCAGTAATTATGGGCTAGATCAGGTTTGTTTTTTCTATTGATTCGGGTCGACTCGAGAAAAACATGACTCAAAATCCGAAAAGCCTAACTTTATTAGTGAGTATACGAATATGTCACATAAACTAGACTTTCTCACAATAGATGTCGATATATAGATTTAACAACTTTCTTATCTCTTTTCTTCCTCTCTTATCTAAATTAATTTTTACTTTATTTTGATTTTTCTTAAAAGTCTAGCCACATTTACGTAATTCATATAGCTATCGTTTATACGGGGTTTAATCACTAAGTGCAAGCATTAACACTTTTTGGGATGGCAAAAAGAGACATGTTGAAAAGAACCATTGGAGTATAATAAATGAATAATTTTCTTTATTAAGAGATAGTACAACGAATAAATCAAAGAATAGATCTACCACTTGATTCTATTGCCTAGTAAGTTCAATCAACGTGTTACGTCATCATAGCTCAGACCAAAGTGGAACAAGTTTGGGTGGACGGGTCGAAGAGCGCCGGAAGCAAGAATTTCCTTCCATTCGCACCATTTGCATTGTAGCTAGCACCAGTTGTGCGGTCCACCAAGAGGTCCCCAGCATAGCCAGGGTAAGCCCCCTTCCCATATACACCAGGACAAGCCGATGCAGCTTCGAGTGGAGCATCCTTTGGACCCTGGAAGTAGCCATTTCCGAATGGGTTTGTAGCTGTGCCGGCTAAGAGGCTAGCCAGATTGATGACCATGCCGTCAAGACCCACGTCATTGTTGGGTGCAACCAGAGGTGGGCTCTGGGGTCCGTAGATGGGCTGGTGGTAAGGCCACGCGCATTGGCCGGGGCATTGAGTCTCCGAGTTGCCGACCCAAATGTAGGCAAAGCTGTAACTCTTGCCATTAATGGCTGCACCCTTTGAAGATCCATGAGTCCCACATTTGCTCTGGCAGAACCCTTCCACCGTCACGTCAGCCGATGTGAGCACCACGTTAATGGCATTTCTCTGGCCTCCCTTCGATGCCAACTCTGCAATTTGCTTATTGGAGAGTGATTTGCCCAAAGTGTATTTCTCATCGACAATCTGGGTACCCAATGAGAGTACGAGACCGGAGTTCTTCTTGGAGTTGATGAGGTGGTAGTATTTCTCGGTGCTTTTCCACCACTCGGCAACCGAGGGTTGGGCCATTTTGGGGGTAGAAGTGGAGAGGGATGTAATGAAATCGGAGACGATAGCTCGCTGGGATGGCTTAAATTTGCCATACCAGATTAGATTGACGGAAATCTTTCCGGTAAGAAGAGGGCCCTTGTGGTATTGGAAGAGCATAGGCTGTTGGGTCTCATCTGACCCGGCAAGTCTTCTCGCTGCAGAGCTGAAATGGAGGAGGGAGATTACCAGGAGTAGCTGCAGAAATAGATGTGGGAATACGAAAGAGGCCATGATAAATTGGAGGATTGAAATCTCAGAAAGTGTTTCTAACTGCTTAGGATGAGAAGTAAGAAGCTGTGTGGATTGTGGAGAAGACGGGTGATGTGTGGGATGTATGTATAGCGGACTAAAGTGTGGGTGAGAAGCTACAAAGAAGCTGCGAGTTACAGAAAAGCGAGATGCCAGCCGTGATAACGTGTTGTTCTTTAATCAATTACTCAACCAAAAAAGAATATATCAGTACAGGATTTGCCAGCTAATGGGAGTTCGCCCGCATTTACTCAACCTAACGAGGAAGATAGGCGACAAAATTGAGTTTCTGGTCTAGTCTTATGTCCTAAATGATACACGCGTGTACAACTTATTATAATGTCTCGTTTCCATTATCATTAATACCAATCATAAATAAAAACTTTATGTCAAATTGGAATCTATCTTGTCTGTGAAGAAAATTTGTAAATATTAATTATTTTAGTGATTAAGCGAAATGATATGTCAAACTATTATAGTGCCGAAATGATCAGAAAAAAATTTGAAAATTTAATTGTATAGAGTAGTATTATTGAAATGATATGTCAAACTATTATAGTGCCGAAATGATCAGAAAAAAATTTGAAAATTTAATTGTATAGAGTAGTATTATTGAATTAGAATTAGCTTGGTCGTACGTTTGTTGCCCACAGAGTCATCTCCGGCTTTTTGTTGCTGTCTATGGATTTTTTTTTTCTTTCTACGCGCCGTCTATGGGTTAATTGACTGTGTTATTGTCCTTCCGGGAAGCTGTTGGTATTGACTTTGTGCGACATCACACAAGCCTTGTTTCGCTGCTCAAATTAAATACTGCTGTCTATGTTGCTTTAAAATAACACGCATCTAGCGATGTTGAACGGCGACACGATTTACAGACCAACAATATCCTATGGGCATACTGTTTCCCCCACGCACGGGTTCTTAACTCCATGACCTGATTTTTGTTATAATACTAAAAATTGTCGAGGAAGAATCCTATGTCCATATGCTTTCAACCAAGAATTGCGGCAGCCTCATCAATCTCCAATCCAACATAAACTATGATCGCAAACCTTTGGAGAAAAAAGAGAAGCAAAATCCCAGATCATGCAAATGGATTTGCGAAACTTCCGATATATCTTAAAAACGTATTCCTAAATACCAAAACTGTTGTATATTCTGGAACTTCAACCGTATTTTCTTGTCATCCAAGAATGATTAGTGCATCATGCTACACGTTTAGGATTCTTTTAAGCTCAAGGAACATATAATCAAGATCTCAACGCCCTGTACCCAGAGGGGAACAAGAATTGGTAAATGGGTCAAAGAGTGCTGGAAGCAAGTATTTCCTTCTATTAGCACCATTTGCGTTATAGCTCGCACCACTCCTGGGGTCCACCGAGAGCTCGCCAGCATAGTCAGGGTAAGCCCCCAAGCCATACACCCCGGGACAAGCGGATCCAGCCTCTAATGGGTCCTCTTTTGGACCATGGAAGTAACCATTTCCGAATGGGTTCGTAGCTGTACTAGCTAAGAGGCTAGCTAGGTTGATGACCATGCCGTCCAGGCCCACGTCTTTGTTGGGTGCAACTAGGGGTGGGCTCTTGGGTCGGTTCATGGGCTGGTGGAATGGCCACGCACATTGGGCCGGGCACTGAGTCTCCGAGTTGCCAACCCAGATGTACGCAAACTTGTGGCGCTTCCCCTTTATGATTTTACCCTTTGAGAACCCATGTGTCCCGCAGATCGAGCAAAATCCATTGACTGCCACGTCAGCCGACGTCAAAACCACGTTAATGGCATTTTCCTGGTGGCCCTTCGCTGCCAACAGTTCGATTTGCCGACCGGCGAGTAATTTGCCCATCGAGTAATCCTCGTCCATGATCTGGCTACCCAAAGAAAGTACGAGTCTGCGGAGTTTCCTGTAGTTCAGGAGCTGGTAGTATTTATCGGTGGCTTTCCACCACGTCGCAACAGATGGTTGGGCTGTTTTGGGTGCGGAAGAAGAGAGTGAGAGAATGAAATCGGAGATGATAGCTCGCTGGGATGGCGTGAATTTTCCGTACCATATGAGATTGATTGAGACTTTGCCCGCTAGAAGGTGGCCATTATGGTACTGGAAGAAAAAGGGTTGCTGCTGCCTTTGGATCGATTCCCCGACTCCTGAAGCCAAGCTGAAAGGAAAGAGGGCGGCGACCAAGATGACCTGAAGAAATGGCTGGGTTGCAAAAGAGGGGACCATGATGCATATTAAGCGCAATGATTCAATGAGTTTTTCAAAACTAGCAACGAAAGAAGGATGCGGAGATTGTTACGTGGGGTTGGGGGAGAGGATGGTTGGCCAGAAGAATTCGAGGTAGAAAACAATATAGGAAGCAGTGGCTTGCTCTTTCTTCAAACCAAGGAAATTGCTCTTTGAATTGCAATTAAAATTATCTAAAAAAATTGTATCCACTAAAGAAAGCCGAAAAAATTGAAATGGAAATGAGAGAGCGAAATGCGAGTGCGATTCGTGATGACACATTATTTTCTAGTCTCTTTTTGCGGGATGCGGGTCGCTTAAATGTCCAGTGTTCATTAGAGTTTTCAGCTTGGCTAAGCCTATCTCCTTCAAACCGAGGACCCGAAATCAGTAAGTGAAACAGGAAGCTCCCAAATTGGCGGATATTCAAAATGACACGTAGCAGAAATATTATTAAATTAGTAGGACATAACGTATATTATTTGCTTTACGGAGGCCTCGCTTGTTCCTTTACATGTTCTATATGCTCCTCGACAAAACTTTGCGATTAGCCAGTTCAAGATATGGGCAGGGCTCACATCCATGCTTCCTCACAACACGAAGTCGTTGGACAGAGTTGACCGATATGGGATGTCTCAACTTTTAGGTCACCAAAATTAAAGGAAATAGCCTTAAGTCAGACATGTTTACTAGCAATTAGTCAGCCTCAATTGTTAGTGTTCTAGACTTGGATGATGTTCGTTTTCATGAAATTTTAAGATTTGATGAAATTATAAATATTTAGGTAATGTTAAAGTTGTATTGATGTAATGTAAAAGTTGAAAGAGATTAGTGTGTGTAAAAATAATAATAAAATGTTGTATAAAAATATGTGTATATTGTGATGTTTAGATTGTAAAATAAAAAATAGAATACAAATCTTAAAAAAAACTCAACGAATATGCCCTTTATTTGTTTCATTAATTGTCACGGATCAGTTTGTCGTCCATTTCCTACGCAACCTTCTGAACTTCAAACTAGAGCCACCCATAAAAGCAAGTGGCCTCAGAACGCGTCTTCCCTTAATTGATTGGCTTTCATTAAAACCACTGGGTCCTTTTGCAAAACCTACTAGTTTCCCGTTAGTGGGTTTGCTTTCATTGGTGTTCTTGCACTTGGCGCCTGTCGGTAGCTCTTTATTTTGTACCCTTTTCTCTTTGGATAAGTTTTTGTTTGATAGCGTCCGTGTTTTATTAAAAGCGGCACAAAACGCTTATTGAGATATGTTTTTAAACGCTGGCCGTGGTCTTGCCATTTTTGTTTCATCGAAGGTTTAAAATTTAAAGGCTAAATTATTCTATATGTTTTTCGAGTTTGACTTTTTTTTAGTTTGGTTTTCAGTGTTCAAATTTTTTTAAAAAGTATCATTGGGGTGAGAATTTATTACCAAATAATTCCTGCCGTCAACTCATTGGATGAAAATGCACACGTGGCACCGATCGATTCTGGTGGCCCAGAACTGGACGGCCAGCGGAGGGAAGAGGGGGCCTCCACCGAGAAAGAATTGAGGGTCTCCCCAATTCGGATTTTTTTAATTTTTATTTATTTTATTAACACGTGTCACATTGCGATTGAGCGAGATTTTAAAAAAAATTCACCTGTCAATTTTTACGTGTAAGCTGTTAACTACGTATACATTTTCGTCTAATAAATTGACGACATGATTTATTTAGTAATGGATCCTCACCCTCGAAATATTTTTAAGAAAAATTCCAATCGAGGACTAAACTGAAAAAAAGGTGAAACAAGTGGACATACGATGTAATTTAGCCAAATTTAAACTAAAAAGATTTTCTTATCAAAATTGTACCTACTCTGGTCCGTAATTGACTTTCCCAATATGAGGCAGTTTTTTAGCTTTCCTCAGGCAAAATCCAAAAACAAGGGAGGGTGTTCTAATCGGTGGCGGATTATTGACGAGGGTCCGAAATGTTGGGAATTCACGATTTCACAACAAGATTATCCAGAGCTCTGGAATTAGGACAAGATCAGAGTTTGAATGCGCTGCTCTCTCTTCCTCTTCTTCTAAAGCGTTTCCAGAACGAATTGATCGAGTAGATTGAGCTAAAACCCCAACATGCGTCAATTAACAAGTGCCCAAAAAAGGAAAAATGCAGAAATTGCGGGATCTGATCTTGTTAAGAAGCAAACCAATATAGTTTGCCATACTATTATTAATCCGAAAAACAAAACAATTCAATAAATAAATGAATTACGCTGTCTAGCTCTCTTTACATAATAACGTCTACACTCCACTTATCCCATGCTCTAAACATACTAATCTACTTGCACCTTCGTTTCTCAGACCAGCGTCGAACAAGATGATGTAGAAGGATCGTACAAGGCAGGAAGCAAGAATTTTCTCCCATTTCCTCCATGTGCATTGTAGCTAGCACCAGTCGCAGAATCCACCAACAAGTTCCCAGCATAACCAGGGTAAGCCCCTTTGCCATATACCCCAGGACAAGCAGATGCAGCCTCTAGGGGAGCATCAGCCGGGCCTTGGAAGTAGCCGTTTCCAAATGGGTTCGTGGCAGTCCCAGCCAAGAGGCTAGCCAGGTTGATCACCATTCCGTCGATACCCACGTCATTGTTGGGTGCGACCAAGGGTGGGCTCTGAGGTCCATAGATGGGCTGGTGGAATGGCCATGCGCATTGGCCTGGGCATTGGGTCTCTGAGTTTCCAACCCAGATATATGCGAACCTGTAGTTCTTACCCTTAACGTGACCGCTATTTGCGCCCGCTGCAGACCCGTGAGTCCCGCACCGGCTAAGACAAAAGCTTTCAACAGTCACGTCGGAGGAAGTCAGCACGACGTTGACAGCGTTCTTCTGGTCACCCTTTGAAGCCAACTCCACGAGGTGTTTGTTTGTGAGTGACTTACCCAATGAGTAGCTCTCGTCTAGGATTTGCTTCCCCAAATAGAGAGAAAGGGCAGACTGTTTCCTGGAGGTGAGGTGGTAGTACTTCTCAGTGGTTTTCCACCAGGTGGCAACAGAGGGTTGGGCTTTTGGGGATGAGGCAGATGACAAGGAGGTAATGAAATCGGCGATGATGGCCCGTTGGGAAGGATTGAACTTGCCGTACCAAATGAGGTTAATGGAGATCTTGCCCGAGAGAAGAGGGCCATTGTGGTATCTCAAGAGCTGAGATTGGTCTTGCACAAGCTCATTGAGCTTTCTCGCAGCCAAAGAGATTTGAACTAGAGAGAAAACAAGAAAAAGCTTTAGGAATGTTTTAGAAACAAAAGAAGCCATTTTTTTCGAGAACAATAATGCGTTACAGTTCTTCGTTAATTGGGAAGAATAAGGAAGAAGAAAGCTGAGATTGCTTGTATTTGTGTGTGGATTGAGAACGCAGAACAGATCTTTATATACAGGTCTAGGAAGGGGTCTCTTTATGGGTTAAAAAGAAAGCTGGGATTTAAAAGTTTAGCCAAGGAAGTTGCTCAGAAAGCACAGTAAAGACCGGGCTGGCATGTGTTCGGTGGTTCGGGGCGACACTGGCTTCCCATTTACGAGTTGCAACTTGGCCAGTAAGAAAAAGAGATCTAACGGTACTCCCATGTCCCAACTCCCCAAGCGCGTTTTCTTAATTTCCAGAAAAGAGAACGGCTGGATCTCACGCTATGTCCACTCACTTGTCACCACGCTCCAAGCACATATGGGATTGTGGTTCCTTGAACCAAGCGTGTGATTCAACCAACGCCGACTGTGGGTTTGGGGCTTCGCCTGCGGAAGAAAAGTGAAACCTTTTTCTCGCCACAGAACAAAAAGCATTACAGCTTAGCTCCAGATTGTGGGACTTTTTTTATTGACGAAATTATCCTCATTCTGAACGTTGCAACAGTTAAAGTTGAGCGGGGGTATTAAAAGAAAAAAGAAGAACGGAAAAGAAGAAGGCTAGGAGGACAGGCTGGACGATGCCTTGAATGAGCGTAATTTATTGGGAAACGTGGACTAATCCAACTGGCCGTCAACGTTTGGCCACAAAAGCCAGGGGTATCCAAAGTGAGCACGTGAGATGACGCGCCCCCTTGCTCTCCAGTACGAACTTACGAAGTCTGCGAAGAGTGAGCTGGCAGTCCGATGGTGAGCACGTGAGATGACGCGCCCTGTTATTGCACTGGTATACGTTCAGAACCTGTGAGCTGGATATAGAAGTGAGCACCAGTCCAGTTGGATCAAGCTAACACGTAAATATCACACTGTGGCAGCATGCCAGCTAAGCCAGCCTTATCACCTCGAACTTACAGTACGGATCCGGATTCCAGACAGCTATCTCCAATTTCCAGGCTATTTTCCACTCATTGTTTGGGACAGAGACAGATTTCTACTTTCAAACCATGATGGCGGGACGGAGCATTCGCATAGAGCAAACTTGCTGGTTAAAAAGAAAAGAGAAACGCCTAATTAAAAAAAAAATGTTTTTTTGGTAATTAGAAAATATCTAGATATGTATTTACATGCGTCTAACTCGAACCTATCTGACCTGTACGAACTAAATTAAACGTTACTAAAAATTTCGACCTTGCAGCCCCTTAATTTTAGCCTATAAGATTTAAGAAAGATTAAAAACTGATAAACTAATGGGCTGATTTGGTGCTCATAAAACAAACACATATGCGCTGGTTTAGTGGAAGCATTACACGAGACAGTAGACACATGCCCAATTCACTGGGTTCCAGTAAGCTTTTGCGTCGCCTGTTCATTTAAGAATCTTGCTATTTGGAAAACGACATAGGAATTAGGAGGGACTAACGTGGGCTTTTGAGATAAGATCCTTTTTTTTTCCTGTGTAATATAGGATGAGAGTTTAATATCCGAATTAAGTTTCTCAATAGCCAAACTGAATTATTTCCTTCCTTGGATGTTTCTTCATGGATAGGAGTGTCCATTCAGATCTGAATTATATCAGTTTAACAGCAGCGAGTTTCGGATTGTCTAATAAGTTCGTTGTACCTCGATTCTCAAAGCCTAGGGACATTCATTGCAGATAATTTACCAGCAGTAGTTAAGTACAAGTACCGTCGTTTAACTGATCAACAGATCGACACTCGGCTCCCACTTTCTGCAGACGGGAAAAAAGGAACTTTTCTTCTTTTTTTTTTTTGGAAAAAAAAATGAACTTATGCTTTGGAAAAAACAAAGGGTCGCTAATAGCTAGATGAAAACCTGTCGTCATCCTATCTACAACTTGAATTCACGAGCTTATGAGTAATATTGTCGAAATGTGACATTAAACAAAGCATCAATTAGCATTCCCCGAGGCATATGCACTCCTGATTTATTTAAACCCTCGATTATTTACTTCCTATGCTATATGTTGCAGACACGTTTTGCAGTCCGTCCAGTTACAACGCCCTAAATTCCCGATAGACGCAAAAATATATGGATCTACACTTCTACAGCGTGTCTGATGGGGAATTCCTCACTGGAGATGCCTGCTTTTGTTTCATATCTGCAGGCATGAACTGACAATTTGAACAGTTTAACACGTTTTGCAGCTGTGCAAACGAGGTTTGACTAAAATTTCATGTCCATCTAGGATTCCTTTTGTCTGTCTTGTCACAAGTATATTAGCTGTAATTGTCTACTGTTTTTTTTAGTCGTTTTATTATCTTCAAGTAAGTTGTATTCATATTCCGATTTGAGTTTCTGATTGAGATAAATAGATCGATTAATTCGAGTCACTTTCGGTGTGAACCTTTTTCGTGCTTCGTCATGATCACTACATTTTATACGGTGTTACGGATTTTTATTTATTTTTCCTTTTGTTGCTTATTTTCTATGGGCTTACACTAAGGCAAGTATCAATTAATTTTATAAAATAACAACGAAAATATTGTACAGTCAATACAATAGAAATGGCTCTAATTATAGTTTGATTATATAACACTGTTTTGCTATTAAAATCCAGTCTAAACTTGAAGGTTCATTAGGTTCATTCGAGACATGATATATAAAAGAACGGTTCGCCAACTTTGCTTGCCGGAGAGATTTCTAATGTGTGAGGACGCCGCAACTCTCAGATCATATATAGAATATATGGAAAATAATGCATCTACTCCGTCGAGATGTTTAATACAATTATGGTGTTACAGAACCCGTGTGCAGGCAAACAACAGAGCCGCAGAATATTGCTGGTCTGCACCCTACATATCGTGTCGTATGTCGACATTCAGCCCAGCTCGTGTTTTTATTTAAAGCAACTTGAGGCAGGAGTTATTTAACCTGAGCTAGGAAACAAGCTGCGTGTAGTGTCGCACAAAGTCAATACCAACAGCTTCCCGGAAGGACAATAAGATTGTCAACTATTCTCATATACAAGCAGACCAAGATCAGGGATTTATAAACTCTATGGGCAAACACCGAAAGGTCATGAACTAGTACCTAAATATTGATAGTATCTTAATAAACGCTGGGGAGAATTTGGCACAAGATGTTTCCAATGCTCTAACCAGAAGGAGACGAAAGCAGTAAATTTGGTATACTGCAGTAGGTTGTGTTTGGAGCCTGTCAACTAACGATACCAATATATTCTCTACGACAGAACCAAAAAATAAAGTTCAATGATTTCAGGAATGTAATTTGCATGATAGTTTTTGTACCCCGTCATAGTCCAGCAATACTAATCGGTGATTAGTTTGTTGTGTAGTTTTGGTATAATATTACAGCTTTATAAGGGCTTATGAATTCGACATTAATGCAGAAGAAGCTTCGAGTATTCTTCAGCTATAATATCTGTAACATGCTAGTAAGGTTTGGTTTGGAACTTTTATATTCCATTTGCAGCGGATTTAGACTCCTTGGACGCGACCACCTTCCAATGAGCGCAACCAGAGCAGCCAGCCTGTGGCCCTGTCTGGATCTGATGAGTTAATGCCTGTTCGCATGCTTGCAAGCATTGCATTGGCAATAAATGATAATCTGAGTAGTTTAAACGTACACGAGTGGAGTATCCATAAATTCACTCGCACGGCTTATCCACCCCAAAGTCTGTAGCGTTCGTTCCTTGCAAAGGCTGAAATGTTAGTTCCTTGCACCTGCCTCTGCACTTTCTTCTTCTTCTTCTTCTTCTTTTTTTTTTTGACAAGAGACACGAGTGCCTCAACCTTATTAATACATAAAATATTCAATAGAAAATTAACACCTGCATCGCCATTGAACTGAATATTATAAATTTTTATATTATACTTTTAGAATAAATTAAATCTTTTTTCTTTTTTCTGTGTAGCAGAATGTTGAACAATACTATGTGGAAATGGGATGAGTATCGTCTGCAATCTCTAGGTATTGTAGTGGGTACAATTATTTTAATCTTGACCGTTAGTTTCGAAATGGGCGGTTGCTATTATGGAGGGACTGTGCTCAGGTAAAGCCCCTATTCCAAGTATTATGCATTCCAGGCATGACATTTGACCCCACACCTGCATGAGATGTTTGGTACGGTCCTTTTTTCGGGAAAGGGTAAGGTTTTGGAATCCCATGATTCGTCAGTTCAGTGCACCTTGAGCAGGCAAACTAATGAAAGCAAGAACCTACCTCCATCTGGGCATGCAGATAAGCTTTGCTCGTAATTTATTTTTTTTGGGTAATTAGCTGTGCACAGATTTCGTGACGCTTTAAGCGAATATAATATGCGTCCGGCGTCCCTACTGTTTTGAGAAGGTAAGATCCCTAGGCGGGATTGGAAAATGGCTCAAAGAGATAAGCATCAGTTCCGGCCCATTGACTTCAATACGCATTCATGACAGGTGGATCAAATTACTAAAGTCCAGATGCGATCTATTAATTAGTAGGTCTGAGCTCAGCCAATGGCCGAGGTTCGGTGGTGATATGAACCCTTGCGTTCGAGGATGATCAAGACAGAAATCATACCTAAAAGTGGTGCTGAAACGCTTTTTCACAACAATTTTTAGTTTTAATCTCACGATCTAATATTATTAACACTGATATTTTCCCTACGCAATTTTTAGAATTGGCGTTGATTAAAAAAAAAAAAACCGGAAATTATCTGTACGTGGTATTGGCAATACTAGGGAGCAGAGAAGACCCGGGGTTTCCAAGGATTGAATTGGCTTTAGATCTAAGATAACATTATTAAATGGTAACATCGAGTGAGGGAACAATCAAAAGGTTGGGGGGGGGGGGGGGGGGGGGGGGTGGGGGGGGTGTGGAACTTTGAAAAGGCCCAGTAAAGAGCTTCCAAGTTACGAGGCACGAAGCCCATACCTCCGTGGTCCTCTAATATTTCAATCTTCGTATATGCCTCCACGCAAGAAGTTCTGCAGGCTGAGAAATAAATGCAAGAGCCACCGAGTCCCCTAATCTTTAGATTATACGCTGAAGTTTTAAATAAAGATTCCTGCTAGGTGTCCCCACTTTTAAGTTTTATCTTATCTTTGTAGGCTCTCGTGAACCCCGTAGTTTTATGATCCGAAGTTTCAAGTGAAAGCTACAGATAAACCCCCACTAGCTGAGTGCATGCACCCACCAGGCCACCAACCTATATATACTCCTCCCTTCATCCCATCCTTCACCACTCAAAAAGTCAAACCAAAATCTCTCGCAATTCAACTCTCTGCCTAGTGCAAATTCCCTTCTCCTCAAATCGCTCAAATGGGTTCCTCCCAAGTTGCTAGAATAGTCTCTCTCCTCCTCCTTCTTGTACAGTTAAGCTTCGTTAACTTGTGTTTGGGTTCAAGAAAGCTGAATTCACTTTATCAACCACCCCCCATGTCCCTGACTTATCATAATGGAGCTTTGCTTGAGGGAGACCTCCCGGTTTCCATTCTTTGGTACGGAGATTTTTCGCCTGCCCAGAAATCCGTTGTCTCCGACTTTCTTGTCTCGCTCAACCCAGGAAAAGACCAGGAGCCCTCAGTTTCTCTTTGGTGGAGTACCATCCAAACTTACATGAAAAAGGCTGGAAAGAAAGAAACCCGTGCTGTCTTATCACACCAAACCTCAGACAAGAACTGCTCCTTCGGCAAGATTTTAAAGAAGCCCCATATTTCCCAGTTGGCTCTGATGGCCAACTCAAAACCGGGAGGGTTGACTCTGGTTCTTACAGCCAAAGATGTTGCAGTGGAAGGCTTTTGTATGAGCAGCTGTGGGTTCCATAGCTCGGATAACAAGCTTAAATCGGCTTTTATCTGGGTCGGCAACTCGGAAACTCAGTGTCCGGGCCAATGCGCGTGGCCATTCCACCAACCCATCTACGGACCACAAACCACACCCCTGGTTGCACCCAACGGTGACGTGGGGTTGGATGGCATGTCATAAATATTGCAAGTCTTTTCGCCGGAACCGTGACGAACCCATTCGGAAACGGCTATTTCCTGGGCTCGGCTGAAGCGCCTCTAGAGGCGGCTTCGGCTTGTCCGGGTGTGTACGGCAAGGGGCCTATCCAGGTTATGCCGGGGAGCTACTAGTAGATTCGGTTACCGGTGCGAGCTACAATGCACACGGCGTGAATGAGAGGAAGTATTTGTTGCCAGCAGTGTTTGACCCTTCTACTTCTCAGTGTTCAACGGTTGTGTGAGAGCGTTGGGATGTAGAGACACGTGGCTTCTAGTTATTATATTTGTAATTATATATGTACATATGCGTATAAATTTTAATAAGATGCAGGAAGTGATATTCTAAAAAATTTGACACGATTCGACCCTCAAATCTCAATGACTTCCCACTAATTGAAACTCTACAGCGCCTCAACTTCGAATCTCAGATGGTATTGCATCCTCCTGGGAGATGATGGACAATTTTGAAAGAACATTACCCAAAAGCCCAATTTTTAGAGCAGTCCCTTTTTTGGGCCTGAGAGTTTTCAGTTTCAGGCCTAAAAACAGCCCAATCTGAAATATTCGAGCTATGGTTCAAATGAATTCAAAAGCCCAATCCAGTAAGAAAAAATGAAAACAAGATATGTAATTATGTGAACAAGTAATACGGTACTGCAATTCATATCGGACTAGTAAGTACTATCTTATAACGCTGTATCAGAATCCCGAAGAAATATCTCCATTTTTTTTTTTTTGGCTGGTGAAGCCATTTTTAACAGGACATCATAAAGATTCACTTGGCAGTCAGTCCAAGGGAACTGGATCAGAAACCCAGCATGAAGAACAGCGGAGAAGCTGCAAAACTGAAAAAAAAAGTAAACTGGACTGTCCTGTCCCGTGGGTCAGCCTTTGAAACTCAATTTAATTCTCTATAAAATTATAAGATAAATGAGTGGAGAGAGATGAGTTTTGTCTTATTCTTCACCGCTGGTGTTGCACTGCAGACAAGGACATCTCTAGAAATTTGCCCATAGACCTACTTTTAAACTTTTGACCGTAGGCCTCATTAAAGTGTATTGTCTTTACTGGGCTGGCCTGCCAAGTAAGGTGAAAAATTCTATCCCATCACTGGCCATGTTTTGGACAGGACGAACAAGTACTCACGTTTCATAGGAAGTACACGTAACATACAGTGTAACAGGTGGAAGGATTGTTCATCTTAAGGGTGATTGAGGAGCTGCTACCACTAATTGGAGTTTGATAATAGAGGAAGGCCGAGTGTATGACTAAATCCTGTTGACGCCTAAATCTACAAGAGATATGAAATCCAGCATATAGACAAGGGAAATAAAAATGTGAAATTTCAATAATATAAGAGGCCAATTGCATTGATTAAAATCAATTCCGTTTAGATAATAGGCCCATTTCGAGGGCCGTAGAAACCTGTATATTTAAATAGAATCTAGTTTTGAGGGCCTTGTTGGTAGAGAAAATGAAAATTGAAGGATATGGTTTTTGGAGATTTTTGTGAAACGCAGGAATTGTTTTCAAATAAAAAAGACCGAAACAATACAAATAGAGACGGTATCGGCATCGTCCATGGAGATGGGATCCTGAAGGCGGAGGATCTTCCACCCAACGTGGGGGCGGGCCGCCAGCAAGGAGGGAATCCCCGTAGCCGTCTACTAGGGGCTGCCAAATAAAATCTTTTTCTCCATTTATGACGCGCACAATTTGGCTATGCATTGGGGCGCACAAACGGAGGAGATAGAACTCAGTAGAAGTGAGGGCTCGCATCCGGGGGTTATAGACTATGGTTTGGTTTTGAAAATATTGATTGTATTTATTGTTTTTTAGAGTTAGTGTAGTTTTTCTTAATATTGGTAAAAAGTTTGTTTAAAGTGGTTAAAGTTTGTTAAAATTTTTTAAAGTTTATAAAAATTTTTAAAATTGATGAAAAAATAATTACGGACAATTTTTGAAATTTTTTTGAAAACAAATCAAATATTGCCATAACCTTTTTGCTTTGTTCTCCTGCTTAGGAGGAACCGTGCGAGTAAGCGACTGTGGACTCTTAGGAATTCAGCCAAATCCGCCCGGTCAAATATAATTTTTACTCAAAATTAAAACATTCCATAGTAGCTTAGGCAAAAATTAAAAGGACGTTTGTTTATCGAAATTTTAAATATTCTTAAAATTTTGAGAATCTTTTGAATATTAAAATTTATTAGGGTTTATAAAAAGTGTAAAGTGTATGTGTAAAAGTGAAATTTATTGAGATTTGTGAAATGTGTTTGGTGTGTTGGAAATTTTGGACCCCCAAAAAATTGGGCAAACAAACGTCCCCTAAAAGTCAAAATTTCAACAACTATGTTAATTGAACTTAAGTGCCTTCAGGCAGTAAAAATCATCAATTATCATTTAAGTAATAACCTTTTGTAATTTCCTTTTCAATATAAACAACAAAATAATTTACAAGAAAGTCATTGAAGAGATCTTTAAAATAAATAGCTCATAAATAATTGAAAAATTATAAAGCAATGCTAAAACCTTGACTAATTAACAAAGTCAAAAAACACAACATATAGTTAATTGAATACAAAAAAGAAAGGCAGACAAACTTTTTTCTTTATTTATCACATATAAACTTAGAGCAATAATAATTTTTTTTTTTTTTTTATCAATCTCTAATTCTAATCTTCCTCCCTCCAATTTGATATTATAGTGCCGGTATAAGTAAAAATTCTGTTATTGTCCAATTCTTACCGGTAATACACACTGGAGCTTTGCAATATTTGATTGATCACAATTCTAAGAGGAATTTTATTTGTGCGATACCAAATGTTATGTACCCACTGGGAAAACAAGGGTAAAATGGGATTTACTCTGTTTGAGAGAGAGCCACTCTCCTTTGCTTTTCAACTTTGTAGATTTTGCTCACCTGTTTCTTACACTCACGAACATTTGTATAATAAAGTTGAATGGGCTCGTAGAGGCCCCTACTCTATACCCAACACGTAGGCTGCAACAAAAATATAACTAACTTAAAGAAAAGCAAATAAAGGATAACAGCTCATAATGAACGGAAGCCCAAACTGTCAGCCCGCTTCATTTGACCAGTCAAAGTCATTGAGCTTAAACAACTCAATCACCTCTTACAGATCAGTTCCACGCCACTCAATATTTCCTACCCAGGCCTTTGCTTTGAAGGCAAAAAGTTTATTGTATTGCAAGACTTGAGGATGGATTTTGCATTTTTTATATATTAAGGTAAAAGTGTGAGTAGTGAGAGTAGGAAGAGAGAGAGAAAAGAGAGAAAATTTGGGAAGGTAAGAATTTAAGTATGAGATATGAGAAGAAAGAGAAAAGAGAGTTGAAACTTAGAAAAGAGAGAAAAAAAGAGAGTAAAGAATACACTTTTATTTCTTTGAAAAAATACACTTTTTACTCACGAACTATCATAGATTTTATATTTTACACCCTAAATTATCAATTTTGACACATTGCACTCTAACTACCAATTTTTAACATTTTGTACCTTTTATCAAATTTTCATACTAAAATGATGATAATGCCCTTATATATTGTTGTCAATTCATTAATTTTGTATTATTATCAAATGGAGGGTGCAAAGTGTTTAATATTAGTAGTTGGAGGGTGTAATGTGTCAAAGTGGATAGTTTAGGGTGCAAAGTGTATAACATTGGTAGTTTGAGGGTGCAATGTCTTAAAGATGGTAGTTTGGGGTGTAATATTTCACTGCTCGATATTTGTAGGTGAAAAATGTATTTTTTTCTTTTAAAAATTGGGGGCCCGACTATTTCCTCTCGTTTTTTCTTCAGTTATTTTTTCTCCAACTTCTTTGGAGTAGCAAGTACAACGGTTATTACCTATTTTGTCCTTACATTAGAAAAAATTTTAAAAATTTTGTAGCTTCGTCACTGTAGTAAACGAGAAAACAAAAACTAACCGCAAAAGGTTTGAAAATGTTGCATACAAGTCATCATGCCGTACGTCACTGAAAGGTACAAAACAATTTGCATAAAAAATGATACCCAATGAACCAAAACGTTTCTTTCCTTAAGCAAGATGGAACCAAAGTACCAAACAGTGTCAAAAGTTTGGCAGAAAACAATCAAGGGTGAGCATTCCTGGTCCCTGACGGCGCGGAGAAACAAGAAGAATGCTCTCCTGGTCAATACCCAGGTTTTTGGTAAAACGAACAAATACCTTTCTTTCCTTCCACGACATGTTACCAAACGCCTCATAGGACGCCAGCTCAGTAGTTTAGGAGCAGATTTTCAACTTTCAAGTATTGGATCTGTCAAATATTTTGGGATTGATTTTCTGCGATTCCTTATTAAAATTGTACGGTATAATTTATAGAGATATAAGTGGTGTTTTTTTCTCTAAAATTTTGAGGTATAAAAATTTTCAGTAAAATAAACACACTTTAAAATTTTTAACTTTTACACATACAACCTCTATTTTTCACAAACTCTAATAAAATCTCAATAAAGTAAAGATTCTTAAAATTTTAAGAATATTTTTCAAAATTTTGATAAACTAACGCCCCTATACAACAGTTGACCTTACTATAGCATTCATATATAAATAAATATAAATAGTATAAGGTCTGCCTGTTATGTCTCTTTCTACCTGTACTTTGTAATTCAGAAATAATTCTAGAGGATATTGATTCAAATATTCGAGTGTATTGATGAATCTTTGTCTTGCAGTACAGAAGGCTGAAGGACGGATTCCATACGTAATACTCGAGAACAATCCTCTCACAGGACTATAATTAAGGGTAGCTTCAAAGTATAGCTCTTCCATATGTAACACTCAAGAGAGAACTATCCTCTCACAGGACTATAATTAAAGGTAGCTTCTGTGTATAGCTCCCTTCGTGGTTACTTTTTAAGATGGAACCAAAAACGAACGTTGTTTTTTTTGCCAGTACCTTTTCAGTGAAGAGTTTATTCCAAGTTTGGTTTTTGGTGTATGGTCCTGGACTATAAAGTCTATGCCTACCCAAACACAATACAAAAGGCAATAAGACATTTATCAAGTTGCTTTCCTGGCTGAGATAGAGTCTATATCAAGACAAATGTAAGGTGCCATAGACGACCCGACTAGTCCAGAGACGGAGTCAGTAAGAAAAGTTTGCTTATAAATTCCTGCATTTTCTGGGCTACCCGGACGGCTGTCTACGAAACAAAACAGTGAGAGCAACGTGAACAACTTGTATTTCGTAACGTAGCACACTTGGCGGGACATCGCATGTGGACGTACATACAACTGTTCTCGAGCCATATTTTCCATCTTTGCCTCCATGCAATAGATTTCCTTGCAAAATGGGTCAAGATTTTGCCAAAATTGAAAAATTGGACCGTTTAATATTCCTTTAATTTTTCAAGGCGCTGACATCTCAAATGTCATGGTATACCATTATTCCAATAGTCTAGCTTCCTTATTTGTCATCTAAAAAAACAGTTAGGACTCGTGCAGAGTGGTATCTATGTAACATTCATTCTAAGATATTCACTTAAATCATAATTTTGCTCTTGGGTTAAATTAATCTAAATTAAGTTTTACAATTCTGATATTTGGAACCCAAATTAAATTTATCTACAATTCAAAATATATGCTTTTCTAATATCTTGATTCAATTATAATCTTAATTTCGCCCCTCAAAGATCAAGTCTTTGACCCCGCCACTGGTAATTGAAGGCAGCTCCCCGTGCTTCGCTAGCTGTTGCTGAGACGTTGCAACTTGTGCAAGAAATGTCAGACATGTGGTTCGGTGGATATCTGGCCTGTTCTGAAAGAACTGACAAATTGACAATCACCCTTCCACATGATAAAATATGCGATGGGCTAGGGATCGATTCCCATATTGTTAGGTTAACGTAAAACAAAACAAAATACAAAGGCCAAGTTGTTGCTTTTGGGATGACGATCACATGCACTCTGCCTATTTATCAGCTCAACAGAGCCATTGTCATATTACAATCACTTTGTAATAACCAGCAAACTCAACAATATCTGATAATCTATTTCGTGGGTCTTCTTCTGCCATATTTCGTCATGCACATGGCGTTAGACACAACCCACACGATGTTCAGAAGAAGAGTTTCGGGAACGGCAGTTCCATTCCAAGTCGGCATGTTACCAAATATTATTACTATTCTTATGCTTTTTCTGTTGTAATGTCCGGTTAGAATCCAATATCCCTGATCACCGGGGATTGTTTCTATATGGCTTTCCAATAGTTGAGGTTTACATTTAAAGGAATTATCTTTTAAGTGTATAATCTCACAATTTTTATTGCAGAAGTGTTAAAAAAAATAAAATGTGTTGTGTTTTCTAAGCACTTAATGTTCTGGTGAAATACCCGAGCTTCATCCAATGCGGGTGAACCAGCCAAATTGTAATTTTTTTAGCATTATTGATCCAATGATAAAGCACCAACACTTTCCTCGTTGGGCTCCACGTGATGATAGCTTCAATAAAGAATGGGTTATGCATTCAATCATTGTGCCTTTCTACGAACGAGGGAACTTATTAATTAGATGGCCCGTGCCACTACGAGATCGCCCGGTAAAGAGGAATATAAACATGGGTACAACAGGAGCATCGAGAGACCTCGAGCGGCACATCGCGAGGATTTTCTTGATTGGTTAAGTAGCGTGGAGAAGTACTTGATTGGAAAGAACTATCCGAGGTGTACGAAGGTGAATGTCCTGAGCACGGTCATGCCTCAATTTTGTGGTTTTTTTTTTTTTTTTTATTGCAGAAGTGTTAAAAATAATAAAATATTAAGGAAGAGTCGCTTCATAAATCAAATAATAAAATTTAGCTCTTATGATAAATATTAGATTTTCGTAAAAGACAGGGATAGCTCATTCTTGCTCTATAAAATGAGGCGCCCAACTCTCTCGGGAAGATCATCTCATCCCATTGCTTTCAATCGTCGGCTTAGAGAGAGAAGGAGAGAATGGGTTCCAGGACCTTAATTGAGAAGTCCCATGCAGTTTGCATCCCCTATCCAGCCCAAGGCCATATAAACCCCATGCTGAAGTTGGCAAAAATCCTCCACTACAAAGGCTTCCATATCACCTTCGTTAACACAGAATTCAACCATAAACGCATCCTGAAATCCCGTGGTCCAAGCTCTTTGGATGGCCTTCCCTCCTTTCAATTCGAAACGATTCCCGATGGCCTTCCTGAGTCCGATGTCGAAGCCACCCAAGATATTCCTTCCCTATGTGACTCCACAAAAAAACATTGTTTAGCCCCCTTCAGAAACCTTCTTCGGAAACTGAATGACACCTCTTCATCCCATGTTCCTCCAGTGACTTGCGTTGTTTCCGATGGTGCCATGAGCTTCACTCTAGACGCAGCAGCAGAACTGGGCATCCCTGAGGTTCTTTTCTGGACAACCAGTGCGTGTGGGTTTATGGGCTACGTCCAATATCGCCGTCTCATAGAAAACGGTCTAACGCCACTCAAAGGTATTAATTATTGATCCATCAAGGATGATTTCGACCATTTAATTATTTTTGCTACCGGTCTTTATATATTTATTTATTTATTCGATCTCTTGCTGAACACCAAGAACATGCAGTACTGCATATCGGTTAGCATAGTGGTGGCGCTTTCTAGAGGATAAGTCACTTGAAATGCTTACGTGGATATTCAGGTGTAAACTATTAATTGAAAATCTAAAATTGACATTATCTATGCGATGTTGCAATTTCTTTATGTGCAGATGCGAGCAATTTAACGAATGGGTATTTGGAGACCGTCATAGATTGGATTCCAGGAATGAAAGGTATACGCCTCAGGGATCTTCCTAGCTTCATTAGAACCACAGACCCAGAGGATATTATGTTGAATTTTGCCATGGTTGAAGCTGAGAGAGTTCAAAAGGCTTCTGCTCTCATCCTCAATACTTTTGATGCCTTGGAGGAAGAAGTGCTGGGCGCACTTTCATCGATGTTTCCTCAGATTTACTCGATTGGTCCCTTACAACTTCTCCTGAACCATATTCCTTATCATGATTATAAATTTATTGGATCAAACCTGTGGAAAGAAGAAGCTTGGTGTCTCGAATGGCTTGACAAAAAAGAGCCCAACTCCGTTGTGTACGTGAATTTCGGAAGCATAACAGTCATGACAAATAATCAACTAATTGAGTTTGCTTGGGGACTCGCAAATAGTAAGCAACTATTCCTGTGGATAATAAGGCCTGATCTTGTGGAGGGCGACTCGGCCATTGTACCATCTGAGTTCTTGATAGAGGCCAAAGAAAGGGGTCTATTAGCGAGTTGGTGTCCTCAAGAAGAAGTTCTAAGTCATCCATCCATTGGAGGATTCCTAACGCACAGCGGATGGAATTCGACGATTGAAAGCATGTGCAGCGGAGTGCCGCTGATCTCTTGGCCGTTCTTTGCTGAGCAACAAACCAATTGTCGCTATTCTTGCAAAGAATGGGGGTTAGGGATGGAGATTGAGGGTGAAGTGAACAGGGTAAAAATAGAGAGCCTTCTGAGAGAGCTGATGGTAGGGAAGAAGGGGAGAGAGTTGAAGAAGAAAGCTCAAGAGTGGAAGAAATTGGCAGAGGAGGCAGCCAGTAAACCTACTGGATCATCTTACGTGAATCTAGACGAAATGATTAATCACGTCCTCTTATCAGCAAGAGATTAGTTTAGATAGATTAATTATAGGGTGTTTCCATTCAATAAGGCTATCGTACGGTCACCGTGTTGTAACTTTGAAATGGGATCGATCTCGTCCCTTCAGTTTTCTTTCTTTTTTTTCTTATGGCCGTAGGTGCTTGCTTACTGCATAACAGGTTTTAAATGGATTGGTTGCCGCCTGAGGGCATCTGAACGGAGCATTTCCTCGGGCTCGACGATTCCAACAATCTCAGGCCTAAACTTGTGGAAGGCTATCATTTTCTGGTGTAATGATCTCAAAAGCCGGCACGGAAAATAAAAAAGGAACATTTTTTAGAGAAATTCCATTTACATGTCGGAGCATCTTTCCCTGCTATTAGTTGCTACCATTTGGTCAACGGTAAATTTATACCATTTTCACTTATATACATGGCATTTTTCTCCTAAATTGGTTTTCCGCCGTGCGCCCTAAAATGGCAGGAAAAAAATTGAAAAATTTCTCTAGTATATTCCGCGAGCCATGGGTTATTTTTGGCTTAGTTTTAAAATATTTTTGTATTTATTTTTTTTTTAAATTAGTGTAGATTTTTTTAAGATGGGTGAAAAGTTTGTTAAAAGTTGTTGGATTTTACAAAATATTATTAGAGTTTGTAAAAAGATATTAGAATTAAAAAAAATTAATTGTGAAATATAATTTTTGAATTTTTTTTTTTAAAAACCAACCAAACATAACCATCAATCTCTACCCATGGCCGAAAGTCCCAAATATGGGCCCAAAAGAAATACATCGCATTTGGGAACAAGAAAATTTTAGAAATTGGAAAAAGGTGAAGAGAAAGAATGAAAAAAATGGGTCGAAAAAGTAAAAAAAAATGATAAAAAATAAAAAAAAAAATTTGAAAAAAATAAAAGAATGAGAAATTTTTTGTAACGATGATAAAATTTAAAATTTTAGTTTGCAAATCCCCATGGAAACATCCCGAATATGAGATTAGACACAACTTGGCAACTTTCTTTCTACTGGCTTTCTGAGCTACACCACTTCCTCAAACGTTCTGAGCTACACCACCTCCTCGAACGCTTCCATACCTTTCGAGGAAGGGCTGCATTTATTGTCGTTTCTATCCTCTTCATCAGAGTTGTCCTGCCTTTCACCCATTTGATTAAAAAAAAAATTGCTTAGAAAACAAAAATTCAAAAAAATAATTACCTACCAAGAAAAACATTTAAGAAAAAAGCTTTGTCGACTTCCTTTCAGAGCTCACATGCTATTAGGGGTGAATAGCGGACTAGTAGGAACAGAATTTAACGGATTGACATAACTAGCGGATGACCAAAATAGAATCCGCTTCCGCTTCCGACTCTTAGCGGACTTACGGAAAGCCGGATAGGCGGACAATTTCGACAATGTTTTGGTAATTTATTTTTTTGCCACATTAAGCCTTTTTTTTTTTTTTTACAAAGTAGAAGAGATCATTCATTCACAATTCAAATCAAAATAAATTAATCAAAATTAAATATATACAAAAAAATATAATATTTCTCAATTCATTACAAAATCATATATATAAATGTCATGTCTTGATGAAAACAATATCGAAAAAAAACAAATGTATACTGACAAACTCGAGAATAAGAAGAACCTTACTCGAAATAAGAACATACGAACTTAGAAGTTAGAACTTAAAAGTATCAACTCAAGTAATAAATGAAGAACATAACCAAACGTTACATGAATCACAAACGTCAAGATCAACCCATTATCTCTGAAATTAAAAAAGCAAATTTATTAACACGGAGCTCATAAAAAATTTTTAATTAAATGAAAGTAGAAATGTAAAAATTTGTATATACCTATGTCTATCATATAACTGGCAGGATCTTCCGTCCCATCAATAACTTTAGGTTGTTATCCTCTTCATCAGTCAGCAGAATATATATATCTTGGATGTCAACCAATTTTGAGCACAAATGAGTCCCTCTACCGTTTTTTGGTGCCAACGAACTCCGGAAAGAATGTAGTACCCGACCCCCCCGTGCTGAAGACTGACTCTGAAGGCACTGTAGTAATAGAGATAGCAAGAACATCTCGAGAAATTCGTACAAGAATGGGAAATTTTGGTGCATTCACTCTCCACCAATTGAGGATATCAAAATTAGGATTTTTAGGTTCAACATCCTCCATTAAATATCTCTTCACTTCAGACTTGCTATCCAACAAATTCTGTTGTGCCTTAAATTGTGTGAATTCCAAGTAAAGAGGATCATCTACGAGTGCACTAGATGACCCAATCATTTCAAGCTGACCTTGACTTGCAGATACACTCCTGCTACTAGATGATCCATCCACATTATATACTCTGTAAACAATTGATCAAGGTCCCTCTCACTAACTAGTATCTTTGCACCTAACTCCATCCCCAAAGACTTTTTGAACCAACAACAATAACCTTGTATTGTGGGTCAAAACATAGCTTGCAAACAGAACACGCAAAAGGTCTGTTAACCTTAGTCAAAATCACCCAACCTACTTTATATATACCCCCTTTCATGTCGCCTTATTATTAATATATCATTGGGCTGGCATTGAGTCCTTCCTGCACCATTCCAGATTCTTAAACGCGCCATTGCTGGGCACTAGAGATCTCGAAAATAGCTTTATCGAAAATCACTTAGGTGTATGATTCAGTCGCAAAAAAATACCAGTGTGTATGTCTTGTCAACAGTGATCTGTATACCTCGTATCTTGCGTTCGAGAGCGTGTACTACTCCTTCGTGTATGGAAAAGACTGTAGCCAAATCAACCTCCTGGGGTAATACATGTGCGTACAACGCTAATGCATACTCGCAGCCCATTTCACTACACCACCATTTAGGAAGGGTGGCACCCATGCCCTCTGCCTCTCCACTCTCTGTCGCACAATCACCAATCACCCGCATTGAAGAAGATGCGTTCATGCGTTACTCCATTAAAATGGCGCCACATCCTCAGTTCGGGACCCCATCATACAATGATCCATAACAAGACCTGCTCTGCCCATAATTTACTCACGCATTGCATACTCTGCATTGCCTCAAACATATTAAAACATACGTGCCTCCTCGCATTCCAGATAGTGTGTGTGTCTCAAGAAACATCAAGCTGCGAAATAGAATATAGACTCTGCTTCACCATAGTGACGAGAGAACTCCTGCCTCTCTCACAGTAGTCCTAGTGGACATGTTCATCCCTAATCCCAATGGCCACATTCTTCGGGACGCGAGCCCGGAGATCTCGAGATGCGAACCGTAAGGTAATTAATCCATATCTCGACCGACCTTAGGAGTTCATCCTCTTACCCTTTACATGGAGACACACCCTGCTCTATGTGCGCGTACTCTGACCTCTCATTACCTTTTGCGTATCTGACAACAATTCTACAATTCCATCTGTTATTATATCAATCTTGGTGGGCTGCCTCAACTGATCTGCCATGGTGATGCAACAAAATAACCCACTCAGAAGTTTGACAGACCAACTTACTTCTTCGCAGGGGCTCACAACTCCAACTATTAGATTGCAATTGCTCTACTCTTCACGTGTTTGTGCCCCTTGAACTGGACCTGCCCTTGCACTTCACACAATAGACATACACTATGTGCGGTGTTATGAGTCAAGATATAAGATTTTACCTGCGATATCTCATATCAGACAGTTATTGATTAGGGGTGTTATATCCATAACTTCCTCACATTTTCCCACTGACAGTGCAATTATCTCTCTCAACTTCTTTCAATACCCACTTTTATTGTCGAACCCTTATGATTTCTGACATCACTTACACGTTCAAAACTTAAAAGTTAAATCTTTATTGTATATAGCTCGAGAGTGTTGACCGGAAAGTAACTATCAATAAAGTGCTGCTTGCGCAAGTTCAAATAGTGACAGATACAGTAATAAATATCAATGTGATAGAATCCAAGTATTATCCCGTCCTGCTTTCCCACAAGATGAAGGCAAATACGTCCGGCAAACCCAGCTGGAACTCCATGCCACCTTCGTTTTGGACTGACGTCCATGTATCAGTGGTGAAGCAAACTCGTGGTCTATTAAGTAAGATACTAGCCTTCAATCTACACTTCTCTTCCAATTATAGTTTTCTAGTGAGCAGATTCCCTTCATTAGAGCTGTTCTGTTCCTGTAGATCATGGGAAGCCTCCCTCGCTCTCGGACAACTATCTATATTTGTTTTCGCCTAGGAGATGATTCGGTACTCTGTTAACCAATCCCGGCTCAGTACAGGATGAGTGGTCTGTCTGACATCACCTCGCTCCCTTCCCACCGTTCCTTGAGCATTTATCTATTCCTGAAAATTTGGATGAGAAGATCTCATCACCAAAATTCTATTGACAGCACTTTGAGCGAATTAGCCAACTTCAAATTAGCCTAGGGCGCTCCTTCTTATGGTTAGTGAACTAAGCTTATTCATACGCCCCGCTCGCGTGGACAGTCACACTCCCAACTATCTGTCCCCCCAGATTTTGAATATACAGGAAAAAGGCTCCACATATCTCATAGTGCAGAAGCTTCCATCCAATGGTACTGAAACTGACGTTGCGTGTCTTATACATGATTTAGGACCACTAGGCGTTCAAGTGGCGACCATCTGAGTCAGGAGGATACACTTGATAGCTTCTCTTTGTGGTGATTACTCTCAACTTTAGTAGACCCCATGAGTATAACACATTGGCGCAAAATGGTTTGTTTGGGTCAAGCTACCGAAACTTGATAATTTGTAAGGAATCGAAGGAAGCCTTCAGGGCATATTTATCGCTAGGTGTTCTCTTATCCACATCGGTTGCTAATGCCTTAAGAGTCCGTATACCTTCTCTTTCGGTTGCCCCAGGCCCGCCAATGGTCTATTGTATCAGTTTGTTGTGCCTCTACATCTACAATTGGCATCTCACCAATTGTAGGTTATATGTGTAGCCGTTGAGGCAGGGGTAAATAAATTAGGGGTTGTGGATTGCAAAGATGCAATTAGACTTTGATGATCCATCTGAAAGAAAAGACACAATGCAAAACCCTAAGACAACTCATTCTACCAAATTAACCTAAATTTAAGACAATAGAAATTGAACAAGATGCTTTTGGTTATCCAACCAAACATGTTATAAGAGAATTTCTAATTAATCCTGCAACAACATTAAACAATTAACCTATGATATATATTAAACAACATTGACTTATCAGTTTGTTGATATATAATTATATTAATCTTATTTGAGAATTTTAATAGGACATTATACTATGCTAACAGACATGAAACATACATCATCACTTATAATTTTACACTAACACATGAAACATACATCATCATTTATAATAGGAATTTTAATAGGACATTTAACAGAAAGAGTTCCTTTAACCCCGATACATGCATCAACTCCACTTGACAGAATACACATCTACACAGGTTTGCACATCACTTATAATTTGTAAACCTGTGAATGATAGTGACATTTATACTAATAGATTTTCTTTTGGAACTTTATTCGAACATATAATGTGCATGTTAAAAACAACAATTGCTAAAAACAGCCATATATCTCTATCTCTATAATAAAATCACCCTAAATTATTAGCTAAATAAACAACAATGCAAATGCAACTTACTCTGAGGCCTGCCACTTGAGCTCTTTTTTTTGGACGATTTATATCCACGCCTACCTGTAGCAGAGAAGACAGAGACCAAATCAGCAGACAGCAACATGATCAATCTAGCCCAAACATGTTAGCAGAGAAAGAGAGAGAGAGAGAGAGAGAGAGAGAGCGAGACAGAGAAGCTTCGCCTCCGGGAGAGAGAGGAGAGGATCCGACAAAAACTAGAGATTACAAAGATGTTCGAAAATGTGTTTTTGCCGTCGCCGGAGAAGTACGCAAGCCTCAGCTGTAAGAGGAGAGAGAGAGAGTATGTCTTCGAAGTGATCGAACACAGAGAGAGAGAGCTGAGGGACTGAAGGAGTGAGACTGAAGGCTTTTCGCGAAGGAGAAGGGGGGAGGCCGTACGGGAACAGGGGATTTAAGGTTTTTTGAGTTTTCACCGTGGATCAATGACACTGTGATCCACAGTAAAAAAAAATTTTTAAAACAAAAAATAACTAAACGACATCGTCCCCCCCCCCCCCCCCCCCCCCCCCCCCCAACCCCAAAAAAAAACCTAAAAAGTTGCTTTAGTAGGTAATCTGTCCTCAGCAAGAAAGGCTAAGACAGCACTCACTGCTATTGACAGGAGTCAATGACCAGCTGATGCAATAACCAATGCCATGAAACAAAAGCTGACTGATGAAAATCCTACATATCCCACCAGTCGCCCCCTATAGGGACATTGGACAACGACTAATGATGATATTGTCTATACAACCATGGAAAAAACTTATGCAGCAAGAAATAGTTCTTTAATTGGTTATAAACATATGTATAATCGCACAATAAGTAGCATATAACCCAAACAAGAATCTATGGATAATTGAACCAACACCGTGGAGGATATCACTGTCAGAACCTGTCATAAGTGCACCACTTACCACCACAATAACAAAAAGAGGTTACGATGATGCAATCTTCTGCAAAGTAGAATAGGCCCAATTTTCCACAATCTTTCTCCAATTGGGTTAGCATTAAACTACTCTCGGTTTAAAATAGAGACGAACGATCGTTTTAATATTTAGTAACAAGAGAAATTTTAAAAAGAGTACCCAAAGGCGGGAACCGTTTATTCCACCTTTCAAACCGATAGATTATCCCTCTGCTTAAAATCCAGTCTCCCCGTCTTTCTTAATAAAACTCTCTAAAAATCCATAGCTCTTCCTACTGTCGATGTGCTTGAAAGTTTTATTCGGACCTCATCTATTTTAGAATCTCTGCCCACGGTAAGCCCGAAGGCCCCGAAGCTTTCAATCGAAAAGAATGATCGGATTCCGAGAAACTATTACGAACCCCTTTTATATTACCGTGTTCTTATTGTTATAAGACAAGGAATCAAAATCCAAACTTGCATCCCAAGGCGATTCGCTCTGGGAAATGCGCCACGTATGAGCTGCAGACACCAGAACGTAAAAGTACAAAAAAGATCATGTCGAGAAAATGAGGAAGGCCACAAAAAATATTGCAAACGAACGCCACACATCAATACATAATCTTTTTGGTTCATTTTTTTAAGCGAGCATTACATCTACATACGAGACGAGGATATGCGTTGCTATGATATTATTTTTTTCACCAAAAAAAGCGTCCGATCATAGTGGGTCTAATAATCAATAGACCCACGATGGATCTCGGTATATTTTGGTTTTATAAGTGCAAAATAACTTTTATTCTCTACTTCATGTTCCACATTTGAGAATATCCCATTCGATCGGAACGTCACTCTCCGGGCGAACCCGTATGAGAGTGAATACTATTCTGGCGAAGGTGCGGAACTCACCATCGAACCTACAGTTTACATATTTTTCAGAACCTGATTAATATCTCCTGTTTGTTGTGAGCGAGACGCATAAGGTTGAACGACTAAGAGAGAACCAACCATTCCGATCACATTTATGACCTATTTAAGTTTAGAGATTCCGCCCGCTGATACGATATAGGTACTTCCACCTTTATTAGAACAACAGTATTTTACTTCTCATATTCAAAGAATTAAAAACTATTATCAACTTAATCTCGAACTTTGACATAACACTCATTCTTTCACTTTCCATAAATTTTTTCTTTCAACCGTAACCTCTTATGAGTTTGTTTCATCTCTAACATGAGTCCTTCCCTGTAGATGTAGAAAGATTTCACATAATTGTTAGAAAAAACACTGTGCCAAGTTATCATATAATCAAATGGCGTTTAAATATTAGTTTCTTTTATATAATCTCTTTCCATTTCACAAAATCCGCCATACAGTGAATAGTACACCAAATTCTACATTAGTTGGACCGTTTACAACAAATTTAACACCTAATAAGTCTTTTCTATTACCACACTCTTCGAATCACTTAAATTTTGTGTTTCACTTTTCTCTCTTTTTTATTAGTTTAAATAATTTTTCTTTCTTTTTACTTGTTATTATAGCTTAAACAGCAGTGAACGACTTTTAATAACTCTCTTCAAGCGAAATAAAGTTAGTATCTATAGAGAAAATCGCGTGAGTAGAAATGAGGAAATACCATTTATCTTCATCTTGGTATATCTTACGGCATCCCAAGGCCACTTGATCTGACATAGAACAGTACCAAACTCTACTCCCTGTCCTGATGAGCAATAATCCTTTCGTATAGGCGTGTGGACTTCACGCAACAGTTAAACACTGTTCTCTTTGAAACTTGAAAACTATTGAGGGTGTAAGAACACACCTTTGAATAGTCACACAATACATAACGCGCAAAGAAATGGTGCATTGGGGGCCGGGGAGATCAATGCTATGTCCGAGAACTTAATCTGAGGAATGGATGTTGGCGTCGACAATTTTTTGTATGGTCAGAAAGTCAATTAAAGTGAGAAAGGTTTGTATTTGTCGAAAGTAAAATAATCGACATTGCCGGGCGCTCGTCTCCGTTTTCTCGCCGCAAAGAGGGGGAGAACAGACTAATTAAGAACAGACAACTCCTGCGGTGATATTTGTGTGAACGAAAACTCACGCTCATCCCACCTACTGCTAACCAGAGGAAATCAGGAGGTAAGAAAGAAATTCTATCCTGCCACTGGACCACAACCTCCTCTTAATCGGGTGGTGCTAACCGAAGAAATTCATTGCACGTACTTCTTGTCTCCAGATTGCAAGTAATTTTTTTGTCAAACGCTATAAATCTGTAATCCGCTCCGGGCCGTGGCGTGTTGGTTATTAGAACTAGAATAAAATAGCCGCCCGTAGTGAGAAATTTTAATTAATAATATGAATATTTAGAGTGAAGTAATGTATGTAATAAATTATTAAAATTTTATAATTGTGTGTTCCTGTAAAAAAAAATATTCGTATATATATATATTACACATGATAAGATCCTAATTTTTATATAATAACGCCTTTGAGATCTAGATTAAAATTGATATAAACAATAAAGTGATACCACATTATAAAATTTATAGGGAACGAACTCGCTCCTTGAAAATTAAGAATCCATAGTAGAAATCATCCTGTAAATTCTCCAAATTTAAATAAAACAACATACCTATCCAGGAACGAGAATTCGCCCAGTATCTAATAGCCTTAAATAAAATCACGCTTCTCCCCTTGTTGACTAGAGTCTGGTACTAAGAAATTCCCAAATATGGAAAACCAAATTATAGTATAAAAACAAGTTTGGCGACAGTGGCGTAATTGACCATCTTTCATCTGTACAGTAAAAAAAATTACGTGTGGTCAGAGAGAGAAAACACAACAAGAGATGCGTTTGGATTACGTTTTTTAAAACAGTTCTCTATTGTCTGTGCCAGATTAGGAGGTGTGTTTGAGTTGTTAAAAAGACTCTGTTGAGAAAATGTTTTAAAAGGAATACCATTTAATGGTTATTTTGGCGTATTAGTGAAAAAAGCTGAAAAAAAGATATTTCTTTTAATGTGTTTCGAATCTCGTACGTTTGAAAAATAATTAATTTGATAGACCAAGGATGTGCAATTAATAATTATGTATAATTTCTTATATTATGTTAAAATTATAATTTTTAGGAGAGAAGGTAAAAATTTAATACAAGGTGTTCAATACAGACCCCCTTAGTTGCATCAGTGGCTGTCGACACGCTTTTTATCAAACCACGGCGTCAGTAACGTAGCTGTATACACCCACTTTAAGTTTCAGAATATAAATAATAACGCATATGTTTTAACTTTCAAGTCGTATATCTTAGGTACGCCCCACAAAAAAAAATTGTGCTTTCAAGCTAAAATTGTGCTGGACAAATGACGTGGCATAATTTTTTTTAGTTGGGCCTACCTAAGATATACGACTTGAAAGTTAAAACACATTCATGCGTATTATTTATATGAAGCTAAAGGGTTGAACAGTCTTCTGACGCCGTGTTTTAATAAAGGCGCTGACAGCACCTATGCACCTACCCTGCAGAAATAGAAAACTGTTTTCAAAAACGTAATCCAAACGCACTCATTTGTCCAGCACAAGTTTAGCTTGAAAGTACAAATTTTTTGGGTGGGGCCTACTCATATATCGTTTTTATTTATTTGATAGTGATATAATTTATAAAGGTTGAACAGTCTTCTGACGCCGTGTTTTAATAAAGGCGCTACAGCACCTATGCCCTACCCTGCAGAAATAGAAAACTGTTTTAAAAAACGTAATCCAAACGCACTCTTGTTCTCTTTCCATCCCGTTTCCAGTTGTGTAGTCAGAGAGTGAGGATGGGTTCCGCCGCCATAACGGAGAAGCCCCATGCAGTTTGCATCCCCTACCCAGCTCAAGGCCACATAAACCCCATGCTAAAGTTGTCAAAAATACTCCACTACAGAGGCTTCCATATCACCTTCGTCAACACAGAGTTCAACCATAAACGCCTGCTAAAATCCAGAGGTGCCAACGCTCTGGACGGTCTCGCCGCCTTTCGATTTGAAACTATCCCGGATGGCCTTCCGGAGTCCGACGTCGAAGCCACCCAGGACATTCCGTCCCTGTGCGAATCCACAAGAAAGCATTGCCTAGCGCCCTTCAGAAAACTTCTCCGGAAACTGAATGACACTTCTTCATCCAATGTCCCTCCAGTGACTTGCGTAGTTTCCGACGGTGTCATGAGCTTCACTCTAGACGCAGCAGCAGAACTGGGCATCCCAAATGTTCTCTTCTGGACAACCAGTGCGTGTGGGTTCATGGGCTACGTTCAATGTTGCCGTCTCATTGAGAAGGATCTAACACCACTCAAAGGTACCTTAATCAATGTCCTTTAGTTCAATTTTTGCTTCGTTTTCCGATGTTCGGCCTAACACCAAGGCATGCAGTGCAGGTCATTTAATTATGATATTGGTTCGTTTTCCATTAGTATTGATTATGCATCTCTTTAATGTACGCAGATGCGAGTTATTTAACAAATGGTTATTTGGATACGGTCATCGATTGGATTCCAGGTATGAAAGGTATCCGCCTCAAGGATCTTCCAAGCTTCGTTAGAACCACAGACCCAGATGACAATATACTCGATTTCCTAGTGGTTGAATGCGAGAGAGCTCAAAAGGCTTCAGCCGTCATCTTCAATACCTTTGATGTCTTAGAGCAAGAAGTTTTGGACGCACTTTCATCCCAGTTTCCCCGTATTTTCTCCATCGGTCCCTTACATCTCCTCCTAAATCAGATCCCCAATAATGATTATAAATTAATTGGATCAAACTTATGGAAAGAAGAAGCGGGGTGTCTCGAATGGCTAGAGAAAAAAGAACCCAACTCCGTTGTTTACGTGAATTTTGGGAGCATAACAGTCATGACAAGCAATCAATTAATTGAGTTTGCTTGGGGACTGGCAAATAGCCACCAAACATTCCTGTGGATAATAAGGCCTGATCTCGTGGAGGGTGACTCGGCCATTCTTCCATCCGAGTTCTTGGCAGAGACCAAAGAAAGGGGTCTATTAGCAAGTTGGTGTGCTCAAGAACAAGTACTCAGTCATCCATCTATTGGTGGGTTCTTAACACACAGTGGATGGAATTCCACGATTGAAAGCATGTGTGGTGGAATACCATTGATCTCCTGGCCTTTCTTTGCTGAGCAACAAACCAATTGTCGCTACTCTTGCACCGAATGGGGCTTAGGCATGGAGATAGAGGGTGATGTAAACAGGGCACAAATAGAGAGCCTTGTGAGAGAATTGATGACGGGAGTGGAGGGAAGAGAATTGAAGCAAAAAGCTGCAGAGTGGAAGAAGTTAGCGGAAGAGGCCACTCGTGCATCTACTGGCTCATCTTACGTGAACTTAGATAAACTGATTGATCTCGTGCTTCTATCTGCGAGGGTTGGTTAAATTGAGCTTGTCAAGTCATGTTGTACATTTCTATCTAATCAATCTCATCTGTTCACTTTTGTTTCCCTCGGTTCTTATCCTTTCTGCGGTGCTGTCATTTCGTTAGCAAAGAGGATGATATACAAGACATTTTGTCATTTCCGGTCCGTCAAGATTTGTTGATTCTAGAGAATATTGAAGGAACAGAAAGGAGGAGAATTCCAATTTTACTCGACGATACCAATATTTATTACGAGACACACTCAAATAAGAATAATTATATAAAAAAAAAATATTAGCATTAAAAATCCTCAAAACTTTAGTGGGTTTGAAGCGGCCGTAAAACGGGCTTGGAACCAATTTTGAAGTCACACTGATTGGGTCTCGGAAAGGGTCATCATCTAAAGGCCTGTATACGAAGCACATGTACATATCCAAATCTTCACTCAAATCAGGGCCCTTCACAGCCCAAACTAGCGGTTAAGCAGCCGATGCTCAGCTCTAATTAATTACAATTTTCCAGAATATAAATCCTTTTCCCCGGAGAGCCAAACTTTTGAAACAGAGTAACACGATCTGCTGCTTAAGCGAACACGTGTTACTCTGTTTCAAATGTTAGAGAAATAAAGTGCAATATTAATGCCTCAACGGTTGCCTTGTCCTGCCTTTGCCAACAAGTCAGCCTTTTCACTGCCTTCGTACGGAGTCTGCTGCATGTCCACAAGTGGATCTCGGTCGGCAAAACCTCGCAATCAACCACTGATAACTACAGCATTTGTAGACTGAAATAAATCTGCATCAGATCCAACCTGCGAGGATTATAGGTCAAATCACGGACAAAAAGCCAAAGGACCTAGAAATTAATTAAGCTTCCAACCTATTCGTTTCCTGATCTGGCTAAAATGGAGGAACTCGATCTGACGATGCTACGAAGCTTTGAGTTACAAACTTGCAAGGCCTGTGATGGTTTTAGACGAGTGCTTACATTGATTCTAGCTATCCAAGAAAGTAAGTTTAGTTAGTCGGTCGCCCTTGCTCGTTGCTTCAATTCGTGATTTATATTATGACAAGCTTATTTGACTGCTTCAAGGGGTGAAAAAGGAAGAATTAAAAGCATGCCTTAGGGAGACGTTGGGAATCTGAGCTACATTTATGCTCTCAGGTGCAAGAATTTTTACGTCCATGCTAGATTGAAAGACTAGGCAATATGCGATGATAGTTGCTCACGACGTTCAAATCCACCCGCGAGGTAAACCCAATATATAAGTGCCGATCAACTACGCGGGTTGTCCTCAATCGGCAATAATATTCTGAAAGGAAAGGCGAGGGATCCTTTTCAATTACCTCAATACAGTCTAATGCAGTAGGGAACGGGCTGTGACCAGCACCAAAGGATCTAATATGGTCTTTGAGCGATCTCTTGTGCTTGAAGTCAGAACCGCAGATGCAAAGCCAGCGCTTGCCGCAATTCTTCTCGTGGGTTCGCCAGTCACCTTTCACTGCCACAAGCTTCCCGCATTTGCGACACGAAAAGGGCTTCATCCCGTGCTTCCTCTTGTAATGGTTTTGCAACGTTCGGAAATCTTTTAAAGGTTTTGCTCTCGGGTGGCTTATGTTGTTCTTGCACCCATCAGCGCAACAATAGCATGGGATGCCTAACATAGGTCGCAGTTGGGTTCCCTTCAGCGACTCTGGCCCTTTGCGATACTGTGACCCATGCCCCCACATATGCATCTGCCATCGATAATATGATATAAAAATATTTTTAAAATTGTAACTAGCTTTAATTACCAGTAAAGCAAACGATTGTACCTGAAGATTGTTGTAGCGGTTGAAGGATTTGAAGCAGACATGGCAAGAAAAACGAGTGACTCCAATGCGTATTTCTTCGGGAGTCGGTATCCAATAACTGTTAGCTGCTTTATTTGCATTTTCCGTTTTATCTGTATTAATTGAGCATTTCGAATAGTTGGGAAGGCCAATGTTTAAGGCCATAGTGAGATCCTCTTTACCTTCACTCTTTTCGCCTGTTGTTACGATAGGTGAGCGATGTAAACAGCTTAGCAAGGGTAGAGGATGAAGCGAATTCTGGTCCGTGCTTGGAAAAAGATTTAAGGGCTCAGTTTTTGTATGATTCGAAGTGGAGGCTAGCGGAGGAAAGCTAAATGAAACTTCAAAGGGCTTCATGGTCGAAGAGCTCAGCTAGTGTAAAAGTTTTGACGTTTCAACAGCAACTAGGTTCTTATAATTGTAGCCTTGCTGGATGGGTGATATTAGGATTTATGGTACAGCTGACAAGAAACAGAGAGGGAGAGAGAGAGAAAGGATCGCTGGAGAATATTGCAGTTGAACGAAAAGAACCTTTGTTGTGGGGGGTCATAATCCTCTCCTGCGTTTAGTGTTTATCTGCTTTCGGTATTAAAGTAAAATGACATAACTCCTGTGGCCCATTGCTTCCGAATTTAGAAAGAATGGCACCGCAGAAGGTATGGAGAATTTATGGAAATGCATAGATTAGCCAGGTTAGCTCTCATCAGTCAACTCCATGGTATTTAAATTGCTCTACAATACAGTTTTAGAAAGAGTGGGATAGATTGCTCAGCAGGGTGAAAATGATTGATTTCTCTTTGTGAAATGCATTTGGACCTTTCATCATTATATATCTTCCGTGTACGTTTAATTCTTATACTTCTTTGTCCTGCCCTCAGGATTTAGAGTATTAAAACTCCCCGCAGATGGACGATGGTATTGCATTTTCTCGTCGGAAAGAGGCATTTACTCACGACAGCAGAAGAGGACAAGAATGTGGGTTGCATGGATAATAATGACTAGCCAATATTATTGCAACGAGGATCGAGGGATTGGAGGTGGTGGGTTTAGCAGGTAGCTAATGATATTGTTCTCGTACCGATTTGATTCACTTGCAGATTCAGCCTCACCGATTCTAATCTCACAAGCAGTTCCTGTTTTTGGGTTCTCGTGTCCAGCCACCCGCCTTCCCCCTACCGACAGTATCCCTCACCAAAGCTCCCTGCACCGTATAAACTTTGATTTACAAGATTATTTCTTCCGGTTGATTGTAGTTTAGGGAAAGCCGAAAACGGGACCCTTCCATGGAATTGCCGAATTATACCGTTACAGACGCAATTTGCTCTGTTTCCCATTTGGAGTTTAGTGTGTCTAAGAGATCATGTCCAAATTCCAATTGTGGCCCACAATTTCATCGAATGGGCCAGCTTCTTGTTCTTGTAATATTATTTCTTGCTCCTTCACAAACTCCTCTCTCCGCTCCACCATTGTATTGGCCAATAACGGGAAGGATTGCCCACCTTTATAGGTCGTTAGGGCCTTGAGAGCCCAAAGACCCATGGGTTTGTTAGTTAGCTATTTATGAGCCGGAGATTGGGATCTCATTCTCTATTCTCAACTATATATGACACGAAAATCAAACACAAATGAATATTTGTCGCAATGTCTGATTGAACTCTAACTAAGTTCCATACTCTTGACCTTCCTTTCCAGATTAATTTCCCCTTACATAAGCGAAACAAATATTTCTGAGATCGGATGTTCAAATCCAAAATTTCTTATTGAGGGGCTGAATTTCCCTCCTCTTGTTCGTACATTTTGTTAAAGATGATCAACGCTAGCTCTTATACTTGAAGAATAAATAATCCAAAGGACAAAAAGATCAGAAAAACGAGAGAATCATTTTGGGGAAAAATCTGCAGAATGTTGATGATAGGTCCATCTTTTCCTGCCATAGCCGAGAGAATGAAGGCAGTCGTCACAGCTTGAGACCAAAGAATTAAGTAGATGATCTTTGAGAATTCCAGAAATAAACAACAAAAAATACGATAGGCAGAAGCTTGTCAGTATCATACAATTGAAAATTGTAGCCATGCCATGTATATATTGTCGAGTTCTTCTGTTATGTATGTGAACTCTCTGAAGTAATGACACCCGCTTCTGTATCAGTGGAGATAATTCGCTGTGACGTCTGTGAATCTGAAGCAAGGGATCCATCACAGTTAAGTAGATTCTGGTTAGTACATGCAATTAACAATTGCCAGCAGTCGTTTCTGTGCTATATATAGACATCTAGATGTATAAAATCTGAATATTTAGGAGGATTAAGACAGAATCTAACATGCAATGTGGGGGCCTCTTTTTTGTGAATAATACGAGATACTTTAGTTTGTGGTCATTTCTAAAACCAACCAGCACTCATCTAATTAATTTGATTGTGAAACCACATGGAGTCAATGTTGGTCTACACCATTCTCTTCTGTCATGAAGTTCCATTGACCCATAGCAAGGGTCATTGCACAAACCTAGACAGCTCATTCACATGGGTTGGGTTTCCAGTTTACACATGTGGCCCCCCATAGTCGCAGGTCATAGAAAGCCCTGACATTACTCTTATCAAATCGTATGTGGTGTGTGTGTTTCAGAGTAATTATGGCTAACCGGAAACGTTAAACTAACTGAGAGAAAAGGGAAATTAATGTGTTACCGGTAGAAGAGGGAAAGGGAAGCCTTGTTGGTTGAAGGGCTGGAGGAGCATGGGTGGGTGCGGAGAGGGACCCCTCCACCTGCATAGGATAGTACATATAGGATGATCCGGCTACGCGTTGCCCCTGCGGCGTAGAATATATACTCCTCGGGGCTTGGAAAGAGTAACCGTAGTAATAGGGAGATCCCATGGTAGAAGACGATGCTGCGTACAATTGCTGGTAGTATTGCGGCTGTTGAACTTGTGGGTTATACATTGCCTGCCCATTCAACGTACAGAAGTGTCATCTCTCACTGCCTTGATTCATAACCATCGAAATTCACACACTAGATATAAAGGCATATAGAGATAGAGAGAGAGAGAGAGAGACTAACTTGGTGGTAGCCATAATCAGGAGTGTAGTTTGGATACCTGCAAAAGTAGTTTCATTGATGAGCAATGACGGAAAACTCCTCCTGCCCATACAAGGGATGGCTCAAAGTATCATCCTTATTGTAACGCGTCGCTACCGTCGGTTACAATGGGTTTTAATATAAAGACGAGATGGCCACTAATAACCACAACAAAAAAGGCAGCCAAGATAACGACATGACGTATAACTCCTATTTCTTAGTGGAACTACGTGATAGATGTGGATGTACCGGTGCTTTACGGAGAATAGGTCCATGCCTATGAAATATATGTTCTACTGAAGTGGTGAACATGTACGCGTCTGGAGAAAAAAAAACAAACAAAAAACATGTACGGGTCTAGGGCGGCTAGACACAGAATTTCCAACATTTGATAAAAGATCTGTACATCAGATAGAAGATATGCAGACGCGGACCGTGAGAAAAGTGGAAGAGGATTTGTAGTTCTTGGTTGGTATAATTTGAAGAGGGAGACACAAATCATTGACACAGTTAAAAAAGAAAGCAAACTCACCCATAAGTTGGGAAAATGACAGGAGGGGGTGGCGGCGTCGGTGGTGCAGCGACTCCGCTGTAGGATGGTGCACCTCCTTGGTAAGAACTACCATTTAATTGGTTTCTGCCTGCATATATAGTTACAAAAAGAAAATCCAAAGTGTTATGCCGTACGTTGTATGAATTAATATAATAGAAATCGAACTTCGACAGAGATTGTAATTAATCCTGTAATTGAAAAATGCGAGGACCTCGAGGCGGTGAAGGTCGAGATCGTCCAAACGAAGCGATATTACAATTGGCTCTCCGCCCATCAATCACAGGGTTTGGTTCAGCACAAGCCCTCCTTGCGGATTCCGGGTCACGAAAAGTCACCTAATGATACGAATTAGATTTTAATATCTGTATGTAAAATTAGTTGGCCATGAGAATACTGTAATGGAAATCACTTACGAATCCGTATCCCTTGGATTTTCCCGTATTCTTGTCCGTGATTATCACAGCTTCAAGGATCTCGCCAAACTGCTCGAAATATCTGCGCATTTCTTCGGTGGGTGTCTCCCAAGCTAGGCCTCCAACGAAGACTTTGGTAAATGTGGTGTCACCGAACGGTGATCGGTAATGTGGGTAAGCCATGGCATCCAAATCATCAAAATCAACGACAAATCGCCGTCCTTTCCTCGTGCACGAACGGTCAATGTTATATCGCCTGTAGGCTTGACAAGAGTGGACTAGGGTGAATCTCTTTTTTCCACCTCATTTTCTTTGCTTTGAGCTCGATATGTGCCTCCACCTCCATTCCCTTCCTTTTACAGCGGAAGACACATTGAAGAGGGCCAGAGAGACAGAGAAAAGGTGGATATAGATAGTTTATGATGTTATTGTTGCTGTCGCTGATCGTATTATTCGATGAGTTGTTTGTAGCAGAGTGGGTTGGTGGAGTATAAGAGAAGGAGATAAAGTTCGGGAGAAAAATATCAGAGAGATACCCGACACTGCAAACGCTAATTTGCTGGCTACAAGGGGAAGGGGAAGGTTGGCTTTGTAAAACCGAATGACAGCTGCGTGACTCCAAAGTGCCTCTCTGTCTCTGCATTGATATACCCTACCACCCTCCAATCAATAATCTTTCTCCCATCTTTTTCTATAGTTGTTTATGTGTTCTTCTCCCTGGTTATCTTTCGGGTTTGCCCTTTCTATATATCACTCTCATGATGTCAATTTCAGTCGATGTATGTATATAAATCTCTCTTCTTTTTTTTTTTTTTTTTTTTTTATCAAAGTTACCGCAGCTTTATTCAAAGGTAAAACACAATTAGAGGAGATCAGTCCTAACATTGATCCAAAACAGTTCAGGAAGGTGCTCAGAAACAACCGGATAGCTATATAAATTCTCTATCAATTAGGGCAGGTGATTGCTGAAACACAAATAGAACGTAGGACAGCTGATTAGTCGCTTCTCGCAACCTTTTCCCAATGGTAATACAAGGTTTGTAGATATAAGATGTGCCCCCACATTTTATGCCCATAGCTGGGTCAGCGCCAGTAAAGATGGACGGATCCATTATCATGCTGCCACTTTACATCAAAATTTGTTGTTTAATGGTCATTGTAGAGGTAGGACAGTCTTTTTTTTTCCCCTTTTTTTTTCTTTTTCTAATGTTATTTACTTAGGTTTATGCATATTTAATGTACATTTTTATTCGGTACCATTGAAGTTAATTTAAGCCAACATGCATACCAATTGGCAGTGGTATATATTGATGTTATAAAATAATACATAGAGCGATTGTTGGAATTGACTCTCGCTGTTGAGACAATTTTTTTCAAGTTTTTTGTGTTGAAAGTTACTTGATAATTATTTGGTTCACAGGAAATTGGACCGCTCTAGTAATTGTTTGCTGCTCAAGAAGAAAAAAAAAAACATCTATTGTACTGAACTGACGAGGAACAGCTAATCTGGTCCATACACCCCCAAGCTTTCCCCCACTTCTCTTCCGTCGCTATGCTCCTGGTGGACAAATATACATTATTACACTTGTTTCTTTTCCCCCTTTTGATCACAATCCCCACATGATCCCATGTTCCTTAACAATCTCATCTCTATCGACATTTAAAAACTAGCTTCGGAACAGCTGACTAAACGAATAGAAACAGTTTAAGATCACAAAACTCACGAATTTTTCTAAGCTGATCGCTGACGAAGATAGAAAATCATGTGCATGAGGGGCGGGCGGCAACGATAAAAACAAAACAAAAATCTAAATTAGGACATTATACACATCCCAATCGAATCATTCCGGCCTAGTCAATCAAATAAAAATCCGTAATTTTAGGTCACTTTATGCTAATGGAAGACCATTATCTTCCCCTCAACCCATGACAACAAAGACATACGTTTCTTTTCTTCTTGAAAATACTTGTTGGTCAGTTTCTTCTTGTATAAATAATGCTATTCTAATTTTATTGATCATGTAGCAGCTTTCCATTAGCTTTTAGCTTGCGAGGCTATAAGCACACGCACGCACGCACGCACGACGAGTAGGTGACAGAAAGGAGCAGAAGCAGCCATTATCTAGCTTGTTGCCAGCTTTAGGGAAGAGGAGACAGCTAGAAGGACCTCTTGTTTTATGATTAAAACTGTAGAAGTCCGTGAGCTGGCAGTCGTTTCCACGTGGGGTCCTATCAATCTTTGAGAACTAGCTATGAGCTGGATTTCCATCTACTTCCTTTTACACTTGGCGCTCTCTCACTTTGGTTAATTTCATATATATTTTTGGTTGACCCACTTGCAGGCTTCATCAACCAAATACCCACCAATCCATTGGCTATTTAAGGCTGCAGTTTATGAGCAGAGTTGCGACCGAGTCCTATGCTAAGCCAAGTGGCTTTCAGCGCGTACTCGTTATATCAGTCCCATATTCTTCCTCAGAGTTTGTCACTGTTGGTACTGATCATGTTCCCATTCTCCCATCCCATGAAGGCAAGGGGACTTTTTTGGACACTGAGCTTCTGGTCACGTAATGATTCATAAGCTGAATAATTTCTTTCCCTGGACAGAATCTATGCTACCTTTTTCTCGTGATTTCATCTCTGTTCCTTTTCACCTACTTACCACTTAGCGACGTACTCCGGCAAATGGAGATCCTCAATAGTTTGCCTAGCATGCTTTGCTGCGAGCCGTGTAGTTCTCGAAAATTTCACAGCTAATTCTGTATCTAATTTTTCAAACTAAGTGGCTTAAAATTAATCGGTCCTTCTGAGTTATCTGTCTAGAACTCAATGAATATCCTCTAGTGTCCTCATTTAGCGTTTGAAGTCAAAATATTAAGCACACATCTAATTTTAATGGTTCTGGCCCTATGTTCAGCTGGTTTACCCAATCATGGAGTATGAAGAAGACGGGCTGCGGCGGAACCTAAAATCATAGAACTGAGTAAACCACAAAGCTAATAAACAATCTTAACCATTTTAAGAGCGCAATCTTCGTATCTTAAGAGCTGAGTCAAAGAGGGAAAAAAAAAAAACAAAAAAAAAAAGAACATATCAGAAAGTCAATGGGCTGGTTTTTCCTTCCAATATCCGATGCAGCTCTATGCAGTGGCGGAACCAGAATTGAAATCTATGGGTGTCGAATTTTAAAGGCGAAATAATAAGAAAAAAAATTTCTTTCGTAATACAAAAAATTGTCTTAAAATTACAATATCGAAAATTAAGAATTAAAAGCATTAAAAATATTAAAATACACGTACCGTACTATGTACTGCAACTAAAAAGTGACAATTGTATCCTACGATTTTGCATCTTTGAAAATGTTGCAAAATGTCTTCGTTCTCAATAGTTTTAAAAACTTCTTGCTCGATGTACACTATCATGCAATCATTCATCCAATCATCCCCCATCATATTACGCAAATCACTCTTGATGATCTTCATTGCAGAAAACACTCTTTCAACGGTTGCAGTCGCAACTGGTAAGACCAATGCCAACTCAATAAGTCGATAAACTAATGGAAACAGAGTATTCTTTTTTGTCTCAACCATCTTCACAGCAAGATCTCCAATATCTTGAAGTCTAGAAAAAGCATCATTTCTTCTAACATCTCTAATATAGGTATTAAGCTGATTTTTAAATATCAAATGATCATCTGCTATAAAATCTTCTGGATAAAGCTCAGCAAGACGACAACTTAACATGATCAAACGCTGAGAATGAGTTTTTTGGATCAAGACATGCTATGCAAAGAAGTAATTCCGTACTTGCTTCTGTGAACCGATTATCCATCTCCTGATTGATCAAATCAATAACTTGGCAAAACACTTCCACACGAAAATGATGGAAATAAGTAATAGATTGCCCTCCACGCCTCGAACGACTACGAATTAGTATAATGTCTTCCATCTTCGGCACACTAATAGAGTTATCAACACAAAAAGTTTTAACTTCTTCCAAAAATTCATCCCATTCTATCTCTCTCAATTCTTGCAACTGTTCTTTCACAACTCCAACCAAACCCATAGCATTAACAATGTCTTGATCTTTTCGTTGTAAGGCTTGTGACAATTCGTTTGTAATTCCCATTATATTCCTCAACAAATGCATAGTGAATACAAACTCAAAACTTTCCATCTTATCCATCAAACCCATAGCCAGAGATCTTTGTTCTGATAGAGTACCATCATCTTTTATGTGTTCAAGCACTTCCAATACTGATGACCCATAGTAAAGAGACGGATTATTGTAAGGTGGTATGAACCCAACGAGTGTCACCTACAATATTATAGGAATTACAAAACTATAATCAAATTAAAAAAAAAAACTAAATGGTCTATTAGTATTGTAATGAAATATAATAATTACCTGGTCGTGCGAGACTGGTTTCTTGATTTTTGCCCCTTCCACTAGAAATCTCTCCCTTGTCCAACCGTTCCACTATCTTTTCATGACAACTTTGTCGAAGAGCATCTTTCCTTTTACATGAAGCTCCGACCATATTCACAATCTTGGAAAGTAATAAAAAAACTCACCAACTTGCAAGTTATTCTTTGCAATACCCACAATAACCAATTGAAGTTGTGAGCAAAACAATGGATATACGTAGCAGAAGGATTGTCCCTCAGAATGAGCGACTTCAACCTATTGAACTCACCTCGCATGTTTGATGCCCCATCATACCTTTGACCTCTCAATCTGGATATAAAACATGTCCTTGCAAACAATTTATCTATAGCATTTTTCAAAGATTCAGAGCAAGTAAGGAACATGTTCCACACCAAGAAACCTTTCAATCACATGTCCACGTATTTACATATCTCAAAACCACTGCCATTTCCTTCACTGAATTATCTCGAGACTCATCAACCATAAGAGAATAAAATCCATCCCCAATTTCTTTAATAATGGCAAGTGTGGTTTTAGCTGCACAAGCACTCACCATTTCCTTCTGCACTTTTGGAGAAGTCATTTGGGTTTCCAGGAGCATTAGTGTTAAGTGTCTTAGCAACTTTTTCATCACGTTGGCAAAAACCATTCAAAAGCTCGAGAAAATTGCCCTTCCTTATTGAACTCTCGGACTCATCATGACCACGAAAAGCTAATCCTTGCCCCAAAAGATAACGAATAGCATCTAAAACCGCTGTTAAACGAATGCGATAAGCATTCTCTTGATCGTGCCCGTGTGCAGATAACATGTGCGACACACTTTGTCGCTGATTTCAAGTGTTTCACATAGTCTTCTAGCTTCATTGTGAGCACTATCATGTGTACCAACATGTTCAACAAAAACCCCCACTGCCTTTTTCCAGTGGCTAAAGCCCGTAGATGTAAACTTATCTCCCCCAGACTTCCCTCCTCTAGGTCGCCTAAACAGATAACACCACAAAGCAATACGCCTCATCCTTTGATACACTATATTCCAACCAATTAAAATCTTTAAACCATGTCTCCCTAAAACCCCTCATTTCTTGCTCGTATTCCTTCTTGGGAAAATTGTGGCCATGCGGTTGAAAAGGACTTTTATTAAGTACTCCCTACGAACTTGATCCCTAATCCCAACATCATATTCTTCAATGGGTTTACGTAACCCTGGGTCAGCAACGATATCATCCGGACTAAATATAATGCGAGGTTTTTTTGAACTACTTTCCACTTCAGAATTAGTAGCCACGTTAGGAGTATTAGACGACTCCACGCTACGTGGCTTTCTTATCACAAACTTATCCATTATCTAAACAAAACAAAAATGAAAATTAATTAATAATCACTCAGCAAATTAAACAACATTATCAATAATCTGCATTAATAAAAAAAAAAATCAAAAATCATTTAGCAAATACATGTAGTTTATCCATTAAAACAAAATAAAAATAAAAATTAATTAATAATCACTCAGCAAATTAAACAACATTAATCAATAATCTGCATTAATAAAATAAATAAATGCAATCAATAATCATTTAGCAAATAAACATGTAGTTGCAATTATCCATTATCTAAACAAAACAAAAATGAAAATTAATTAATAATCACTCAGCAAATTAAACAACATTAATCAATAATCTGCATTAATAAAATAAATAAATGCAATCAATAATCATTTAGCAAATAAACATGTAGTTGCAATAAGTTGGCAGATTACTGTATCCAATTTGAACATAGAATGTACATTTAACAAATAGGAAAAACCGATAAATTTAACAAAGATGAGCTAACATAGGCATTAGGCAATATGAAAAACAAAAAAAAAAAAACATCAACTCTGCAACTCACGAAGAAAACTTCCTAGTGGAAAAATTCACAGCAAAACAATATATTTGCCTAAAATAATCCAATAATCCAACCATCAACCAATAATCCAACCAATAACCAATAATCCAACTAAATCCCAACCAATAATCCAATAAAAATTACTAAAAATATATTTCACAAAAATTACCTCATTCATTAATTACCTAAAATCCTAAACTACTAAAACAAAATAACTGAAAAAAAATCACAAGGAAAACTCACCGAGGCAATGATCCAATGATTCCAATCCCTGCAAATCAAATTGAAAAATTAGATAAGAAATCAAAGAGTGCAGCAGCCAGGCCAGCAGACGCACAAAGAGAGAGAGAGAGAGAGAGAGAGAGAGAGAGAGGTTAACTTATACCTGTAGTGGTGTGAGTCGTGCGACGGTGCGGCGGTGGCGGGTGGCCGGTGGGGCAACGACCAACGGACGGCAACGGCGGCTGGGGCCTGGGGCTGGCCGGCTGGGCAACGGCAGAGGGCAGACGCAACCAGAGGCAGAGAGGTTAAAATTTGTGAGAAGGGGAGGGAGATCGCGAAAGAGGGATGAAAAATTTGAAAGCAGGGGTGAAACGCACCGTTTCACCCTGTTTTTTTTTTTTTTTTTTTTTTTTTTAACGCAGAGGGTGAAACGGCGTCGTTTCACCCTCTGCGTTAAAAAAAAAATTAAAACGGGCTGGGGGCCCGGGCCTAATGGGTATCAGGGCCCAGGCCCCCAAAATAAAATCTACTAGGCCTGGGCCCAATGGGTATCGGGGCCCAGGCCTAGTAATGAAAAAAAAAAAAAATTACAAATGCAAAATTTTTTTTGGGCGGGGGATGGGTAGCGACCGCCCTGGTTCGCTACCCTCTCCTTCCGCCACTGGCTCTATGTCTCAATACTTTCTTCTGAAAAAAAAATTAGTTTTATTTTGATAATTTGCTCGTACGATAATGACATTTGAACTCGTACCCAGTACCTAGAGATGGATAGATTATTTGATCCATGTTTCAATTTGGCACCGTCTTTCTTTCTTTTTTGGTAATCTTGCCACCCTCTTTCTTGTTTTGTGTTTTCTGATGGCGATGGAGGGAGGAGGCTGTGAAAAGAAAGATCATGGGGCAGAGTTCTGGGATAAAAAATTGGTGTATACCAGTCTTGGGCCTATGGGTATAAGGAATTGTTGGAACGAGGGAGGCTGCTTTGAAAATAAAGATCAGGGGCGGAGACCCAAAAGAAAAGATAATAGGTAAGTTTTGGGAGCAAAGATTAATCCATCACAACCGTCAACCTTAGACTTGTGGGCTTTTTAGCCGACTTTGGGGCTTACAATTTTTTTTGGGTAAGTAAAGGTCTTTATTTATTCTGTACTCCATTAAACGATGAAACCATTGAATGGGCTTTTTACCCAGTGTCAGAAAAGTCAAACCAGCTCTGAGCTGTGGAGTGCAAGTCTTTTTTTTTTTTTCTTGTAATTAGTTGTGGCTGATTAAATGTATATAATTCTACAGGATTTTTGAATTTGAATTTGGATCACAATTTGAGGGGTCAAATATGAAAAGTCTCGAGAATTTCTTTTGTTGTTGCTATTTTTGGAGGATGTTGTCCCTGGTTGGGGATCACTCTATCTGAAGCACTTTTCTTGATTGGTTGATGCAGAACTCAGAACTGGACTAGTTTGGACAAAATGGGCATTTCCTCCGCCACCGATCATTCCCTAGTTTTGATTTTCACCCAAAAGTTCGTGCAAGTAACGTACAGCAGTGAAACGCGCAGTTTCTGTCTCCGTTTAGCGTTAGTGTGGCGAAGATGGCAGGCCCATGATCGCTTGGCCCTATGTACTGTAATGTTTGGGGTTTCTGAACGTCATAGCAAGTAGATGATTTTCGGGCCAGTATGTCTCCGTTGTGTGACTCAGAAAAACGCAAAATCCCCCGAAATTAGCATGCATGATTACCGGACCTTATATCGCGGACGTACGCAGCCTGTTTCTGAACAGAACGAAAATGCCACTTTAGATGTCTCTCATCAACTTAAAAATTTACTCGCGTCGTACGGTTTAAAATGATGTAGTTGAGTGCTTTTATTGAAGTCTAACGTAGGTTCTCACTAAAATGATGAACGAATCTTACGAGGATAAAAATTTCAAACACCTCCTCAACCCCAAAATTACGATCGCAGTCCACACGAATTGACAAGAGTTTTTAAGTTTGTTCGTATTTACCTCTTAAAAGGTAGCTTCACAAATATTCGTGTATACATATATGTTCTCCACGGTTACTGGTTAGCATATCAGTTCTTTGAAAATAACTTACAAAGCAGGTGGTGTATGAGATCCTTTTAACTCTCCAAGTACTTCATGCATCTAGAATTATCCAAAATAAACTCAACAAATATTACTATTCGATCACGTTCTACTAACACAAGAGAGTCGTGACAATTTAGCTAATAGCATTAACAGATGTGAGTGGAACCCGTTTCCAAAAGTGGAGATGCACTATATCCATTCATTCAATTCAAGATCATGGCATTATAAAGCTAGTGGCCCTAGATCTTCCTTATCTCTTGAATTCTTTCTTCATTTATACGGCTTCATGTGGTTGGTGCCTATCTAATGATCACCACGTTGCTCTCATGGTTACGAGTGCCTATTTAATGATCCCCCCATCACAAGGAAACTGACCGGAAAATGTACTGGAAAACAAACCTGAAACTTATAGTTGCCATGTGACTGAATTGTGTTGTTGATACTTCTCTTGAAACACAAAACTGATACAGTTGACATGATTTAGCACTTAGCAGTACTTTCTGGTCATTTCAAATTAATTATCTGAATTGTGTGAAGAGAAGTGCGCGCCATCCTAATTTTGTAGCCGTAGTGTTTGTCTGAGTTGGTGTTGTTGGGCGTGAAGCCATAGACAGGCGCTATAACGTCTTCAGATTGGCTGACAAAGAAGATTTTCAGTGGCTAAAGCCACATATCAAACTTAATGAAAGCTAGGAAAGGCGCATAAAAAAGACCATCGATGTCTTTTTCTTTTATGTTTTCTCATATATGCTTAAACTTGAATATGGATGTCATGAAGTGTGAAGATCGGAAACTCTTTTGTGTACATGAATGTTTTGGAGCAATCATCACTGCTTGAAGTTAGTCAGTCTCAATGGGCAACTACGAAAGGCAAATCCTTTTGCTTCGGCCTTAACTCGATATGGGAGTGGAGAGAAAGTTGCGAGTCAAAAGGTATAAACCTAGCTTAAGACTACTCGAGAGTCGTCTACTGCCCGTGCAGAAGCAATGAATCTGCATTTAATTACTTCCCTCCTTCACTCACGAAATGGTGTTAGACTGTTAGTTATGGGAATCTAAATCACTTCACCGGCCCACCAGCCTTATCAAGAAGATCACCTTACCTAGAGAACATAGAATGCAAAGATGGGTCGGTCAGGAAAAAAGGAGTTGAACGGGGGGCATGCTTGATGCTTCTATTTGATGATGGGAACAATTGTGGTCACAAGAAATCATATTGGCTCTCTGCCATTGGATTTTGGCTGATTTTAATGCTGATGCCTTTCAGCTGTATGGGACCAGGAGTGGTGATGGATTTCACCCATGTGTTGAGCCAAGATCTGACCAGGAATATCTGGTTAAAAGTTCGAGGTTTTTGAGCTTTATGTAGACTCCATATGTACCACTCTCTAAATAGCCAGTAAGTCTAATAGATTCACTAAATCAGCATTTGCTTTATGGTTACTCTCCCCAATTGCTTCATGGGAGGGGCTGCTCCTGGACATTTTTCCATTGATTTATCGCCGGGTAAGGCTCTCAAATCATGCTTGCAGGGCATTCATAACATGTCATGTTCGGAGGGAATCAACTTTGGAAGAGGTATGGGGCAGAGCCTTATCGTGAATAACCAAAGATAGAAAAGAAAGTGCCCCAAGTTTTAACACGGACACCTCACATGCGACGTAGGGTCCCGAGGTTCTTGCGAGTGAGTGGGGCTTTTCACATACGTGTAGCAGATGCAAATGATGCAATTATTATTACGGCATTGAAAGTGAGACTTGCAACTTCGTTTTAGTTAGGACACAAGATGGACCATTTGTAGTTGTAATCCACCTTGACAACTCGTTGCTGCCGAACCCATATCATAGTCATGGTCATCAGCCAAACGAGGGTAATTTTCCACCCAGTTTGTGGACGGTGGGCTCCATTACTATCTAATCATATTGGGTGGGGAAAAAAAAATGTCAGAGTCTGTTCCATTTAGTTGTAGAACGATAGCGGCATAGCGCCTCATGGGTTGTCCTGAAGTTGTTCTAGGGTTGACGGTCCCCCTCTTTGAGGAATCTGGGGGATTCTAATCAGCTTATCACTATCTCGATGGGCTAGAAATTAGATTCGTGGGATTTGAACGACAGTGTTTTATCCCAAACGACAATTAACTGGGAAGCAAAGAGACGGATGAAGTGAAAACAAGGAATTTGAGCCTTGGACCAATACAATTTTTACTGGTTTATGAGACAAAGGCATTTTTATCCCATTCCCACTCGGCGGTAATCACAGAGCATGGGCCGTTTTGCGCTTTTCTGTTAATGTGCATGGGCTCTTTTACCAAACCCATTCCAGTGAAATCACCTTGCCTCGTGCATTCTAGGCTTTTCAGAAGCAAACCGCTGTGCAGACTGGCTGGCAAGTGGCAAACCGCGACGTCACCGGAATGAAGACTTCGATTTATGTCCTGCCCGAACGGGGCTTAACTAGTCTTGTTCTCTTCTTTATCCTTTTTCAACTTTTTAAGAAGAAATGCACTTCAACGGTTCAACCCAATGTGCCAAATGGCCCAACATCACCATTGGTCATGGTTATCTGCCAAAAAAAAGAGTAAAATGTTGAACCCACTCAATTTCTCGGTGCGAACTTGACATGGCACGTCTCAAAAGTGCGTTGAAAGCATTTTTACTAGTCTGTCTCTTATGTTATCATACCCTCTCCACTTCTACGTTACATTTATTTTCTAAAGGGTAATTATTATTATTATTATTTTTTGTACGCCTGAACAAAAGTTAAATGATTAGATTGATTCGGGCTTGCTGTAAAAAAGGTTGGTAGCCCTATTCACTTTTCCTTTGCGGGCTTGAGGTTGTTATGACCCTCTACCCACAAAATAGATGAGAGAGAGTGTGTGTATGTGTGAGAGAGAGAATATTTTTATGTCCCAAAAAACAGGTAGAACCCCATGACCAGAGTGGTACTGGCTTGAGCTATAATTTTTGTCTACTCTGACCGTCGCTATTTAGGCGTAAATCATGCTCATTTTGCGTGGACAGTGGAACTTTGTTCTGTTTATGCTTTTCAAGTCAAATAAATCAAAATGCATTGCTAAGAAGGAAACCCACCAAACTCACATGACATGTTTTGACTACAAGCGCGTCCTAAGATCTTATCTTCCATTCAACTTCCCAGATCCCCCCACAGCTTATTGATTCTAGTGAGTAAAAAGCTTAAAAAATAGTCGAAGTCAGCCGTGGGATCAAGATCCACTCAGACCTTAGTTGTTTGGTAATCCCACTAATCTCATTGTATAAAATACTGATACTTGGTGTATTTTTACTGCAATTGCTAATTACCCAAGAAAGGGCTGAAATAAATAGGAAAACACTTTCGTGATCGACAGATTAAATGGCAGGAAACCAACCCCACCAATGCAGCATTCGTAAGTTCATTCCGGATACTGCGGGTCATGCAAAGTGGCATTTCGATCAGGATTGAACAGATTTTCAGTCGGGTAGAATTTTGATTTCGTACGGAGGTAATGTTGGCTGCTAAAATACCTGGATGTAAAAGAGGGCCCATTCCGGTAATCAATGGAGATATGTGGGCCACGACCCAGATGGAATGAACTGTAAATGCATTGCTGGCTTAAGAGACATTAGCTCGTGGATCGTTCAATTCTTTTACCGACAAATATGAAGAGGAAAAACATAGGAAAGTAAGTGACAAAAAGAACCAAATCATTAAAAGCTGAAACAACTCAATCCCATCACCCTTTTTGTTCCCTTCCCTCCCCTTCCTTCGAACAAATAAACCAAGGATAGAGAGGAATTCATTTTTGTACCTACCAAGTTAATGTTACTTGCAATATTTGAATTACTAAATGCGTTATATGAAATCGATGAATTATGATAATTTATCGATGTATTTTCTCAAATAAGATTCAATTATTAAAATTATGTAACTGTACTAAAAAAATTTCGTATCAACCATATTCATTTCACAGTAGTTATATATTTATAATATATCACATAATCCAAACTTCGTTTGAATAACTACGATGTAATCATATGATTTGAAAGTATAATGAGTCGTAAGATTATAGAAGGTTATATATTTAATTCACGGTTTTCAATAAGGTTCAACCAAATAATTATATTTAACAATGGATTATCACGTGGAATATTCAAACACGTTGTGTAACATATGGGTTCAACATAGTTATCATGAATAGAATTGCTGGATTTGGTTGACTTCGGATTTGAACATTTTAGCCGGTTCCCAAATCCAGGCTGGAAGTGTCAGCTACCAACATCAAATCCTCGCAGATCACGTCCCTCCAACAAAACAAACAAAATAGTATTCATCCATAACCGAAGACGAAGAATCGGAAAAAATGTGGAGCATTCTCAATTTGGCTTATCCGAGATGCAAAGTCGTATCCTATGAATGTAACTCGCCGACCAGTGGCCCGCTTTTTACAGGTCAGTGGAATCCTTGGGGATGCGGTAATACCTCCCTCCTCTCATAGAATTGGCTCTCATCACGTCAAGGGAGAAAGTCAGCTCAAATGTGTCCACGATTCAAAATGCCATCATTATCATCACAAACAACATTCGAAACTTAACTTAAATTATAAGATTACTGTCACAGTAAGAATTCGAACTATTAAAATTTGATCAATATATATTTCCAAATAAAATTCGACAGTCAACCAAGAGTCAACTATCAAAATAGCATCATTATGTATTATTCTCTAGAAAGTAGATGGAAAATTCTGTCTTACAAACCTAATTAGTTGTGTATTGTAGCATATCAACGTATAAATAAAGTTTGTTTAGAAAAAAAAAAAAATTTTATACTCATGTAACTCAGTTTGGCGGATTATAGTAAAAAAATATTATCTATATTGTTTGCTTCTCAATGGGGACAAGATACCCACCGAGTCTGGCATTTACAGTGGAAAACCAAGGAAACATAACCCACTAACACGAAATCTTATCGTTTGAAGCGCGGACCCAGGTTTTATTGTCTTATTGCCCCCGTGACCAAAAGCGCCTCCTCGGCTCCTCCCTCCTCGTCCTGAAGGCTGAAGCTCTCATCATTCAAAAAACGCGTGAAAGCTCGCCGAATGGAAGTGCCGCGCTTACGGCAGCACCGTCACAGAAAGGACAAACAAGATGGCGACCAAATGAACAGCTGCTCTGACGTTCCTCACCGGTCCAAATTGCGCCTACACACGTCGCCAAATTTGCTCACCGACACGGCAACGCGTCAGGATGGGCCCCCTTCGTCACAACCCGGCTTTTAAAATTTTTTGTCTTTCAACTATTCGGCAAATTGACTTCCGTAATCATCGTCGCATGTGACTTCTCTCTCTGGGAAAAAAGATTACTACAATAAAAAAATGTCTCATATTTTATTTCAAGGGGAGTATCTAACGTTATTTTTCTTAAATCAGAAATTTTTTACAGGGAGGAAGCGTTTTTGTCAGTTAAACTGATGCAGTATATTCTGTATGCAATCGAGGCCGTCTACGAAAATGTACACCGAAACTGGATAGTAATGGAATCAAAATGTTTATCTCTTGAAGGCTGAAAGCTAATGATCTCAGCTGGGTCAGATGCCGTGTGAAAAGAACAAAACCACTGCCCTGTTCTTAACAGGATTCCCTTTCAGATTCTCCGAGCACATCATACATTCTCACCCGCAAAAAAAGCTGATTTAGGGGGCTCACAGAGTATTTTCGTCTCTCTCTCTGCTTCCCTTTCTTCGTTGGAAAGAAAATTCTTCTTTGTTGTTGTTTTTTATTATAATACGTTAAAGCAGAATCTCACTATAGTCACGGATAACTTTTTCTGCTTTGGACGATTTGTACTCCTAAGCCAAGCCTAAACCTTGGAGTGATTACCGCTCATAATTACGGTTGAAAATGTATCTTAGATCATGGTCTGCTGAACCCCAAAAGCACATGATTCTGTGCGCTTTATAAATTGGGTTTTACAACAGAACTGAGTGAATTCTGAGGCTGAGCTATCTAGGGGAAAAAATACTGGGGAAATAAATTGGTTATTTTGTAACTTTGTTTCCCCAAATCTGGGCAGGGGAAAAAATAGGGCCTGTTAACGATGCGGAATTGCGTGGAAATATTAAATAAATGGAGCCGCGGAGAGCTAGCTCATGCAAGTGTGAAGGAGTGTGCTAATAACCCAGATATAATATAGGGGCTGCGCGTCACAATCCGGCAACTCAGGTACAAGTCAAATGTGATCCATACATCAATCTTCTCTATGATTTCCCATGTCACGCTGTCTCCCTCTCAATCAGATCTACCTTCAACGTATTCGTGACGGTAGCCGAGTGCCGACAAGTGAAAAAAAGAACCTTTTTTCTCCCCCTTCTCTCAGCTTGAGGCTGATGCGCCCGAAATTTCCAAGAGGGAAAAGCGAAAAACCAAACTCCACATTGTAGCAGGGGGAGTTACTTCCGTAGGGAGCTTGGTCTCGACCGTCTCTCTCTCTTTCTTTCCAGATAAACCTATGCAATTAATGAGTTGGCAAAAAAGCGTTTTGGGATTTGGTTTGTTTGACATAACTAGTAAGAGAGGATTATACGGGTAGGAGAATAGTGTCTTTAATGAGGGACTCGGAAAGCGTACTTTGTTAATAATAGTTTGCCTTCAGTGAAGGGGAAGCAATTATTTCATCACGCATCTAGCAGAGTGATATACAGTTTTGCTCGTATGGATTCTTAACAGGGAAAAAAAAAATATATATATATATATATAAAACGGAGAACAAATTGTTTTCACGGGCCCTGTCGCGATTGGATCGGTACAAAAGTCTGCTGCTCTCGCGCTGCCACTGTGTCTTCTCACTCCATCTCCCCCTTTTTTCCCCTCTCCACAGGCATTCAGCACAGCGAAATTGAGTGAGAGAAAGAGCTAGAGATAAACGACAGAGTAGTCTGTGGCTCAACCAAATCAGTCATGAATTCACGCTGATATTCAGTGGATTTCGCTCTCTTTCTTATCCCTCCCTTATCCTTCTCTGCAGCTTTACCGCCCATAGCACAAGGTAGTCTTCTCTTCTCGACTACTGCCTCAACTTTTGGTTGATATGTTCTGTACTTCGATTCGATTTTTAATGCTATACTCATAGTTTGTGATATCCACTGAATTGATCTAAAGGGGGTTTTGCTCATGTCGTCTGGGTCTTGTTTGATCTTCGTTTGAGAGAGGGAACCAAAATGAAATTTTTAATGGAAATGGAGTGCCGTTTTTTACTTCGGGGGTATAGTACTCACTGAAGTCCATTTTTTTTTATTTGTCATGGTATAGGGAAATGTACCCGCTCTACTTTCCCTTTGTTTTCTGTGAGTCTCAATTACACTTTTTTTCCTCTTCTGGTTTCATTCCTACATTATTATAAGGAGAGTCTCTTCTTCTTGTGGATCTGGTATCGTAAATAGTGTGCTTATGCAATGATACAATACCTTATGCTTAGTGTTTTAGCTTTTTTTGAGTGAAAAACTATCCTGGGTATGCATGTTTCTTTGATATTTGATTTGTTTGAGCGAACAACGTTTCTGGTTATCTTGCTTTGAGATGTTTGAACTTCAAGTGGGAGATTTCTCTATGCCTTTTCATTGGGAACTCTGTTAGAGTGGCAGCCTTCCCTGGATTTATTAGTTTTTTTAAAAAAAAATAAAAAAAAAAATTGTCTTACTTTTTTCCCTTATCACAATTTTCATACGGAAGGGTTTACAGGTCAGAGCATGTCCAGGCCTCTGCATAGAGGTGTATCTGGGGTACGGATCTCTGGGTGCAACAACGATTTGTGCGACTCTCAAATGAAAGATAAAACAGAAAAGGAAGAGGTGGATAGAAGAGGTTCTGATCAGAGTTATTTAGCCCCGAAGTTTCCTTTTCGGTTACTTGTCCCAGATAATTGTACTCCCAAATATGGTATTGCCGAGAATGGCTTTGCATCTGATTCCTTGGCCATTGTAACTCCCAGGACTCGGCACAAATTAACAATTCTGCTTTTGAAGTTCAGTCTGGTATTGGTTGTAATTCTTGCGCTTATTGGATCCTTTTGGTGGACAATTTCTATTTCTACGACATCCAGGGGTCACATATTCCATGGTTATAGGCGACTCCAAGAACAACTTGTTTTGGACTTGTGGGATATTGGGGAACTTTCTCTTGGTTCCAAGGTTGAAAGAGTTGGAATTCTGTCCTCAGGAGTTTGAAAATCATGTTCCTTGCTTCAATGTCTCGGCAAATCTTGCTTTGGGTTCTTCTAACGGCAATGAATATGACCGGCTTTGTGGGCATGAGCCAAGGCAAAACTGTTTGGTTCTTTCTCCTGTAAATTACAAGATTCCTCTCAGGTGGCCCACTGGCAGAGATGTCATCTGGTTTGCGAACGTCAAAATTACAGCACAGGAAGTAATGTCGTCCGGAAGCCTTACCAAGAGGTTAGCAGAGTTTCTTATTAATCGACTCTCTTCTACGAGCTTTACATCCTCGTTGATCTTTCCTGAATTCCTGCATTCCATATGGTTGTAGGATGATGATGTTAGAGGAGGAGCAGATCTCCTTCCGTTCAGCCTCTCTTATGTTTGATGGTATTGAAGACTACTCCCATCAAATTGCAGAAATGATTGGGCTGAGAAATGAATCTAACTTCATTCACGCTGGGGTAAGTGGTTATTTGTTTTTTGTTTTTTAATTGGTGTGTTAAACATGCATTTTTTGTTTATTCTTTTGGTTTTCCTTCCCCATCATCTAATGTGCAGCCGCATTCCCATGTACAATATATCTCTGCCATATGTTTGTCAATAGCCTTCTGATGTGTGGTTGTGGTTCCATTCAACCTCCACCTCTTTCAAATACTTGACTTGAATATTCCTTCCCATGTCTGAAATGGCGATTGAACGTGATTAACTCATAAATTTTGCAGGTTAGAACCATCCTTGATATAGGCTGTGGTTATGGTAGCTTTGGAGCACATCTCTTTTCTGATCAGCTCTTAACTATGTGCATTGCAAACTATGAGGCTTTGGGCAGTCAAGTTCAACTGACTCTTGAAAGGGGTCTTCCTGCAATGATTGGGTCTTTTATGTCGAACCAGTTACCTTTTCCGTCTCTCTCTTTCGATATGTTGCATTGTGCTCGATGTGGCATTGATTGGGACCAAAAAGGTATCAGTACTTGAAACTTGAATGTTAAATGTCAAAGTGATAAAAAATTAAGGAGATAATTGAATAAACATCGATGGAGGATATAATTGACTAGACATGAGGATGCTTACCACAAAGGCAAACATGCTACTTCCATAATTTTCCTTCCCTTTTCTTGATTCTGTAAATCTTAATTTGGTCCCAATAGATACTAGACTGCTATTGTCCAAGGTACTTGTAAAAGATGTAAAAAACAAACAGACTTTCTTTTTTTGTATGGGTACCAATTTGAAGGAGCCACTCCAGTATATACTTTCATGCTCTTCCTGGAAGTACACAGTTGTGAAGGCATAAATGGTGGATCTGAAGCTTTTATGGTCTTAAACTGGTGAATCTCCTAAGGTGTAATATTAAGCTTGGAATGGCTAAATCATTAAGGCTTTATTTGTTTCGATGTGAAACATTTTCTTAAACCAGTACTTTGAATTTATCTTAGAATGTTTAACTCACACCATAGCTCTTTATGTTCTCTTTTGTATGCTAATAGCTTTTGAGTTGGTTCCGCTGACTGTATACATTATGTGGTACAGATGGTATGTACTTGATTGAAGTGGATAGAGTACTAAAGCCGGGTGGATACTTCGTCTGGACATCACCACTTACCAATTTTCAAGGAGCATCAAAGGACCGTACCAAAGAGCATAAAAAAACGGGGGATTTTGTTCATAGCTTTGCAGAAAATCTGTGCTGGGAAATGTTGTCACAACAAGATGAAACTATCATATGGAAAAAGACTAGTAAAAGGAACTGTTATAGTTCACGGTAAGGTTTCCTGCACAAGATGCCATGCACATCCTCACACACACAAACCTATATGAATATGGAGAGCCGTATATAGGTGTATATAGATATATGATAGTTGCATAGTAGTTTGCGTCATTCTGATTGCCAGAAGATACTCCTGATTCATAGTATGACCTGCTTGTATTTGCAGGAAGCCTGGTTTGGGCCCTTCTACATGCAGCAAAATCCAGGATGTTGAATCTCCATATTATCGACCACTCCAGGCCTGCATAGGGGGAACACAGAGCCGCCGATGGATACCTATTGAGGAGAGGACAACCTGGCCATCAAGGGCTCACTTGAACAAGAGTGAACTTGCTCTCTATGGTAGTCCCTTTATTCTTGTTCACAGCTTGGAGCAGCATGCTAATAATAATAGAGAGAGAAATATTTTCCTACAATATTCTTTGCCTTATTGTATGGCCATATTTAATTTTTTTTGTCAGGCTTTCACCCAGTAGAATTTGCTGATGATACTGACTACTGGAAGGCAGCAGTCCGTAATTACTGGTCTCTTCTGTCGCCAGTAATATTCTCAGATCATCCGAAGAGACCTGGTGATGAGGATCCTTCACCACCATATAACATGCTTAGAAATGTGCTAGACATGAATGCTAATTTTGGTGGCTTCAATTCTGCATTATTGGAAGCCAGGAAGTCTGTTTGGGTGATGAATGTGGTCCCTACAAATGGGCCTAACCATCTTCCCTTGATCATGGATAGAGGCTTTGTTGGTGTATTGCATGATTGGTAATGCCACCTTCTATGTACCCTTTTCTCAGTGTATATCATTCAAGTTGGTACTCTTGCTTGAACTGGAATCTCAACCAAATGTTTACTTATTGCTCCAGAGCTGCTTATATATGCAAGCATGAACATCAGCTTAATCAGTTTAGCTAGTGAAGTCATGTATTAATCCAACTTAATGTTTGCTTCCTCAATGGCGACAACATTCATGAGGAATTGCATCCACCTAGTGCTTCCAGATATTGGCCTCTTTGTTCCTGGAATTTTTTTAATCTAAAAAAATAATGCAGAAATACTAACTGTTTGAAGGGGCTTGACCTTCAATGCTGCTGTTGAACATCGCTTATTTCACATGTTTGGAAATGGAAGTATTGATTTTGAGGAAGGAATATTTGAATTAATTTATCTGTGGTCACCTGCCAAATTTATAATCCAGATATTTTTTGTGGTGAGAATTACAGCAATGTCTAGTGAAGGAATCAGTGTTTGGAGTTGATTAATAGCATACAATTAAGTTGGAGCTTTGTGGTTAGTTTGGTATATTGATGAACAAGTTTCTGAAAATCATAATGCACACTAATGATTATGCCATTGAACCGTAATCATAAAATAAGGTTCCTCCAAAAAATCAGCAATCACATTGGTGTCTTTGTTTCAATAAAAATTCAGCCGCTGTTTTATAGTTTTATCAAACACTATCTATACATAACTTGTGATTTGTTTATAGTATTGTCCTGTATTTTTGAGATAATTCATTTCCCTTTCAGGTGTGAATCCTTTCCAACATATCCTAGAAGTTATGACTTGGTCCATGCAGCAGGACTTCTATCCCTTGAGATTGGTCAGCATCGCAGATGCACTATGCTCGATCTGTTCACTGAAATTGATCGATTACTTCGTCCGGAGGTACCAAATCATATATTTCTGTTTCTATGTTGCATCCACAGTTATCATGCATTGATCGCCTTAATCTTCAAATAAATGTTTTGTTGCCAAGGGCAGACCAGAAATCTCAATTTGAGATGCTTTGAAGCCTTTGATTTTGCATAGAATTATGAGAGAGGGCCACAGAGTAAACTTTTTTTTATTGAATTTCCCATACACCATAGTCATACCATTTTTGTGGCTACATTTTTATAATCTGCACTCTGATGTCATTTGGTATAGACATGAATAATGGTCATGCTTATTGGTATCTGTAACCTTGTCAAGAACTTGAGAGTTAATTAATTCTGAAATTTACAGGGAACAAAAATTGAAGCCTTTTTTAGGACCATCGGGTGGTAATCTCATGTTTATAGAGAAAACCTGGTTTGATGTTATGAACTTATCTATGGCACGCATTTCAATGTGGCAATAGTAGCTTTAAGTTCGGTTTTGGTGACTTAACTGATAGGGAAAAGGCGATATCCAAATCTTTTGATTGATTGGTTTTGGTGAGTCCGGAGGGATTGTCATCCATTTTCTTTTCCTTCCATTTCTGTCCTGCCAATGATCCGTCTACCATGCATTTTTTTCCTCCTATCATTGTGTCTTTTGCTTATTCCTGAGACATGTCATGAATACACGATGGAACTTTCATGTCCCTTTCACCTTCTTATTCTGTGAAAATCATATTGAAATTGTTTGATCGGTGCCATATGCACTAGGCTCTGTCGTCAAAATCATATAGTTGCCTCATAATAGATCTGTTGGAACTTATGTGTTTGTTATTTACTATAAGAATAATTGGCAGGCTGGATGCAGTTCCTTGACACTGAAAGTAGACATTTACTAACTTTTTGAGAAAGGACATAATCACTGGCTGCTTATTCCATTAAACAGTTTTTCGTCTAAGTTGTGATCACTTAGGAGCAGTTCACATCCACGAGAAATATGACACTCTGATTCTTCAATAGATTGGGGAATAGCAGGGAAAAGAGGATTTATACGTCAGGATTTGCAGATCCCAGACAAGTTGGTTATCTATTTTATTCGCAGGTTCTTTTGAAAACTGTGGAAAAAAGAAATAAGTGGAATGTGGTTCCCAGTGCCATTTAACTGTAGAAAGACCATACTTAAGAATGCTGTAGCTAGAGCAAAATCAAACTCTCAAATCAAAAACTTAGATGATTATATATTTGGAAACGAGCATTACAAGTTAATTATTTTGAAGTCCACCAAAAGATTATATCTACAATACTTGCTATCTTGGATGACTTTGCATGTGCTCTATGATGATACATCTGCTGAGATTAGTGGTTGCTGCAGGGTTGGGTGATAATCCGTGACACATCTCCCCTAATTGAATCATCAAGAGCTCTAACGTCAAGGCTGAAGTGGGATGCACGGGTAGTAGAAATTGAAAGCAACAGTGATGAGAGACTTCTGATCTGCCAGAAACCTTTCTTTAAGAGGCAAGCAAACTAATTGTGACTTCTCAGAAGGAGCCCAAGAAGTTACATTATAGGATCCATATTTATTTTCTGGAAGTTTATTGATGATCATAAAGCTCCGCCATGAGAGGGGGATTGAGAATTTTTGAACAGAGAAGATATCAGAAAACAGAGAAGATAGAGAGACACAGAAGAATCTTGGTGGAATTAACCACAACTGTGTAGCCGTAAGGCTTACATAGGGCCATGTAAGTAAGCAATTTAGGCGCAGAGCAAGTAAAAAAAAAAAAATACAGGATGGGATTTGATTTTCGAGGTTATGTCACATTATAAGTATATGACCACATGATTAAGATTGTGAAGATAATTACAGAATAATCCACTGCTGTTGCTGTGGTATATAAAATGCTTGGCAGTGCATTCTTGTCAATTTAATGAATTTTCTCTACTGTCTTTCTCTCCGTCGGCATTATCACTTATGTTTGCCTGTGATAAGTATTCATTTTAAAGGTCAATTTTTCAGCTCATTTTGTGACATTCGCAAAATTATATGATATTAAAAGCGTCTACCTTTGAAGCCAGCAGTGTGGTCTGGCGTTCATCAGAAAGAAAGATTTTTCTCTATCCTTTCTGGCCTTGAAGTTCGCACTAGTTTCTTGGGTTGGAGTTTAGCTTCAGATCTGTATGAGACATGCCTTATGGTCCACACACTGGCCGGTCTGGCCTGAATGGTGTTAGTTCCCACTTGAATGACCGGCTGGGTTCCGTCCTTGGCACTCTATTAAGAATTTGGTGTTTAGGTACTAAAATTTTGGTCTAATAAAAAATATATATATTATAAAATTATCTCTTTATATCACAATAAACATAAAAAAAATTATTTAAATGATGTCTTTCTTCATTTTTTTCACCTGTTCTCGTAATCTAAAATTTTGATACTGACTGAGGCTAAACAAATTTGAACTAGGCCACAATTTTGATGGCAATATTGTCTGCTCTTGGCCTCTTGCGCATTAATTTGCTCCGAGTATCTACTCTTTTTCTATATAGGGAAATTGAAGTTCACCCTTCTCATCTCTTCTCAAAATGCTTTATAACAGTATTCTTCTCGTCTCCTTGAGTACTGATTAATTGCTGTCTCCCCATTTCTTGTTGGGGCATAGGGTGAGAGAGACTTGAAAACGTGATTGGATTAAGCCAAGACCTTTGTACTTCTTTGTAGAATAATTGATAAAAGCTGCCAACCTCTAAAATGCGAATTCAATCTGAAATTCCTTGCAGCGTACATCTTGAAAATGTTGCTCCAGCAATGATTATAAATCAAATATAATTTTTTCATGCAAGCTTGAACATCCGACCTTAGCTCAGTTGGTAGAGCGGAGGACTGTAGTGGGTTCTTAATCCTTCAGATATCCTTAGGTCGCTGGTTCGAATCCGGCAGGTCGGATTTTTCATTTTCAAAATTTTTCCTTAACGCGATCTTTTTCTTTCGTCTTTCTCACTTCGCGAATCGCGATTGAAACTCAAACCGTAAACCTTTCCCTCTCTAATCAAATTCCATGGCTTGGCGTCTCATCCTGACCAAAACCCGTAGGCCCAACTCCTCCTCCACCAAAACCCTAGCTTTTCATTCACTAGTCCCAAAACCTGACCCTAACTCCTATAAGCCATTTCCCACCTCCCCTTTCTCCTCCACCTCGTTTCTGGTCACCAAAATCCCCAAAAAATTCAAGAAGAAACGCAGAAAGAAGGAAAGCCCCCGAACCAAACTGGTTCAATCGGAGCCTAATCGCATTCTTCACTTCGAGCACATCGTAGAGCGGGACGCCTTCTTTCGATTCGTCACCAAGTCCAAGGACTTCCTCTACAAGCAGCCAGAACACGTCCTCCGCCTCGATGAGGCCGGCAAACTCCACCGCGAGCTTGGCTTCCCCCGCGGCCGCAAGGTCGCTCGCTCCATCGAGCGCCACCCTCTGCTCTTCCAGGCCTACCGCCACACCGACGGCAAAATGTGGTTCGGGTTTACGGATCTCATGGAGGACTTGCTCGAAGAGGAGAGAGTGGTCGCCGACTCGATGGAGGCTGATAGGGTCAATAGGGTGCGGAAGTTGCTCATGATGTCAGCGAATAAGCGCATTCCGCTGAGCAAGATTTACCATTGCAGGTCATTGTTTGGGATACCTGAGGATTTTCGGGACAGGGTCGCCAAGTATCCCACCTATTTCCGGATCGTGATTGAGGACGATGGAAAGAGAGTGCTTGAGTTGTTGAATTGGGATCCATTGCTCGCAGTGAGTGCGTTAGAGAGGGAGTTTATGGTCGATGAGGATAGGGTTAAAAGGGCGTTTAAGTTTCCAGTGAAGCATGGGAAGGATCTGGGTTTGGACGAGGACGATACAAGGAAGCTCAATTTGTTGAACACGCTTCCCTTGGTGTCTCCCTATTCGGACGGGTCGAGACTGGATTCTTGGACGTTGGAAGCGGAGAAATATAGGGTCGGGATTTTGCACGAGTTTTTGAGCTTGACGTTGGAGAAGAGAGCTTCTATACATCACGTCGTGGAGTTCAAGGAGGAGTTCAGTTTGACTAAGCATACTTACCAGATGCTTTTGAAGCAGCCGAGGACGTTTTATTTGGCGGGAACGGAGATGAACTGGGCTGTTTTCTTGAAAGATGCTTATGATGAAAATGGGATTTTGACAAACAAGGATCCGCAGGTCGTCTTCAATGAGAAGCTGTATAAATTTGCTGAAAAGCGGCAAATGGAGCCGGGTTTTTCGCGTTGAGATGAACTGATTAAACTTCACGAGTTTTCGTTTTTTGAGTCGAATCGTATCGGGGATTTAGGGGATGTCAGGTCCGTTCTTGGGTGCTTTTACCGGCGTGGTAGCATTTGTACACAAAGGAAAATTGAGGCGGTTTACCAGTATATCATGTTTTTGTGTCAAATCTTCGAAAAATACATAGACACGTCTTATACCGCAATTGGAATGCGGTGACTTACTGCATTCTTGGAGCTGAGTTTAATGACTCTTTTCGTTGTACAAGTTTGACTTACTTCAGTGTTTCCCAGTGTCTCAAGTTTTGACACTATTCTATGGTGGGAAGTGTAGCTGTGTCTTCTGCTAAAACCGCTATCTTCATCCTCGTTGGAGTTATATTTTCTCAACCAGAGCTGCCAAAAATATAGCGATGTCAAACTGATATTAGTCTTACTTTCAATAACCGAGAAATCAATCACCATGATCAAGTGCTAATCAATTACATAAGATGACCGAAAAGAATCAAAGTACAATATCATCTCTTTGGTTATAGTTTCTCTGTTCCTTTTAGTACCAAACGCTTGCTTATACTTGAGCCAGATATTTGAGGGGAAGTCTCTACAAGAGTATTTTAGTTGCTTCAATTGCCGAACAAAGTACCAAGAAAAACAAAACAAAAAAATAGAGGAGAGAGAGCTCAGCTCCCCAATAAATTCTAACTAGTCAATACTGGTCTTGGACGAGGATGCGCATGCTAGTGAATGCCACAAAGATTACTCCATATAGAACACAAATTATATTTCGTCCAGATTTTGGTGCTCTCAAGTGAATCAGAGCAAACAAAAAGTGCAAAGACCTCACACTCTGTATTACATTTCTCACTTCTGCAGAACTCACGTTGAACGAACAATGCCACAAGATGTGTGGCCTGCAAACTCATTCAAAGATAATAAGGGAAGAGAGGAAAGGAACAACACTTCAGAAAACTGGAATATAGAGTACACTCGTGAAGAAAGCGCAGACATCTAATGGGATGAAGAAGCCTGTGCCGATGGTGTTCTCTTTAGGGACGAATGCTGATGAGTTCGGCTCTTTGACTTGTTCTTGCCTCTTTGAGAAACACTTGCGCTGCTCTTATGCCCAATGGCAGAAAGTGATCTGCCCTGGCTCAATCTCTTCCCTGCTTTTCTAGAAGAGCTCGGACTGCTATTCCCAAGAACAGCTTTGGCCACACTATCTGTCAGTACCTCTCTTGCCCTCTGAGGTTTGATTGTCTGCTTGTTCAGGTACACTAGCTTTGGAAGGAGATCACAAACTGATCTGCGCAGCTGATCATCACTGATGTTGGTCTGGATGGAATTCCCTATCAGATTGAGCGCCTGCAGGGTGTGGTAATTGGCTACGAGCTGGCCCAGTGCTTTTATCGTGGTTATTTTGTTGAAGCTCAGGTCCAGGACTGTCAACTTCAATAGCCTATGTAGCCCCTCAACATCACTAATCTTGTTGCCAGCAAGATAGAGCTCCTTAATCAATGTACAATTGGACAACCCTGAGTATGACACACGAGTGGGATTTGATGAGTTCAGAGAGAACCTGTCTAATCGTTCTAAAAATTACCTTCAAATCACATAAGTGCAACTATTAGAATAACTACCATGTCTGATTTTAGAAAGGCGATTGTAACTGAGATCAAGCACCCGTAGACGTGTCAGTTCTCTGAGTCCTTCAATGGTATGGATCCTGTTTCTTGATAAATTGAGCGTTTGAAGTCCCTTCGGAAGAGATCCTGGAGTAATATTGACTGCAATTTGAAGGAAGCGAACATCCAATCAGCACAATTACGACTTAGAACGTGTAAACTATGAAGAGTTCCCGCTAGGAGCATTACCTATGAAGTTATTTGACAAGTTCACAGATCGAAGACTGCAGAAGCTTGAAATGGTGGGTATAGCTTTTATGCTGATACCCGAGATGTGAGCCACAATTGATGATGAATTCAGAGACTGGATGAAGCGATTGGCATGTAAAATCTCCTCAGGAAGATTGCTATCAGGCCGCCCACGGGGCAATTGTGTTGTGCTTCTTGCGAGTGATCTACCAGTCTCAGGAGAAGGTGGGAAGTGAATGCCCTCGTCATTTTCATAATCACCACTCACTGGAACTGGAAATTGGACCTCGAGATCTTTCACCCACTCATCCACTCTTAAAAAGGGGGATGATTCTGCAGGGAAAGCAACCCATTGGTTCTGGTGCCACGAACCAGAAATCCCATTTTGAAAAGTATCCCATCTTTCATGGCTACTATTATTGTTCTTGTTTGAGGATTCTCCTATAAATGAGCTGGGTGACGCCATCTTGCTCGATTCTATAGCTTGGTTTGGTTCAAGTGTATCTGAAGAGTACCCACCTTGTGGGTTCAATGCAGCACTGGTAGGAAGTGAGCGGGATCTCACAGTCAATGAACTATGCAAGTTTCGATGGCTCCAAAGGAACAATTTCCACCACAATCTTTTGCTCCTAGAGGGGAGAACTTGGCTCGAAGAATGCTTCTTCAACATCACTCTGTCAGCACTGCAGTGGGTCATCTGCGACCTGGGGCTGCCAGGATCAACATTCTCCCTCGCCTTTTCAGATAATTCCTGCAACTCTTCAAAAGACTGTGACTTGAAAGGAGGCAACTGATCAGCCATCTTCCTAATCATATTGCTTGTTTCCAAATTGGAGCAGGAGCGCTGAAGCTTTGGGGAAGTCCAGAATTCTGCCCTCCCCATCCCAGGATCACTAACATGTCCGCTTTGAATCACCTCAACACCCTTTTCACTATCTTTCTCAGTTTTGAGATCAAAATTTTCTTTCACCTCATTATCAAATGGATGGGAGAAATCAATGTTTTTTTCTCTGGAAGATAAATCTTTGTCACCAGAACTAGCTTCATGAGCTGAGAGATCAAGGTCAGAGAAGTCCCTCTTGATCGAGGAGTTCTCTTCATGCTCATCCTCCCCTTCATAAGCTATTTCTGCTACCTCAACCCCGACAGGACTCTCGTGGCTCAAAACCTTGACGCTGCACTGAGAGTTCCTGTCGATATTGTAAGGCACGGCAACACTGAAAGCCATCAATTTCAACTCTTCAGTCTCGGACGATTTCAACAGAGGTTCGATCTTGACTTGCAAGGTTTGCAGGCCCTTGCTTTCACCATTTTCCGGAGATTCCTTTTTCCCCTAGGCAAACAAAGGAACGACGATGAAGTTAGAAAATGACAAAAATACGTAAATCCCACATAAGTTAATCTTATATATTCTGAATTTGACAGAATCTCACCTTATATTTCTTCTTCCTCCCAACACGTAAAGTGAAGCAGTTGAATTTTGCCATACTAGCGGATGGGCTTGCTCAAAAGTCGAAATCCTAAAGTAAACGGAAGTAACGCACTTCTCCTTTCTTTTTGTCTTCCTCCTCTTCCTCCTCCTACTTTTTGTTCTTCTCTTCGTCTATGCGATTGTTGCTCACATATCTAATGCTGATGATTGAACTATGGCAGGGGTTATCAATTAGATCACATTGGATTTTTCTTTCATTTTTGAATCAAACGTTAGCCATAGTCAATGGGAAGGCGCGAAACTAGTGACAGAGTCCGAATCAAACACGAACGGAGATTGGAAAAGAAAGAACCAGATCTTAGTCTGGATCGAGAAAATATGTCTATCGTGTCGGCCAGAGTTGTATGCGCAGCTTCTCTCCAAAAGCTTCGAAGAACAACGTTTCTTCAAAACCTCCCCTGGTTACACACCAATAAAAAAAGATTTAAAAATCAAAGCGAACCCAATATAAGAAAATTCGAAATTTACAAGCGAGCACATATCAAGAAAATATCAAATTCACATCAAACAAAAAGACCATCCATATCCCGTTATCGTGTATTCAAATAAAATGCATACTGAGATAATTCAAAAACTGACACTGCCCAATTCGACCATTATTAATTCGGAACAAACAAGTTTTTGGGTGAACAGTTTGAACGGAACCCATTACGGCGAAAAAGGATTCGACACAAAACAGAAACCTTTGCTTTGGACTTCTGCTATTAAATCCAAGAGATCTTGAAAGGACAAGAGATCTGGGCTATAGAGAGGAAATAACATCCACAAAAAGCAATAGTAAACCATGCGTATAAGGTCCGAAAGTGGTACCTTTTGAAGCTGAACTCCACTAGCTTGTAAATGGAACCCTAAATCGAAACAATTTTCCTTTCTCCGGGGATAATATTCAGGCGACAGTTTAACCTGTTTAAATAACGGAGAAGAAGACCCCCGCATGGAGTAAGATCTGGTGGTGGCTGTAAGGTCTTATTTCCATAGGTGTTTGTTTGTTTTTATTTTATTTTATAAGAGCTGTAAGGTCCATAGGTATGAAGTAAAGGTGTGGGAATAGTTAGGCCTAGAAATAGGAGCAAATCAAGGAGTGAATGGGAACACGTAGGCGCACGTAACACGGTGTCCGTGTCCCGAACCTTGACAACCTTAGACGTAGCTTATCCGTTCGAACATTTTGATCGGAAGAAATAATCAATTTAATAAAGAGATTGAAAAACACTTTCTAATAGTTTATCTATTTTAATAATTTTTAATTAAAAAAATTTAACACGTGATTCTTTATTTTTAAAAATTTACTATTTACTTTACTATTTTAAAATATTAATTTTTATTTTTTTTTTTTTTTTTTCTTTTCTTCCTATCAACTCTCACGCTCTTTCTTTTTTTCTTTTCTTTTTTCTTTTCTTTCTCCCAGCTCTCACATTTTCTCTCTCTTCTCTTTTATTTTCTTTTTCTTTTATTCCTCTCATACCCTTAAAAATGAATATTCAAAAATATAAATGTTATAGAAAAAGAATAAAGAAATATTTAAAAATAATATGTAAATAGAATAATAAAAATAGATGGTTAAAATAGAGAAGCTGCTGAAAGTGTTTTTAAAAAGTTAATAGTTAAAATAGAGAAATGTGTTTTTTAATTAAAGTAAAGAGCCAAATTTGAATAAGCTGCTATGAATGCTCTTATAGATCTGCCACGAAAAATCAAAACTTTATCATAATGATGTACAAAATCTTGTAATTAGAAAGAAAAAAAAAGTACAAAATCTTGTAGATTGTCAAAAACAAAAAATTTTAATTTTAATTTTTTGCCAAAATATCAAAATTTTGAACCTGATTAAAAAAATTACAAAATAATTTCTATATCCCCATTACTTTGTTTTTTTCATTATAAAATTTAATCAAATCTTCCCTCTCTTCATTTTTCATCAACTTTCATACCCCAAAATTTAAACAATTAAACACCTTATAAAAATCATCTGTAAAATAAAAATAAATTAATTACGTGGTTTGAGATCTTGATATTTTGCACTCGTTTTTTTATTGTTGACATATTTTAATCCACTCGATTCTAACTTATTTTGACTTGCACTCCCATCAATTTATTTGTTATTTCGAACGGATAATCAACACGTACAAAATAAGTGGGTGCAAAGTGTCTCAAAAAAAAATTTGAGTACAAAGTGTCAGTTCCTAAAACAACTTGGGTGCAAATTACAACAAATCATTTTTAAATATGAAAAAATAGGCAAGTGAGTCACTTTCATAATAAATGATTGAAAATTCAGTTCATTTTAAAGAATAAATAAATATAGATGAAATGTGCTAAAATTGAAATATTTTTACTATCTAACAGTTTATTATACATATTGTAAATCCAAATATTATGTGGTAATTTTAAAATATAAAGTTTAAAATTAAAAAATTATTCACCCCCAAGATGATTTTTTTTTCCCCAATAAGATATAAAGATGAATTCGTCCACCTGATGAGGAGATACCTGTATCGAATTTTTTTTATTTTTTGTAAAAGAAGCCGGTTGTGTTTAAAGTTAAAAAATTCATTGATTTGTCCACGCACTCGAATTTTTTAACGACCCCCAGATTCTTTTCGGCCTTTCTCTGGCCTGGGCATTGCCCACCGTATGATTGATTTTAGCCGTTAGGCCTTTAGTCTTGCACGGATAAAACTAAAAGAACGGTCCCTATCGACGGACGTTGTACACACGAAGAGAAAGCCGTGTTCCAAAGGAGTTCTAGAAATGGACTGCTCAGGTCCTTCCTTTTTAGTTAGCTTGCGTGATTCGAAAATAGTTCCTTTTTGGTTTCCGCGTTTGCGGGGCCTCTTCTAAAACGATATGTATTTTTCTAAAGATGGGAAAAATTAGTTCTCCAGAAATTTACTATACAATTATATATAAATATAAGAAATCAAATATGTTCTATTCGAGATTCAAATTTGAAAAGAAAGAGTTATTTACCTGAAATTAAGGGTTATTTGCCTAAAAGTATGGGATAAAAATCCTAAACTACTATCATTTATAAACGTAAATTAGCAATTCGCTCTATGACTTAGATAAATAAATTTTTTGCAAATACTCGATCAAATAGAACCTAATATAAAAATAAAAATTTCCCAAATAGTCTATAAACAACTCTTATATTTTCTTATATAACTGTTTATAGTTTTATGACATAATTTGTGTCACTGTCATTTATTTTATTCTCGTTCTTTGTATGTTATGCACTAACTCTTTAATTTTTCTCCCGTGATTAAAAATAAAGTAGATAAATATTGTGAGTTTTTTTTTTTAACTATGAAAATCATGTGCCAAATAATTATGTATCCTAGTACGACAAATATACAAAAATCCAAAAGTACCTCCTATACTTCTACTTTTCACACAAATTTTAAAAGTTTAATTACACTTGTACCTACGTGGTTTAGGAGTCTCGACACATTACACTCAGTTCTTTCAATTTTGACATATTTCATTCACTTAGTTCGGATTCATTTGATTTGCATCCCTCCGTTTATTTATCGTTAAAACGAACAGAAATTTCAATTACGCTTTCTGCACGTGACTCACTTGTCCATTTTGTCTTGATATTAAAAAATAATTAATTACACCTTGTACTCAAGTGGTTTGAGACTTTGCATAAGTTCTTTTATTTTTAAGACACTTTACACTCACTTATTACTCTGAAACCACTTGGTTGAAGAGTATAATTAATCTAATTTTAAAATAGGATTTGTATTTTTTATTAATAATCAAGTGTCCAAATAAACCTACTGGCGTTGCACCTGACTAATCTCGTCTCCATACAATTTTCTGTCTCACAGAAAGTGGATAATTAAGGGATCAAAGGATCGGCAATGAGATTTGGATTTTTACCGTCGCAAAGGATAATTATTTGGTATGCTTTTGTTTGGACACAAATATTTGGGCAATTACATCAGAGTACTATCTCCGAATTATCTGCAATGTCCACGTTGGAGTGGGGTCCATTGTAGAATGTAATATCAATTATTGATTTGTTATATCCAAATGATTTCGACTTCAAAACGACTTTGGCCAGTCTATCTTTTCCGTAGTCTTCCCAGATCTAAAGCTAAAACCTTCCTCAGGCATTAACAAAAAAAAAAAACCTTCCTCGGGCGCGAACACCCGTATATCATAAAAAATTAAGTTGACATTCTTTGAGTTATTTCGACTAGCAAATGAATTAATACTTTTTGATTTGTTAAGGTTCAGATGGCAACCCACTTGGACCTCAAGAACATAGTCAGAATGTAGATTTTAGGGGCTAAATTATAATATCGTGATCTTTGGGAGCTAATTTTTAAAAAATTCCAATTTTTTAAAAAAATTCTTCAATATAAAATCGTTTAAAAAAAAAAAATTTAACAATAATTCACGTGTATCTAATTCGAATGAACTTGACTCAATATCAATACAAGTTAAGTTCAACACCATAATAAACTCATATAGCCTAATCCACATGCTCAGATGCCACTCGAGCTATTAGAATGAATTTACAGAATTATTTTTACCACCTATAAACAGACAAGACCAGTAGATATTATTTTAAACTTGTTAACTAGAGTAGTATGACACACGCCAGGTGGTACCTACCGAGAGAGAAAAAAAAAAAAAAAAAAAAGTCGATACAAATCCCCGACACGATAGCTTAGAAAAACGAAATAATGATCCCCTTTGCGAAAGTCTTTGTGTTTTATCATATTGCAGCGCAACGAGAAGAATGGCTTTTTTTTTTTTTGTTGGCCCACAGAAATTGCTTTCAAAAATTTCGATATGGTGCTTCTCGATTGTTCGGTGTCAACAACTACCCGACTTTTTGGCTCATTTATTTCTGCATAAAGTGTACTTCGAATTTTGTTGCTTATTGTATTAAGGTTTCCAAACGCAGAAAAATGTTTTAAAGCTTTGTTTAAGGCTTAAGCACTGTTCTACATGTCTTCGGTGGATTTTTCACAACACTAACATGCCCCAGGTCCGGCCGCCTTAGTTGAAAGCGGTATAGAATGGCATATATTTAATTTGTCTGAGCGTCTACGGAATATTCCCATTTTCTGCACGACTGCACGCATTTGCTTAAAAATATTCCATAATGTTACAAGCATGAAGGATAGCATCCGCCAATATGGCTGCTTTCGTTTTTTTTACTCCATTATATTTATTGCCTGTTCCTTGCACAGCCTGCACGCACGCCTCCTTTTTATATCAACAACAAGAAGCATGGAGAACGGAGTCATCAGCTCTGGTTGCTTGTTTTTATTTTTTATTATTCCATTATTTGCTTGAGTTGATTTCCCTTCTAAACTATCTTTTCACCTTATTAATTACTGCCCATTAATAGTTTATCTATGTGAAGCCTGGAGTGAGCTCCAAGCTTTTAAACATGAAACATGCATTTCTTTTTATTATGTTTATATCTCTTTCAAAACCAAATAATTAAGGATCATATATAAATAATTTATTATAGATGTTGCAATTCACATCCAGGATGACTTCAACTCATGGGTGATTAGCATAATTAATTTGATGTTCCCCTAGCAAGAAAAATTCATCATTTTGAATGAATATTTCTGTTGAAACTGAGTTTAGACCCTAAAATATACCTAGAGGGGTGTGAATAGGTATTTAAAAATTTAATATACTCTTTCTTTAATCACAGAAAAACAGAATCAATTAATATTCAGTCAATCACCAACTCAAGAACTACAAAATGCTCACACTCAATAGATTTTACAACAACTGTAAATTCACAATAATAAATCTTGTATAGCAAGTACACACTCACAACCAAACAAATTTTACAGCAGCAGTACCACCAAAACAGAGCAAAAATTCCAGCAATGAGACATAAAGATAATCACACTATTTTGGCAACTACAAACTAGAGACAATGAGATATGTGCAGCAGCTATACAATCAAACTAAGTATGATTTACAGCAACCAAACAATTCAAGAAACAGAGTGTTTTACAGTCACTATATAAACAAGAAACAGTGTGATTTTCAACAACAATATAAACACGAAACCTGCAGTCTTTTACAACCTATTAAACTTAAAACTCTGTGAAGATCACAGCACCTCAGAAATCAAAACAAGATGATTTTCTGCAACTATAAAATCAGAATTAAAGCGATTCAATCAGTAAAAGTTAAACAACATCCAAAAACCCAGCAATATGCAAACCCAACAACACAACCAAAATTAAGAAACTTAGATCTAATATTAAGATCAACCAACAACAACTGTTATGCTCATAAAAGATCAAATTTCCTGCACTTTTGATCTACAAAACAATTAACAAGATATTGATTAGTTAAATCAAGATCAAGATCAAGAGAAAACATAAAATGGAGATGACACTAGAATTTTGTTAACGAAGTGAAAATCTCTTGAGGATGATTTCCCCAAGAGACAAAAATACTCCGGGTGTGCGAAGGCCACACCAATCGATCCACTATATGCTTATAAACTTTACAAGATGGTGATCAACATGAAACTCCTTTCATTTTCCAGATCCTCAATCCTTCTGTAAAGCCTCCCAAGAAATCTCTCTTAGAACGGTGCCCGACACACGATTCTTCTACCAGCAACTCTAGTCAGCAATAGTGGATGTCGACGAACTCGTCGACCCTTCTTCTTCCTCAGAAAACGCTGGTAGCAATCAATCTTGAGCAACTTCTCAAGATTCTTGTTCTTGATGTCACGATCTTAACAACAATCGAGTATGATCGAATAACCCAGCGATCAGCAGTCTTTCATACTCGAATCCTTCCACCAGAGGGAGGTAATTGAACTCTCACAGCAAGATATGAACATATCGATTTTTCAGCAAGTAGAGAGAATGGGGATTTTTCTGTAGAGAGGGAATTTTTTTAGAGCACAATGTTCTAGATGTAAGTCTAAATCTTGTCAAGTCTTTGGGAAGAGATTATAATCTGTTTTAGTGAGGGAATATTGGTAAAACAGGTCAGTGTTTGTTTTAGGCGTATTTCTAGAGGTTTATTGCAAAGTCTGTAGAAGTTTCGCCAGGCTGACCCTGGGCTAACCCAACCGCTTGAAAACCGTTCCCACCATATCAGCAACAGCTCCCAAACCTTCCACACGTGATCAGCAACCTTCCAGCTGCTTCCATCATCTTCTATTTAGCTCCACGTCTTTCTAGATTAATCAAGTTGCCATACAATTCTAAACTTGAAAAATACATTTATTAAATGACTATTTTGACCATGGGAATACTATCAATTTTACACAACCACTTTCAATTTCGAAAGCAAAAAATTTCACAACCTAACATCGAAAATTTCTAAAAACTCAACACAAACTCTAATTTTTTTTTTAAATAATTATTAAATATTCCCTCTCTATAAATTTTCACTAAATTTTCATCAACTCATTTATCTTCACAATTTTTTATAAACCCCAATAAAACTCAAATCTATCAAAATATTCACAACACCCTCAAAATTTTGAGATTTTTTTTTTTTTTGCAACCGAACATCAATACTACAAATCCGGCCTTTTATCACATCATGCTGCTTAGTGTTTCTTAAAAGCTCGAAGGGATGGTGACTAGAAATTCATACCGAGATTAAACATGGATTGAACCAATGAAAAAACACTACTTGTCTACTTAGCAGATATAAACCTCTTAGTATCTTACCTACGGAACAATTCGAATTATAATCCTCAAGTCATCAACTCTGGCGAAAAATAAGCTTACCTACTTACTTAGTAGAACCTTTTCTGTAGTAACCAACTTTTTTTTTTTTTGGTTACTTTACTATCATGCATGCTATCATTTACCCTGGTGATAATGCCAGGGTAAATGATACAAAAGTACAAGCCAAAAGTAGTGGTGCAAATTGCTAGGTCTAAATCCAATAGGATTCGAGCTAACTGGAACTCGATAAGTGGTCGCGTAAAGCTTTACACTGATGTCTTAAGATTTTGACACCATTAATTTGTAGTGGCCCTGCGAATAGACAAATACATAAAGAAAGTATCGACAACGAGCAAATGGACTTGCAATGCAAAATAATAGTAGCCACGTGCGTTCATTTTAAGCCATGCAGTCGTAGGTCGACGACAGTGATCGAAAGTTTGGATTGTGATGGTCGAGGAAGCACGTAGAGGATGTACGGGGCACCTTTGTCATCTTACTGTTCATGGATACGTATCTTGTTGACGCTATCCCAAATTTGTGCGGTCCATTCAACGAGCGCAAGTGGAAGCGTACCTTCGACTGGGCTGAAGGCGGAGGCCCAATACCTTCTCGCTTCCGTGCCTTTTAGACACCATAGCGGCCGCTTGGGGCGTAGAGATTTGGACTCGGGTCAAAGTCTTTCGCAGTCCATTCAAAAGTCAAAACCATGGGACGCATTTACTAGCCCAACTAGAGATGGCCACGGTCCACGAGGAACTTCGAACTTTTGGTGCGGCCTTAAAGGAAAAAACACACAGAGAGTAGAGTTTTAACCGCTCTGGTTGTTTTTCCTGATCTTAGTAAGATTTTTTCTTTTTAATTTATCCAAACATGATTGTATTGTTATTTTTTTTTTTGGATCTCCAATAAAATTGATATTTTATCATTAATTTCATTTCGGTGAAGAATACACAAAAACGTATGAATAATTTATGTCACGATTTTTTTCCCTAAACATATTTCCTAAATTTTCTATCTCTAAACATCATTTTTACACGTTCCATCACCTTTACAAACACCAAAAAAAGAGAGGTCACAACTTTTTTATAATAATTACTGATAACAAAAAAAAAAACTTCTGTAATCCAAAAATTTCAGAATTGTTTTTTTTCTTAAGTGAGCTGGGTTAAGGTAATGGGGCTTTAACGGAAGATACTTGTCATTGTTAGTGCCCACTGCCCAGAGTTGACTGAGAGCTCGAATCTAATCGGGTTTGGAAATATATTGTGTCCGTACGTCGTTGGTGGATGAAAATTTTAAAATTTAACTCTAATTTTTTAAATTTTATAATTTTAATATTATTCTTATATATATAAATATAATTCAAACATAATTTTTTTTAATAAATATAAATATAATTCAACAATTTATACACGTATATCAATAAAATTCTAACATTTAAATATTTAAAAATGTTATTAGACAATAAAAATTTTTACCCTAATAAAATAACTCTCCAAAATACTCTCTCTTTTAATTAAATATTATTTTTCACTCTAAATAAATATAAAAAATTAATTTTAATCATCTCTTCGATTTTTTTCACCCCCGTAGTATTCCAAAATTTCTAACACCCTATAATTTTCACAGCCGAACACGGCCAAAACATACTTAGCTGACGCATATATAATCTGCATCTGCACAGTGTTACCGTAGGAAAGAGTAAGATCCCCGACAGAGGCCACGTGCAGCCGCCTCACCTATATCTCTCATCAACGGACACGTATCCTCGAGGTTACTGAATCACCCCTCAATGGGCCCTCATTCCCTAGAACGAACTCGCCCCCTCTAATTGCATCACTGGTCCACCCACCCCGTCTGTTCGATTCTTCAAACAGAGAGTTGCACCTTCTCCCTCTCTCTCTGGGGCACGCGACCAATGTCATGGCCTCCGCTTCCGTCACCGTCGTGGAGAACCTTCGCCTCGAAGCCCTCCCTCTCATCGACCTCCGCCTCCTGTCTCAGTCCGAGCTCTACTCCCTCTCCCTCTGTTCCTCCTCTTCCTACGCCTCCTCCTCATACTCCAACGACAACGACGACGTTTTGATCCCCAAAATAGATCGCTCCGTCTTTAACGAGTCTGCTGGAAGCCGAAAACAGACCTACTCCAGGCTCCGCCTCGCCCCTCGCAAACCCCATTCCCCCTCCACCCATACCACTACCCCCAACCCCATCCGTTCCTCCGTTTCCTCCATTCCCCGCCATATTCCCGAACCCCTCGACGAAGAGAACTCCCAGATCATTTCCCTTCTCAAACAACTCTTCGCCGCAGAAACTCCTGCAGAAACTCCCGTCATTGCCGACCATGATGACCTATTTTCTGTCCGTGTCGATTTCGAGGAGCCCCTGCCCGATTCGTTTATTGCGGGCATGCAAGATGTTCCGATTGAAGTTGTGCTTAGTGGTGGTGGTGGAGAGGAGAAGCGGAAGCGGGGCCGCCCTCGGAAGCATGATAATTGCATCACTGAGCGAAAGGCGGAAAGTAAAGCTGAGCCAAGAATTCTAGTCAACGTCGCTCTCGGTGAGGGGGTGAAGAAGCGAAAGCGGGGGCGCCCGCGCAAGAACGAGACTCAAGCTATCCAGGGTCGTCAGTCCGAGCGAGAGATGGCTCTGGTGGATAAGAATGTGGAAGAGAAGGAAATGGTAATGGTGAACGAGAAAGGGGAAATGGTGGACGTGGCTGCGCTGGGGAATGTGGAGGATCCGTATGGCGAAGAGTTGAAGAGGAGGACGGAGGGGTTGCAGACCAAGGCGGAGTTGTTAGGATTTTTGATTGGACTGAGTGGTGAGTGGTGGAGTAAGAGTAGGAAAAAGAGGGTTGTCCTGGCTAGCGATTTCGGCCACGCGTTTCCCAAAGGGTGGAAACTTATGCTTTCTGTCAAGAAGAGAGCCGACCGTGTATGGTTGCATTGCCGCCGATACATAAGGTTTTTTTTATGACTTTTCGCACCCTACGAATTTCTCTTTTTTATTCATCTAAACTTTAGTAATGCGGATGTGTTTAGCAGTTTGAACTTTGAAATTGCATTTTTTGATGGGCTGTTGAACCTCCTGAGGAGTACTAGTTTTTTAACTGAAAAATGTAAAAATAAAAAATAAAAAAAAAATGCAAAGACAAAGGTTCTTGTTGATAACTTACTGGTATTAGCTAATGTGAGAGCAAACATTGATAAATTCATATGTTTATCATGCCACATAGATGGGCTGTTGAACCACCCGAGGAGTACCTAGTTTTTTAACTGAAAATTGTAAAAAAAAATTGCAAAGACAAGGGTTCTTGTTTATTAATTATTGATATTCGCTAATGTGAGAGCAAACATTGTGAAGAACACTTTGCGAGGGCTAGTCTCGTCCTTCCCATGGATGGATTTTTGGAAAGCTGTAGTGTCAATCTTGCCATAAATTGTTGTTTCGTATGCCTTATGGTGTTTCATTAAACAGTAAAAGAGACCGTAGTTATGGTGACTGTGAACTTTGCATTTTTTAGATCTGTAGAGATTGTTCTTCATGTTCTATTTTGCTTTTCCTATTTTACGGGCTTGAACGGTGTAAAGATACTTTCATTGGTTGTGGTGCTTATTTGTGCATTCTTAGGTTTAATTGTTGTAATGTTCTTACACAATCTCCCCTAACTCGGAACCATCCAGCCCTAATGGACGGCAGTTTGTGTCGTGCAAGGAAGTTTCTTCATACTTGTGCTCTTTTCGGATCCAAGATACGACCCAACCAAGATCTGGTCATGCTGATGACAGTTTTCAGTTGGCCAGTAAAGCGGGTTTTGGAGATGTAAGTCGGTGTCTGGGATCATCATCTTACCAATTTTATGTCATTATATTTTTATTTACAAGGTTTGCAACAGGATGCTGTTCTTAACCTTGAAGATGGAAAGAATGCTGATGGCCTTGTTAGCTGTTTGCCACCACCCAGGATTTCTACATTAACTGATTATGCGAATCAGGACACCTTAAAGTCGGGGACTTCAGGGGTTGAAACAGGGAAAATCTTAAACTGCCACCAATGTACCAGGGTATTTGAAGAGAAGAATGATTTAGTGCACCACCTGGTATCATCTCACAGTAATACTGCAAATAGGTGTAAATGCCTTACATCTACCAGTGATGGTGTAGTAATTAAAGATGGAAAGTATGAATTCCAGCTCTGCGATGAAGTACTTGAGGAGAGCCATCATTGCCATGGCCATATTGGTGTCCACATGAGGAGCTATGTGAAAAGTGTTGAGGCTTCAGGAGGATTAATAAGCACGCAGAAGAGTGTTGACCCTTGTCCGACTGGAGTTCTGCCATCAACCTCAAAGGTTTATGAATTAATTGGAATTGACAGGGGAGAAACTTTTGTTGTTGAACCCAGTGATGAGTCGAGCTCTGGTCATTCTCGTGGTATGAAAAAAGCAGATAGTGTCGTCAAAACTTGTGGCGATGTGGATTGTCATGCATTTGTTCTTTTGTCTCATGATAAGGAAACCAGAAAGGTGGACAGAGATGGCCAGGCTTTAGATGAGAAACTCAGTGATGAGCGGGATAGAATTTGTAACGTCAATGATGATAACTTCAGAAATGTAGATGCTGTTAGCGTTGTTGGCAATAGATGTAAGCCTCATTCTGAAAATGAAACTGCTTCTAATAAGGAGAATATAAGCATTTGTGAATCTTCTGGTGGAACAAACATCCTCAACTTCTTTGAAACTAATAGCTGTGTTGCAGAAAGTAGAAGTTCAGAGAGCTGGTTGATTGATCCACCTGGAAACGAAAGGACTTTTGCTGTTCAGAGCAATGTGATCTCGGAATTTTTCCAATCAGTGGAGGAGCAGAAGCTTGAGATTGGGTCTGAAAGTGGTTTGCTTTCTTTGAATGGTAAGCGTAAAACACGTAGTGGTGAAGATGGTGAGGATAAATCTTTTAGTGGCACAGCGGAAGATATGAAGGTTGATGGTGGTTTTGGATTTGAGAACAATGAGTTAGTATATGGTTTTGGCGGTCATGACAGTGGGCTTAAGGATGTTTGTGCTGATGCCAAGCAGCAATGCAGTAAGGAAGTTGGTAGTGAAGAAAGATCTACTGATGAGAGAACCTTTGTCATCAGAGATAATGTGGGCTATATATGTACTAGCACATTGGTGGAGCCTAGGTTTGATGGAGTTACTATGCCTGGGAATAGTATGTTGACATCTGGTTCTGGAAGCAGTAATGCTTCACAAGTTGACAAAGGTGGGACCAGCAGGAAGAAAGAAGGGAGTGCAGGAAACTCTTTGCTTCTTTCATCTCGGAATAAGCAATATATACTTGAAAATAATTCAAATCAGAATTCCTGTTTCACAATGGAGGGATCCTTTCCTGGAAAATCATTTCAAGCCCATGAATTTGTTCCATCTGTTAGTAAGCAGATATCCGGTTTTGACAATAATATGAGTGAGGTTTCAACTGGTGCGGTAGAGGGACTTCATCTTGATGATGTCAGAAACTGTAACAATAATGAAATAAATGTTTTTTTGGCCACGAATGAAACCGAAGTAGAGGCAGGTATTAATGCTTGCAGCGAGCAGGAAAGACGTTTCAAGGGCTCTTTCCTTGTTTCATCTGCGGATGAGCATAGATGTGTTTTGCAAAGTAACATCTGCAATAGTCCAGTGGAGGGGCTTAAACAGGTGACAGGTTTGTCTGAAATTGGCTTATTTAGACAGCCTGCTTATGAAGATCACTGTGATAATATAAATAATGTGAAAAAAGTTTCCTTTAGCTCAATAGAGGAGGCCGAAAATAAGAAAGTTAAGAGCTCTTGGAACACAGAAAAATTCCTTGCTTTTGGCACCCAGGCAGGATTAGGTGCAGATGTGGCGAGCACTACAAGGGGACAAAATTTTGAAGGTTGTTCCCTTGTTCTTTCTGGGGACAAGCAAACATTTTCCACTGATAATATGGTAAATGGTGTTTGTAGTAGCACAGGGAGGGAGCTTAAGCGTGATAGAGGTTCTGAAAACAGCTTTCCTTGTTCATCTGCTTTTGAGCAAGTTGAAAATAGGCTGAATAGGATATCTGTGAATATTGCATGGGAGCAGGCCCGTCCAGAAGACGTGGAAAAGCCGAGGGATGATGAGTCAATGATTAATTTGGGAAATCATGTACAATCAAACGAGGATGTCATGTCAGAGCTAATGTGGAGAACAAAAGAGCAAAACATCAAGCGGAGTGGTTTAGCGAATACTTCATCTCCACTTGTGCAATCATCTGGCTGTTTTCCGAACTTCGATGTGACATCAAGCAAGGTATGAAGCAAAATATGTTTTTGAAGCTACCTTAGATGGTAGTGATTGCTGCGGGCATTTCTGGTACTTGATGAAATTAAACACCTGAATGTTTTCAACTCTGTAAGTTCAGTTTTTTCCTCTCTTTTTTTGTCCTACATAAGTTATGCAGATGCCATGTGATTACACATGCCTTAATAACTGACATTCACTTTTCAGCTTTTTTTTTTCCCATTCAAATGTAGGTTGAAATTTCTGCTTTAGGTCTTCAAAGTTTCTGACAGATTTTAATGGCGTCCCAGGAATTCTGATAGTGTCAATTAGTTAGAATTTCATCTACCTAAACAATTTGAACATGATGACCAATATGATGACTTAGAATATAACCAACAATGAGGTGTGATATGCCAAAGAAAACTCTTGTTATTTGCCATGTAACCTCCTTAACAAGTAAAAAAAAGGTGATTTCATTTAACCTTGAACTTACACCCGTATAAGGACCAATAAAAAGAGATTAAAATGGAAAGAGTAGATATTGCCATTGACCTCAAGAGTTACTGCTGCCATCACAGACTCACTGATCACCTCTAATGCCACCAATATACTCACATGCAGTCCCGGATCAATTTTCTCCTATACAGCAAATCTGCAACCTAATCTTCAATTTTAGAGAGAGGTAACAGTGAGGTGCCACACGAGCATAATTGATCCTCAATCCTCCCAATCTTATCAGTTCCAGTGATTTCAGTTGGTGTTTCTTGCGTCGACTATGCCATTTTCTAAGCCGTGAGAGTGATTCCAATTCTATATAACATTATATTTTCGATGTCAATAATTTATTCTAGTGTTTGTACTATGCCTTTTGTGTTTGTTCTATGAACATAAGCTATTTAATGTATATGAATTTGGGAAGAGACATCAATATCAAAGACAAAAATCAGAGGCAGATCAATGTGGTGTTTCTAAGGATAGCATTCAATAATGCTCTCTGGGTCCAGAATAAGCTATTGGAGATTTCGAGATGCAAGTGGAGACTTGCATGAGAAATCTAATGGTTGGTTTCAGAGTACGCCATCTGGTGATGCAAGTTGATTATGACATTTGCCACATGACGTTTTGTTGTGTTAGCAGCCACTTCATTGTTGTGTTCTATTCTATCTCGTCATGCTTGTCGAGATGTGACATCTTATGTTAGTTGATCTAACATCTGTGTAGTCATAGAGGAATTGACTTCCAAAAATTGCGGACTGAACTGACACCATTGGAATCTTAGGGGTGCAGTTACATCTGTTTGACATGTTGGGGACGAAAAGCATATTTTGACTTTCGAAGTTTTGGCGGATCTCTGTTTTATGTCAAGCATATGATTGATTCTGTGCAACCTTTTATTGCATGTCGCCACTCCACACCCATACACACAATCACATCTCTATATGCATATACAGACTCAGACCAAGAACTAATTCTTACTATCCCCTTTCTTGGTGGTAAAGCTTTAGTGTCACTTATTAACATTCCCTTTACTGTTAAAGGATGAAAAGGTTCTGTTGTGTTTTGTTAGCATTGTTAGAAAGCAAGCATCACATGCTACCTTCGAATTTAATGTACAGGGTGGAGACAAAATTTTCAGAGCTAACAAGAGATTTGACAGCAAATCAGGTTTGGAAGAGCTGAGGTCAATTAGCACTGGAAATTTAGAATACAATTTCCTGACAACAGAGGAAAGCTGTCAACAAGAGGAATCAAAGGGGCTGTCATGTGATGCAGAGATGGAGCAAGGGTTTGATTCCTCTTATTGGCTTGAAAAGGAAGCTTTGCCTTTGTTGCCACAGTTAGCGAGCAGGCATCAGGTCAGGACTGTGTGTGTCTGGTGCACAAAAGAATTTTATCTAGAATCGGTCAACTCTGGAATGCAATCAGGTTCAGTAGGTTTTATGTGTGCAACCTGCAATGCCAAGTTTTCTGGGCAATTCCATCTACAGTAGCGGTCAAAGTGTCCTCTGACTTCTGCATTTGCTTCTCATATATTCACCTTCCTATCAAGAATTAGTCTGAGGTAATTGCTACATTTAATTGCTTGGATGCTTGTGTTTTACGTCTGGAATGATAGTTTGAAGTTGGCTTAGTGCTGCTGCTTTCTTATTGCTAGGTCAATGCAAGTGCTAGATTCTAGAATATGGATAAGGAAAACTTGTCTTTTAACTTTATTGGAAGAGTCTGTCAGTTATATAGTCTGTAAGATGCCCAGTCATCGAGGAATAATTCTAATCCTGTCGAAAGGATAAATTAGTATTTATGTCAATGATCAATTATATTGTTAGCTTTACATTTTGCAGGTAATGGTGGAGACTGGCTGGAAGACGAGAATGGTCTATATGTCAGTTTAGGCATGGTCGTCCTATGGAGAGCCTGATATTGTGATTCTGGTATGGTGCTCTCTTTTGTTCCTTGCTGGAGATCACTTGGTGCGTAATTCATTTTTCTCTAATTACCCTCTGGGTTCCAGTGATATTATCAGAGTACCGACGACAGATTTTTGGGGTTCCTTTATTGTGGGGACTCAGATTTTCCACCTCACAAGAAAGAAAATAGAATTACCAACTTTATGGTGAATTGCTTTATGGGGGGTGGCCTGGGGAGAAGTATTTGAAGAACTTTTTTTGGCCCTTTAACTTGAGCTCTCCAAATAATCTAATTACAGTATGCTGTTCTCCTCAACCTATAGCGCCTACCGTCAGTTTGCCAAACTTTTGCTGAAAGATATTTCGACTTACCCACTCAATACTACCCCTATATTCTTCAACAACCGCATAGAATCTTCATATTACAGAGGTATTGATGTGGAGAAATTTAAAATGGGTTTTTTGAAAAAAAAAATAAAAAAAAAAAAGGATTTCTTTTCTTCTAGTTAACATCGTTTGGAAGTAGTTAAGGGAGAAATGAGTAGGTCCTGCAGAAGATCTTAAAAATGATTCTTTCAATGAAGTGGGGGATTTTATCTGGCCGTAGGTTCAAATTCAATCGCGGGTAATAGCTGTACGGCACTAATCATATCTTGATAAGTCGTGTCGTTTAGGTGTCAATCTTCTACGCGAAGGGAGTCGGAGATGAAGCCACCGTAATTCATGTGGCCAGTTTTCCTGTGCTTCTGTTAGAGGCATGAATAATCAGTTTCATACAAAACGAGAGA